>JBAMNC010000935.1:957500-1541110 GCA_037902135.1 Cetoscarus ocellatus | reverse complement strand
GTCTGCGTGCAGACAAATAAAACCATCCAACACGAGCATACAGGAAACAATGATGAGTAAGAGATTTAAAATTAGTGATGAACCTCAGAGCTCCATGATACACAGTATCCAGACTGTAAGCTTTGAGAGGAGGCGTGCATATGCAAACATATAAATGAGCATATGTAACAAAAACAAACAATATTGATACCTGTTTAAATACCAAGACATCCATTTACATTTTAAATCCATGTGGTGCTTTAAGGCCCTGTCCACACAGAGACAAAAACATTTTCTTATTGAAAACATTCTCTGTAAAGACGGCATCATTTCAGTAAATGTGTCCGTCCACATGAAAACAGTGAAAATGCTGTAAGTATATATGACAGGCCTGTAAGTGGCGCTGTAACGCTGGTGCAGAATTACATTAAAACAAGAGAGGAAGACATTCAGCACGCGTTTACATCATTAGAAAAGTCAGCAAATACTGCTGCATGTTGTTCTATGTGTCCTCTTGTTGCTCACAGTGGTCGTAGAGGATTTGCTGTCCACGTGGAAACTGTTTTTAAAACTGTGAGTTTTGGGCACTTGAAACTCCATATGCATACACATATACACTACCAGTCAAAAGTTTTAGAACACCCCAATGTTTCCAGCTATTTATTGCAACTCAAGTCGTGCAAGTCCAATAAATAACTGGAAATGTCACAAAAGTAAGGGCTGTACTGCCATAGCTTAAAAGAAAAGGTTAGGTTACTCAAAACTGAAAAAATTATGTACATTTCAGAATTACACAAAAAGGCCTCTTTCAGGGAACATGAAATGGGTTAACAGTTTAAATCTGTTCGACAGCAATGAAGGTTGATCAAGCCTTGAAAGCTGGCTCCACTAATTCCTTCATGTGTTCCAACTTTTCTTGGTTGCTTACAGCCCCCTCTGTCTGTGGTACCATACCCTTGTGAGCATCAGTTGAACAGCACTGTACTGCAGAAAATCATATTTTGCTACAAAAATGGCAAGAAAAAGGCAATTAACAATGGAAGAGAGACAGACCATCATAACACTCAAAAATGTAGGTCTTTCTTACAGACAAATTGCAAAGAAAGTCAAGATATCAGTGAGTACAGTTTTCTTCACCATCAAAAGGCACTCAGAAGCTGGGGGAAACTCTGACAGGAAGAGGTCTGGCAGACCCAAAGCCACAACTGAATCAGAGGGCAAGTTTCTGAGAGTTAACAGTTTGCATGACAGGTGGCTCACAGGACAACAGCTTCAAGCACAGCTTAATAGTGGTGATAGTAAGCAAGTCTCGGTTTCAACTGTGAAGAGAAGACTTCAAGCTGCAGGTTTGACAGGATGAGTTGCAGCAAGAAAGCCATTGCTAAGACATCAGAATAAGACAAAGAGGCTTGCCTGGGCCATGAAACACCGCCATTGGTCTACTGAAGACTGGAAGAAGGTATTGTGGACTGATGAATCAAAATTTGAACTCTTCGGCTCATCACGCAGGATCTTTGTATGCCGTCGAGTAGGTGAAAGGATGGTTCCACAGTGTGTGACATCAACTGTCAAATATGGAGGAGGAAGTGTGATGGTCTGGGGCTGTTTTGCTGGATCCAGGGTTGGTGACGTGTACAGAGTGAGAGGCACCCTGAACCAAACGGCTACCACAGCATTCTGCAGCACCATGCAGTATCCTCTGGTATGGCCTAATTGGTCAGGGGTTCATCCTACAGTAAGATAATGACCCAAAACACAAGTCCAAGCTATGCCAGAACTACCTCAGGAAAAAAGAACTAGATGGTAAGCTTGAAAACATGGAGTGGCCAGCACAGTCTCCAGACTTGAACCCCATTGAGCTGGTTTGGATGAACTGGACAGAAGAGTAAAAGCAAAGCAACCTGCAAGTGCCACACATTTATGGGAACTTCTGAAACAGATGTAGGAAGAACTTTCTGCAGAATATTTGATTTCTATTGTAGAAAGAGTGCCTCGAGTGTGTTCAGCTGTGATATCTGCCACAGGTGGCTACTTTGATGAGTCAAGAGTTTAGAATACATTCTGGCCTATAAATTGATTTCATGATTTATTTTTGTTACCTGAATTGCTTTTTTGTACTATGCTTTCATTTCATAATGCAATGAGACATTAAACTGAATACTATTCAGTAGAAAACTGGAAAAATTGGGGTGTTCTAAAGCTTTTGACCGGTAGTGTATATATGTGTATGCAAAATGTCTGTATGACTAAAAACTTTTGGATACACCTGAATTCGTCTCTGTAGATGGCTCCTTAGTGCCTGTATTCTAGCAAAATGATAGAGAACAGAAAATCTGGGAGAGAGGGTGAAGGGAATGTTGTGGGGAAGAGGCCACAGGACTGACTTCAACTTCTCTACATTGTGTGTACAGACAAGTCCACGAGGCTTCTGCTGCTCCATATTTCCAGGTTTTGATCATCCAAGTTTCAGACAAACTTCTGCACAGTGCTAATGCTGCAAGGCAGCTGGATTGACCATATTTCATGTATGTCATCAGGCAGAACCATCTCACAAAACAGCTGAAACAATGTTTCCAGGTCCCATCTTGTGTGTCAGGCTAGCACAATGTCTGACATGCACAAATATGCCCTGTTCTATGCCAATCTCACAACCTACATATATCACGAATCTTCAAATAAGCTCGACTGAAGACACGTCCCTTCAACTAAAATAGTGTTTTTGTGCGTTTTGACAAATAAAGGCAGGTCTCAGTTAGAGACTTGCATGCATCTAGTGTTGAAATAGTTCTCTAATCAGAAATATGGAGGAAGTGAACTAAGTCCCATAAAATGGTGGTAAACGCAGTAAATAGTCTTTCCTATTTTTGCTGAGCGTTTTTGTTTGAAAATGATGAAAGCCTGAGACTCACTTCAGCAGTGGGATGCTGCCTTGTTGCCAGATGGCTAACAGCACTGGATACGCATATGCACACATCAGCTGGAGCAGTTTTCTGGTTCTCAGAATCAAAGTTATATTGTGTTAATATCATGAATGGAAAACAAGAACTTGAGGTGTTTGCATGTCTGTTGGGTTTAGCAAAGAGTGTGGAAATGGAAAATGGCAGCACACAATTCTCACTTGTTGAGACAGCAGGACTAAAGTTTTCCTAAGATACTTATTCTAGTAAGTAGCAGTAGCACAAACAGACCCCAAAATCAAACTGTTTAATAAAGTCACTTAAAAATCCTTGTTTATTACAGCAATTGCAGCTAGAGTTTAGATTCTCAGCCCGTACCCGAGCTCGGCCCAAATCCGACCGATTGCAGGCCGGGTCGGGCCGACATTTCACACGAATATCCGGGGGCCGGGCCGAAAAGCCGTAATCAGCAATATTTTATTTATTATCTTTCGTTAAGTAAGCCAACGAGTGTTGAAAAAAAGCATCACGTCTCCTTCACGTGCACAGGGTGCGCAAGCCGCACACACTGCAAGCATCACCAGTCTACTCAAGCTCGTACCTGGCTGGACCAGCTGAGCAGCACGGAGCTGGAAAATATTAAGAAAAAATTAAGTCAGGAGAGCTGAGTTTGAGCACAGTGGATGGAAAGTTGGAGGTATGTACTTGTTCTATTATTTATTAACTCTAAACATGGGCAATTCATGTGTGTTTTTCAATAGTTAGAGTACACTGACAACAGCATAGAGGTTGCTGCAGAGATGCAGAAGAGTCATGACCCTGAACAGCTCCGCCACAGAATTTAAATAGCCCACGGCACAGATAAAAAAAAAAAAAAAAGTCGGGTGTTAATCGGGCTTGGGTTCATAATTACAGTTAATATGTCGGGCCGGGCCGGGCTCAGACACGACGTGCACAGGCTTGGTGCAGCGTCGGGCCGGATTTTTTGGGCCCGATCTAAGCTCAAATTGCACCCTGTTTTATTCCTGGGATTTACAGCCATACCATGGTGTTGGGATTGATCAACTTTGTGACGTACCCTAATTTTTGGACTATTGAGCGCACCTGAATAAAAGCCTCACCCACTAAATTTAAAAAGAAAAAAAATGTACATATATAAGCCGCACTTGTCTATAAGCCTCAGGTGTCCAGTGAGCCGAGCTGATCGGGAGTAAGAGGGGAGCACGAGTGGAAGGACTTTGACCCGAGCGCGGAGCGTTTTTTTCTAAAAACTGAATCGTCACCTTGTCTTTTGCTCCAATTTCGCTCCGGTACCGCTCACACCATACATCTGAAGTAGATTGCACTCAGAATGCATCTGTGTATAATTAATTGCTCAGCCACCCACACTGTTTTCTGTCGGAAACTGGGTGTGGACAACTTGACCATGGAGCTTACAAAGTACTTCAAAAAGGATGCTGAGAGGTCATACAAGTGTGCTATTGCTTTGAGACTAATGGATGACAATAATCTCAACGCTTTATCTCGTAATTACGTGATCAGGATTTCATAATTACAAGAAAAGATAAAGAAAATGGGGACCTTCTGTAAATTCTCTGCGTCAGTGATGGCACTAACGCAGTTAATCTGCTATTACCATCCTCTCAGTTTAATTCAATGGGAAATACTGATGTTTTGAAAAAATGAGGATGGTTTTAATATTAGTATGTCAACACTGCACAGACATCTCAAGTCACTCGGACTGTTCAGGCGGAAAGCCCAGTTTGAAGTGCTGGATGTCGCTGTCTCTCTGCAGCAGCACCTGAAACAACACGGGATGCTTCACGGATACTAATTCATGCATTTTAAATGCATCCAGTCGGTTTGGTAGTGACTCAGAGAACTTCCTTCAACTGCTGCTGCAGTCACACAGACTGCTGTGGAATGATACATAAAACTGGACAGCGCAGCATGATGTATGGATCAGCACCGCGGACAGCGCAAAAGCTCTCAGACCTCAGTGCAGGTCACTTGCAGTCCTCTAATTTTTTTTCCAGTAATTGAAATGTGCTTCCGTATTTTCATGTGAGTGGTAAGCTGATTTCACAGGAATATTCTCCTTTGCTTGTTCTTTCCAGAGGTTGAAAGGACAGCACTCTGTTGTTATCATAAAGTAAAGTATTGTCAGATAAAATCAGATTTGATCCATCCTTCATCCATCTCCTGGTAAACACAGAGCCAGTAGCATCGCAGGTTAAGTTGACAGAGTTCCCCTCAATTGGACGGTCTGTTGATGAAGTGACCGAAGGATTTGAAACCCTTTCTGTTGAGCAAAAGATAATAAAGACGTGAAATAAATCAAGGTAGGAGCAATGGTTATCAGGTTAAACCGCAAAAGCAATCTCAACATACTGTACGCAGCTTTGAGAAAGCTCAACGACTGGAGCTTGAAGCTGTGCAAAGACACACCAGGTACCACATTGCTGGTCAAGAATCTGTCTCTGTTTACTCAGAATTTCTGGGAAAAGCTACTTAAATGCTCACGTTAAGGTGGGAATTTGCCATCATCTCCAACACAAATGAGCATAATCACAGGCTTTTTGATGTCATGGGATAATATAATGAGAATAGATGAGGAATAAACAAAACTCACAGTGGTAACTGTTGCTGCTGTAGTAGTGATGGGAAAAGACAGATTCACTGAAAGGAAAGTCATCATAAGTTGCCTATCCAGCTGATAACGTTAGTCCCATTTATTTATTTCTGATGTAAAAATTCGGTGGCACATGAGGACAAACGGCTCACAACAGTTTGATGCAGTTCAATAAGAGGAAAACAGCTTCAAGAACAGAAAAGATAAAATAAAGAGTGGCAGCCTGCTCTATTGTAAAATGCCTTGAGATAACACTTGTTATGAACTGGAGCTGTAAAAAAGGCCCCAAAGTTAGTTCAGAATGTTGTTATTGACGAATGAATGAGTGAATGAATGAGTAAGTAACACGCCAGGCAGCATATTTTTGTGGTTATACTGAGCAGTTATGTCATTGTGGTTTTGGATGTGCAGATGCCGGGGGGGTAGTCCGAGCTAATAATGGACAAGCTAATTAGCAAGCCTCATGTTGCCTGTCTGTTGCTGCCACTCGCTCGCCCCCGATGGTGATTCAGGCACGATGAGAGACGATGATAGACGTTTATATCCCTTTGAAGTTGATTCACTTTATACCCATATTGTGTTTGGTATGAATCATTACCTCCGCCAAGGAGGTCATGTTGCGTTTGCCGGTGTTTATCTGTCTGTCTGTCTGTTTGTCAGTTTGTTTATTTGTGTTCAAAATTACTTGAAAAGTTCTGAACGGATTTGGATGAAATTTTCAGGAGTTGTTAGAAATGGGATATGGAAGAACTGATTAAATTTTGGGACTGATCCGAATCACCTTGGCGGAGGTCTGAGCTCTCTGAGTCTCTGAGTGCTCTTCTAGTTTATACTGTATCATCGTCAGAGCGACGAACCATCAAGCTAGCGGAGTTATTGTTATGTTAACCGCACGACGGGATGTTAGCCCTTTACAATAAGAGCGCAGTTCTGACGTGCTGGCAGTCATGTTTATTTTCCAAATGAAATAACCAGTTTTAGAATGTTGAAGTTGTTTGTATCCTGCTGGTATATGAGCATTATTGTTAATCATACTTAGGGCTCTAATTTCGTAGACCAGGCGCAGGCGGAGCGCGCCTGCAGCGCGCCAACGGGGTGTGTCCTGGGCATTTTGCAAGTTTTGTGCACAGCGCAGTCTGGCACAAGCAGGTGCACCCACGCCTCTGTCCCTCCTACCAGCTTAAGTAGCAGAGAGGGAGGAGAGGAGGCCTGAGTGGGTTTAACACAGCTGAGTGTAATCTTCACTAATCAAATGAACGCCTCTCCTCGCCTTTAAATGCACCGCAGGCAAGGCGCAGTGAAAATTTCACCTCGGTGGCGGAGAAGGTCAGAGCCGCTGTCACTTTTACAGCAGCTGGGAGAGCGCAGAGGCCTCCGGGCTGCGCATTGGAGGACACGACGCACGTCACCGTGTGGACCACCTCGCGGGACGGATGTAATCTGTTCCTGTGTCATAATAGGAGTACAAAATTAAGTGATAATTACATTTAAACACAGCAGCAGGCTAATCCATTCATCATGCTTGTGATCCACCTGCATTACTGGTCTGTCATCGCCAAATAGCAGAACCTTTGGTGAAAATATATCTCCCCCTCATCCTCCTTGCAATAATGTACTCCATCTTTTTAGATCACATTACGAATAAAGATTAAAAGAGAGAAATATGGGCAATCACAGGTAAATCCTTCAGACACCGAGTGACTTACATTTATTCTGCGAGCGTCTCTCTCTTTTTTCTTTTCTTTTGAATTTCATGAGATGAGAGAAGCCGGATACTCCGTATCGGATGATGTGGCTGTTTGTGGTTGGCTGAGAGATGTGAACTCGTTAGTTACGACAAACGTCTCTGATCTGACATCAGATGTGACGGGACAATTCATATAGATACAAATGTAAATGCTGGTTCAGATGGTTACATGAAATAGTGGCTTCTATGATTGTTTATTGCATTGAAATGTGCCTGACACTGTGGACACCTGCCTGTGAGGTTTTGGTGACGTGTGTGCACTGTGCGCCTGTCAGACAAATTACCACTGCCTGGGGTGCGCCTCGCCTGGGCTGAGAATAGACCAGGTTGGAGCTGGCAAGCTTTCAGCGCATCTTCCGCGCATTTTTTTGGCACGAAATTGTCACTGCGCCAAGCTGAATCTTTCGACACCTCCCCCTGGTGCGCCGTCACACCCATCTCGGCACAGCCAGTCTACCAAATTGCCAAATTGGCTGTGCATGGCGGTGCGCCGTATGAAATTACCACTGCGCGGGGTGCGCCAGGCTGCGCCACCCTGAGTTGCGCCAGGAAATTAGAGCCCTTAGAGTTCATCATAGTGTTTTAGTAGCACATAATGAGGCTGAATGGCCAGTTGTACTGATGATTTATGATTTATTTCTTTTTATGTCTTGTAGAAAACCACACACACACACCCAAATATGTCTTCTCTGTTAATGCTGAACCTGCTACAAAGTAAAAAAGAGCCTCCAACGTCAAAACCCTCTGTCCTCATTCATCCTCCTCTGAAGTGGTCTTAAGTGGTGTTCTGGCTGACACACCAGCATGAACTCGGTGATCTTTACCTGAACCAACACCTAAGATCTACCAACTCCCTCTGCTACAGGAGCTATACAAATAAAGACTGAATAAAAGATTGAAAAGATTTAAGTGCTGAAACACATCTAAAGGTAAAAACTCAATGCAGTCAGATACGGGCTGCAGTTGGATGAAATATACAACAAATATGATTTTTGATATTAATTGTCGCGTAAAATAGGCACCCGGCAGCCTCGAAGCATTGTCCTGAGCAGTTTGTTTTCCCTCACTGCACTGACCAGAGGTGATGTTTGTGGGCTTTACCCTAGAGTCCCACTGGACATTTTGGCAGCTATTTTAGATTGAATTTGAAAGTATATAGACAAAATGAGAATCAGTTTAGGTTGATTTTTTTCATGGCTTCCCTCTGAAGCTATCAGCCCACCACTGACATTCTTGTCCTATCTTGTCCTGTGGATGTACAGTAAACGTTCAATTTGTGACTTTGTTATTATTTTATTTTATTTTTACTTTTTTTTTGTAATTTATCATCAATCATTTTCAACACAGTGCTTCCACGGGTGAGAAACAGAGAATTCAGCAATGAGCAGTGGTCAGTGGTTGGGGACAAAAGGGTGGGGGGATGTTGGTCAACACCTCTCAATGTGAGGACGCATCATACCAACAAAAAGCCTGATGCACACAAAAAAGGTCGGATTTTATCATCCCTTCCATCAGACACCACTTGAGCAGCCAATCAGTGCAGAGCTCATGATCATAGCCTCTTGTTGCCTCACTACCTCCTCAGATCTGAGCATTTCCAAAGGGGAGGGGAAAAGAGCTGCACCTGATCCTCTACAGAGACAAAACAATTCACCTTTTTGTACGACTTAAATCAAATCCTTGATAGATACACAAGACATTATGTAAATGGTCAAAACACAACAGGACATGGGACCTCTAAATCACTTTGTTTGCAGTGAAAATGTGACCAACCCTGTGACTGGACCAAAAAGGTTAACAAGCTTTCCACATGGTTTTCTACAAGTCCAGCCTGTTGACTTAGAGCTTCACATCACTACACAAACACCAACACCCTAAAATGTCTTAAATATTATAACATACAGCCTGAGTAAAACCCCTTAATATATACACTAATAAATAATACTAATGACATAGAAAATGCAGTTTCTTTTTCAGAGAATCTTATCTAGTTTGTATTTTAATGAAATGAATAGCACGGCTGATTTTGAAAATCTTACTATCAAATTCTTAACTCTTCTTTTATCGAACATGGACATTGGTGTTAAAACATTTAATAATGTCCAAGTCCACATGCACTTTTTCAGTGTTTATAGAAAAATGCTTATTGACAACAACTAACCACAGAAGGCTTTTAAAAGTTATGAAAATTAGAGAAGTGATTAACAGAAGTACAGTGTAACCATATAACAATGCAGCTATAAGTAAATTTATGACTAAATTAATCAGTTTTGGGTGCTAAGGGAGACTTTTTTAAGAAGGTATTAAAGCAGGTATCAAAACTGTCTGATTTTTATTTTAACTAATTATTTAATCAAAGGTCAAAATCGTTGTGCCATGACAACTCTGCAAGGTCAAATGTCATGGCTCTTTACTCTAAACAAGCTCAAACTTCTTATTTGTATGTATATGAGCAAAAATTGATAACACATCATTAAAGCAAATATGTAAACATGCTGTGTTTTTATGTTTTTCAACCTTTCTTTCCACAAATTTTTAATTCAATATTTTCATTTCACATGTTTTGCAAAGTTTATCACATTCATGTTACTTTTAATAACATATCATTCATACTCACCTATTACACTCACAGACGCTGACACAGATGTTTCATTCTTCGATGTTCTGCTGTTGGAGGCCATGCAGCTGTAATTCCCGCTGTCATCTATCTGTAGGTCTGTCAGTCTGAGCTCTGATCCAGTATTGGATAACTCTGTTTCCTTCACAAACCATTTAAACTCAGCTTCTGGTCTGGAGTCAGCTGAGCAGGACATGGTGATTTCTGCTCCTACCTCATAGTATTCTTGTGAAGGTGATATCTGCAAAACTGTATTTTCTGGTCCGTCTAAATTTGGGAGAAGAGAAGACAAAAGTGAAATCATCAATTTCTGTTAAGATTAAAAATAAATCTGAGTTAGTAGGCCTGACTCAATGTGGTGTAGTCCAACAGCCTCCAACCGTTTCTGATAAACACAATTTAACATAAAGCAAGATCAGTGGGAGCCTCGGGCTTCCTTCCCTGTGAACACTCAGTCAGTGTATCAGCTCATCCAGTGACATGTCAGCTACTGACCCTTAGCTGACTCTGTCCATGTCCATGTTTGTACTAGTTTGCTTTATCATCAAATGAATGTTTTATGATTAAATTTTGACAGTTTAATAAAAACACTAAAAAAAGAGACATCCACAAGCATGTTTCTGTTTTCAGCAGCTGCTGTAACATCTACGAGCTCTGTAGGCTGAAAGTCAAAAGCATTTAACGAGGTCACTGATTACACTGTGACATCACACACTGATACATTGAGTTTACGCTCTCAGTTGCCTCTCTTGTGCTTTAACCGGTTGAAATTTTATTGTCTTGAATGAAAGAAAGCATCTACGAAGCCCAATCTCTGAGAGAAACCCATAGAGTAGCAAATGGCCAAGTCTTTCCCAAACTTAAGTGCTGTGATCCACTTTGAGCCTGAAGTTGTCTGGGGCCCACCAAAAACCCTCATACAGCCATTACATGAGATTTAAAGTGTTTACCTTCTCCTTTTATTATCAAAGACATGAACAGTATCTGTTTAGTTTTGCTGCTGAATGCACTTTGTGACTTTACAAATTCTCTCCTGGTACCTGTCATGCCGTTGAGAGCTCAGATAGATTCTTTTAAAACCAGGAACCAAGTGGTGTAGAGAGATATTTAATGAAATGTCACCAGTTAATTCAACACCAGTTTAAGTGTGTCACTGATTCTGTTTATTAGACAACATAAATAATAAAAAGTTAACATATAAGTTAAGTCTCTCTGCTGTTTTTTTGTGGTTCCCAGACAATGTAAATCAATATTTATGATAATTCAATTTCAGATAATGCATAGAGATTTAAAGAGTTTGAAACACCACATATTGTCCTTTTTCAAGTTTATATGCCCCTTAGTGTGTCTTCAATGTCTCCCTTGTGTGATAACTTCAATGCAGGTTGATCCTGTGATAGTTTTTAACACTGACTCAAAAGCCTGCTTCAGAAACCAAACTCCTGATGTCACTCTCACTCACATCAATGTTTTTGATTGTTTATGGTCAAAATCTTGAGTCAAGATGCACAGCTAGATGTGACAGAATCTGTTAATTTCCCAACACAAAATACTCAGCTGACTCTGTTGATCAAAAACAGGACATAAAACCAATTATCTATCTTTGATACCAATCCATCTGGTAGTTAGAGACCAGTCCTGAAGTTGAGATTGACTTCAGGACTGGTTTCAGAGCTCACAGGATTGGACACAGTGCACTTGTATGTTCCCTCGTCATAGCGCATCACATTGGTAATAATGAGATTGGAGCCTCCAGCAGCGTCAGTGATCTGAACTCTGTCACTGGCTGTGACCACAGAGCTGCTGTTCATCCAGAGGAAAACCAGAGAGGATCCAGTGGAGACAGAGCAGGAGAAATGGACAGAATCAGACTCCAACAGGTCTGTGCCACTGACGCTCACAGCTACGTTGGAGACTGGCGCTGTGGGTGAAAGGACAATTATTTAAAGGTTTTTAAACACATAAACAAAATATTGAAAACTAAAGGGTGGAGGAAGAAAATGCTTTTCTTGCTCTAATTTATAGTTTACTTCATTAATTATACTAATGAATATAGATACAGAGAACTACAGAGGATAAACTAACCTCTGTGTTGACATTTTAATATTGAGAAAGCCTCAGCTAAAGGGAACTATTTAATTAAGTTTTATTAGAGTTATTGCATACTCAGATGTCAAAGATTATATTACCAATTTTTAGCAAATGCTTCAGATGTTACATTAATTCATAATTATGTTTCACTGTGTGTAGTCTATTCAGTCAGGTAAGATTGAACTTGAAGTTAATTTAAGCCTGATATCATGGTGCTCGGTCCTTTTTTGCACTGTAAAAAAATTTAATTTTACAGGAAATGTTATGTAATATTTTACAGATTTTTCCTGTTCTCCAATAAAACAATGAAATGCTAGTAGTTTTACAGATATTTTCATCAGATTTAGGTTTTATGTCTAAAATTGCAGTAAAATTAACCGTAATGTAAGATTACATAAATATTCTGTTTTTTAATGACAATTTTTTGTATTTGTACATCTTTAACTGTAATTTTACATACAATTTTCTGGATATTTTTATGAGTTTACCACCATTTTCCGAGTAATGAGTAGTATTGGTACAACACAAAGGAATTTACTGTACATTACTGTATAAAAACAAACTAAAGTATATTGTTTTACAAAAAGTGCACTTTAATTAATGTAATTTAACAGAAAGTATTCTGTATTCTTACAGATTTTTGCGATTTTATAATAACAACAACAAAATACCTCTAAGTTTACAGATATTGGGAGCAATTTAAATTGTTACCATTTATATGGAACACATTCCACTGCAATTTTGTATACTTTTTTTCTTTTTTCATAGGTTTATCACCATTTTCAATAAGACAATAATAGATTAACATATACTAGCAGTAATTATTCGCTTAAAATCATAAAATATTAACCATCGTAAGATTACACTATTATGTTTTTAAAGGCAACTTAACATGTCTTTTTAAAATTCAAATGTCATTTTATAGATGTCCTTATTGTAGTGAATAAGTCAGATTAACGTATTCCTATATTTCATTTCCACTTACAGTAAAAATCTACTCTGTGTTTTCGCAGTTATTGTACGCTGTTTTAAAATGTTTATTTTCTGTAATTTTAGAGTATCTGTCTAGAAACTTTGCTGCCAGTGCTTTACCGTTTAATTTTCTTAATACTGTTAAATCACAGATATTAACCTGAAGGGTACCTGATTTTTAATGTTTTTTGACCTGATATGTATGTTATTTTACAGTATAATGGGCATTTATCAGTTATAATAAACCATATTTTAATGAATTTTGACTGTAAAAATCTCCTCTGTATTTTAACAGTTATTGTACATAGTTTTATGATACGGTTATTTACTGTGATTTTACAGTATCCATCTGGAAACTTTGCTGCCAGTGCTTCACTGTTTACTGTTTTATTTCATTTATTTTATTTTTTTTACATTTTTCTTTTTGACAGTGTGTATCAGTGTTCATTACAGTTGTCAAATTTCACAACACCACAAAGTCAGACATACTATAAACATGCACTAAAATTTCTTTAAAATGCCCTTAAAAAGCTCCTTGTTAAGCCTGAATTTAATCACCACTCAGTCAGTGTATCTATGGAGCTTTTTAAATACTGACATTCATTCATATGACAATGCTCTTGATTTTTAAATATAATTATTTAAATCTTAAATGTGATTTATTTCTTGATGGACAATGATATTTGAATTTTATTGTCAAACACAATAATTATAAACTTATGGAGTAATTCTAATACAAAAATTTGTTCTTGAGCATTAACACAATTTGAGCCAAAGGAAATGGTCATCTAAAGTCACCTTCATCCACTTTATCCAAGACTTTCACCAAACATCAGATTTTGCATTTATCAAAGACATCATTTATTTATATAAGATATTTTGGGGGGCATTTTAAGCCTTTATTGACAGTGGAGAGACAGTGGATGGGGGGATAGACACCTGGCAAGAGGACTTATGACGGGAATCGAACCCAGCTCACATGAACATGCAAGAGCCTTCATACAACTGATACGTGCAACCACACCACAAAAACCAGCAGCCATAGGGATCATATTTTCACTTCAGCTGTATGAAAACATGTCTGGATGTATGAAAGAGGGGTTCCTAATCTTAACTTTGTTTAAAGGTGATGAATGATGATTAGTTCCTGTTATGAAGAAAATTCAAACGTCTAACGAAGACAATAAGAAGCTGCAGAAAGCTCTGGAAAATTGTTTTAAAGAAGGATTTTGACTTTGTCAAGCATTTTCTGAAATTTTAAGAAATTATAGATTTAAAGAGGTTACTATATATTTGTATACCAAAATTTATTCAAAGAAAGAAAAAAAAGTACATATTAAATAGTTGTTTTTTTTCCAAACAGATATTTATTTTATTCCAAATGAATTAGAACATAATATGGGCAGTCATACTAACAGATATTTTACTGTGTTTTCACATCTATAGTCAGTTTGTTTGGTCTGGACTTAAAACCATTGTGTTACATATTTACTGATCTTCAGTCTAGTCTGTGTTCCCATGGAGGGATTTACAAACAACCCAAACTATGTGAGGTTTATACAAAAGCTCCTTCATTAGTTAAAATATTTTGAAGGATAAACAACTCCTGCTAAGATATAGCCACACTAACGTGTTGCAAAAAAAAAAGTGCCATGATTAAATATATACTTATTCTATATCTGTACCAATAATTGGCACAATTCTTCCAACCATCTCACCTGCAAAAAAAAGAGAGAGAGAGCACAGAAGCTTTTGTAGGTAGATGATTTTTATTGCTTACTTAAATCTTAATATAAATTTATTTTATTTTCTATTGTAATTTTTTCCTCCAACAAAACCATAAATCTGTTCAGTTTTTATTCATTTTCACTTACAATCTGATTTTACAGCAGCTGAGTCACGTGAGGAGAAAGTTTGATGTTTATTATTGAATTCAGGTGTAAAATGGCCTAAACTAGTGTTACAGGCTTATAGTGTTACCAAATACATTGTGCGCCTAAAACTGCAGTTTTGATACAGCAGCAGAAGATGGTATTTAACAGGAAAGATCCAAAAACAAGTGTATTTATGAAAATGATGTTTTAAGAGTCCTCTTCAGCACAGTGTTTGTGTGCATATGTCAAAATGTGTTCATGTGTGTCTGTTACAGTAAAGAGGGAGAGAGAAAGAGAGAGGGGAATAAATCCTGGACTGAGTTATTCCTTCATAAACAAATGAAATTATTCATTATCAATGAACAGGGAGGTGATACCCAGTAAAATCTGTGTGTGGCATGCTGTCTAATCATTTAGTAATATTTCTTATATTATCAGTAGCCAGATGAGTTTTATCAAAAAAGTTCCTTTCTTCCTGCAGTTAGTTCAGGTAAATGTCTCTTTCTCACTGTAAACAAACTAAACTGGAGAGCAGGTAACATGGACAAAGACCCACGTTTTCTGCAGTCTCAGTCCTTCAGTGTGCATTGATATTTGTTGGCCCATCTTAAACATTCTGTTTTCATATAAAGTTACATTATTTTCATGACCAGCCCTACACAGCAAACATGCTGCTGTTATTTTCACAGCAGCCTGTCTCTCCTCTCTCTTTGCATGCTGGGTAAAGGTAGAGCTGCTCCTGGTGTTATCTGTGCTGTTAACATTAATAATGCTAGCTCTTAGCATTGGTAAGACTCCATGCAGTATCATTTTACTGGTGTCCATTGCCATGAAATGATTTTTAGTTTTGTAAGTGTATTTCAGAACAATCTTACAGCCTGATCCCCCCTCTGGTGTTTGTATGCAGAAGTAGTTGGTAAAGAGTATGAAGGGAAACACTCACAGTGGATGGTGAGGTAAACTGGATCACTGGTTCCTTCACTAACAGGATTGGACACACGACATCTGAATGGTCCCCCATCATAGCGCGTCACATTGATTATAGTGAGAGTGGAGCCTCCATCAGTGATATTAACTCTGTCTCCGGCTGTGACCTCAGAGCTGCTGTTCATCCAGAGGAAAGTGGGAGATGATCCAGAGGTGAAGGAGCAGGAGAGGTGGACGGAGCTGTACTCCACCACATCTGTGTTGGCATTTGCTGCCACGCCAGCGATTGGCTCTGTGGGTAATTTGGAAGCAGAAGTACATCTAAATAACACATACAAGTTAAATTGAGAAAATATTGCTGTTGATTTTGATTGGGGACTTGTTCTCTTGCCCTCAAGAAATACAAATTTATCTCAGTTATATGCAGTTTAATGCAGGCCAGACCACCACTTTTAAGCTTCAAATATTTTAACTGTATTCTCCAAATGATCCTTAACAATGATCTCTACCTGCTTTGTCCAAGAATATCAAATAATCACATATCTGGTTCAGATGGATGTATCTTAGTTTGTATTTTTTATGTCCTTAATATGACACCACCAAACACTTTAACACACACGTTTACTTATTTTTGATCAACTGCTCTTCTTGATCTCCATTCAGCTCTCTAAGAGACTGAACATATCAGATGTTTGCTTGTCCTAAATATCCAGTGTCACTGTCCCTGTATTTACATCAACTATAGCAGTAATGGCGACTCTGTATTCTCCATCTGAGCTCCAGAGATCCAGTGGAGGTGAAGACACAGACTCTTCCCTCATAACCTCAATAAGTTGTTTCTTTTAGAACTTAAGCGGATCAAAGTCCCAGACAAATACTACAAATGATTATGGCTGTTTCCCATTTATATTTTACCAAGATTATTCCAGAATAGCACTTAAGATGATGTTATTACAGACACTCTCGAAAATATATCCTCTTAGAAGTAGTAAAAATTCTAATGTATGTGAATCTAATAAAAATTAATTCATGAGATTCTGAATAGATTTAAAACGTCCATAAATTGATATTTGTAGGCCTATTTTAAACATCTTTTCATATAAAGTTAGATTTTCATGACCCGCTCTTCACAGCAAACATGCTGCTGTTATTTTCACAGACAGTCTGTCTCTCTCTCTCTTTCCATGCTGGGTAAATGTAGAGCTGCTCCTGGTGTTTTCTGTGCTGTTAACATTAATGATGCTAGCTCTTAGCATTAGTAATGTAACAACTGTCTCCTTCATGTGGACTTAATAACTACAGTGTCTATGAAGCTGTAGGACATTCAGCCCTCCTGTTTTCAGCAAATATACTGACAAAAAATACAGACAGGACTCTTTCAATGTGCCAGCATTAATAATTCACACGTGAGTTATCTTCTTCTTTTTATCGATATCATGCTAATATTATAATGAGCTCCTGATCAGAACTTTTCTAACACTCTTTGTATGACAACACTTTGCACTGCAGACATTCGTTTATTTCCTGCATAATTACTGTTCAGGATCTACATTCAGCACTCTCATTAATAGATCATGTTAAATGTTTGCTTACCATAAACATCCAGTGTCACTGACCCTGTCTGCAGACCAGTCTCAGCTGAAATAATGACGCTGTATTCTCCAGAGTCACTGAGAGAGACAGTCCTGAGCTCCAGAGATCCATTGGAGGGGAAGAAGGAGACTCTTCCCTCATAACCTGGAGAAGTTGTGTTTCCCGCAGGACTTGAGTAGAATATTCTTTCACCCTTAAACTGCCATTCAACTGTAAAAATCGTTCCCTCTACTGGAGACACTGTGAACATGACTGTCCCGCCCACAGCTGCATTCAGAGGACCATCAGGTAACACACCAGCTCCACTGGTCAAACCTGTGAGACACAAAAACATGTCAGAAAATGACTGCAGTGACATCATGCTACAAAATCTGTGGACTGAAATTCAAGTCAGACTTTTTAAAAAGCTTTTTGTTTCAGTTTCATGAACTGATGATTGATTCGTGACCAGATCATCATGACTTATTATTTCACATGTAGAACTAAGCCACACATTACTCAGCACCTATAGCATTACTATACTAATGAACTGATTAACAAAATTCATGGACATCTTACCTTGTTAATAACCTATTAATGAATATTATTATTTTTTGAATTATTGATTAATTGATTGATTTAGGACCAGATCATCATAACTTATTGTTTCACATGTAGAACTAAACCACACCTTACTTAGCACCTATAGATTAATTACACTAATTAATTGATTAACAACATTTCATTGACTTCTTACCTAATAGATGATCTCTTAATGTTTAATATTTTTTTGAATTATTATTGATTATTAAATAATGAATACAATAGAAAAGTCTTTATTGTCTTTATATAACTGTGCACACAAAGTCCAAAAAGTGCTTCCTCTTAAGTGCACAGCATGATGGCTTACTCAGGAACAACTTATTTCCAGCTAATGAGAGAAAGACTGATTGTGCAGACATGGCATATAAATACACAATCACTATCCCTATGCAAATAATGTATATTGCAAAGTAGGAAATAACACTTTAATTATTTATCTTTGCTCAAGGAGAGAATGCTCTGTGCATGGGCATGTATATTTGCTGTGTTTGTATAAATATATAGCAGAGAAAGAAAACACACTGCACAGGGCTTGAATTATATTGCATTACAGACTATTTTGGAAAGGACGTCACAATTATGTCACAGCAGTTTAACTTGCTGGTGGCAAGAAATTTATAAAAGGAGATGAATACAAAGATGCAGTTTAGTTTTCTGATTAAAGAGGCAAAATGTTGTATTTAACTGCAGAATGTCAGCGCAAAAATATGAAAAAATATTGCTGCCAGTTACCATCACTTAAGACTCTCATTAAAGCAAAAATCAAACATTTATGTCTTTGTCAATAGGAGCAAATGTTGTGCTCACAATGATTTGTGAAGTTTTAATATCTGTTAGAGGATTAGTCAGGTAATTAACAAAGAGTTAGTCCTCATTCAGCAGTGTAGTTTGGACCTGTTTGTCATTGCTCATAACTTCTAAAGTGATGTTCTTGCAGCTAGCCGGGTGTTACAGCATAAAGTGAGCATACTGAAGAGGCTGCATTTTGCCTCGACTCAGATTAATGTTCAGTTTCAACGATTTCCTAATCCAGCTGTATTCTCTGTCTGTGCGGGGTGCTCTGTTGCAGCTCCTTCCCCCTAATATCAACAAATGAGAATTAGTGTCCGGGAGTTTTCCTATGAGGCTAGAGAAAAACTGAGGATTATCCCAGTTGGGGCCATAACGATTGACAAGTGCCACCAAGTTACCATACAGCTTTCCTGTAACTGTAATGAATCGACCCTTTTTATCTGGTGTAATATTAATAGGCGTGAAAGGGAGACTTTTCCTCTAGATCTGTCACCATAATCTGAATGAAATACCTGCCCAATCCATCCTTTCTTCAATTGATCATGTTCATCATTTTGGAGGCATGTCTCCTGAAGGTACATGATGTGTGAACCTAATGATTTCAGGCATGTGAAAACCCTATTGCGCTTGATAGGGTGCTGGATCCCTTTAATATTCCAATTAATTAATCTTCCTGAGCCTATAGGTCCTAAGAGTCTGTTGTTGTTATCTTGATATATTATGCAGATGTATGGCTGTGTGACCAGCTGGACTAGCTCAAATAATAGATGTTGAGAAAAAAAATATACCAACATGTGAATGTTTCCCACTAGGCAAAAACATAGAATCAAAATTAATGAAAAGAACTTGAAACCCTGGTCGCTCTAGCCTCTCCTAACTCTAGGCTGAGGCCCCACATCAGTATAACGGAGCAACACTTAACAATACACTAAGGGCCCCAGAACAAAGTGACAATAGTTGTGGCACTTAGTAGTATTTAAAGTAAACAAACATTAGTAAGTAAATAAAATTAGTAAACAGAAAGGAAGAGTAAAATAACTAAATAGACAGACTGCATCAGAGTGGTCTGGTAAAGTGATTTAATGTTGAGTAACTGGTAATAATAATAACAACCAACATATAAAAACAGGCATATAAAAATAGTGCAAGATGTATGCACATCCTAACATGACTACACACCGTCTCTCCCCTGTCCCCTCACACAAGTGTGCACGTCCACCCACTCACACGTGTACTTTCTTTGATAGATTGGGGCCGAGTCTTGCAGAGAGGGGCTCTAGAGTTAATTCACACACGCACACACAAGCATGCGTGAGTGCAAGGGCATGAAAGAAATAAAGAAAAGAAAGAAAAAAAAAAAGGGAAAACAAAAGAACTTCTATCATAGCTGGCGGCATAATTTTGAGGATATTAGATATGACAACAAAGCTGATGATAGAACAATAAATCCAAGGTACAGTTTAGCTTATCAGCTGACTGAGAACAATATACCCGATAAGTTCCAATAAATGTCTCTTAATAGCTATGAATCCAGAGTATGTTTATTGTCATAACAGTCACTCACTCTGAGAAACCCCCTGTGTGGAGATTAGGGGTGTAAATCACCGGTTTCATGACAATATGATACTATATTGATTCTTTGGGCAACGGTATGTCTGCCACGATTCGATTTGGATTTGATTCGATTTGGATTTGATTCGATTCAGGGGCCTTCAATCGATTTAAGATGATATTATGTACACATTTAACACAATCATTTACATTTCACCTAAAGCAAGAAAAAAATACAAAGCAATTTTGATGTTTTGACAATTTAATAGTGAAAATGTGAAACGACGTGCTGACCTTTGGGTATGATAGTTTACAAAGGATTATAACCATCTATATGCACTTACTGTGCTTGAAAATTAAAACTGGGTTAATTAGTAGTCAGGTGCTTTTTTTTCCCATAATTACCTAATGGGTCTTATTGTTACTTTGTGATGTTGGTATATTATATCAAGTAATGATGCAAAATAATAATACAAATTATTGCATCATTATTTTATTTTTATCATAATTGACCTCTAACATTTGATCATGCTTTTTCAAACTAAAAATGTACAATTCTGATTTGAATTAAAGCCAAACATTTCTCATGTTCTAGGTAAGACTATTTACTTAATATTGATGATTTTTCTTACTGTGATGCCTGGTAACCACAGTTTGTTTGTCAGTGTGATTAGACCTTGCTTTACTGTTTAATGGTAGGTGTGGAGGAAGAATAAGAATAAGCTCTTGTTGTTTTCCTGTTGTACAATATGTAATTTCATTAATCTACAAAATCAAATGGAGAGATAACTTACTGTACTCCTGTGATAAGGCACTCCATCGTGTGCATGCTGTATGCATCGTCTGTGGTCAGATCAACCGTATCTTACGTACGTTATTCTTTGATTGGTTGATGGGTAGTTGATGACATTGACTTGGTTGTGTCAAGCTCCCATTGAGCTCTATGATGCTCAGAGCGTCTTGCTCCACGTTCCAGTGCGGCTGTGTAACTTGGTGGGCATTTCATAATAAAGTTTCATGCATGAGAAATACCAGGTGTGGCGCCTGACAGTCTGAAAAGGTTCAAATGTGTGTGTGTTGCAACATGCTTAAAATGTTCAAAAAGTACTTTTTTTTTTTTTTTTTTGTACTTCAAAAAGTACACACACTTGAAGACATTTAACCGTTTTAATACCATAGTTATGACAGATTCCCTGGTCTTTATTTGTCTTTTTGTCAGTAAATGTGTCAGGAATTATCCTTTGAGGACATTTTTTCACCCCTTTTTCAAGAGAAGTAAAAGTAAACAATTCTGGCAAGTATTCTGTCATGTTTTGGCATAAACACTTGAAAGAAAGGAACGCACTTCACAGAGGAGTTACTTTTCTTGTCTTTTACTGTAGGCACGCATTTTTACAACCACACATTTTCGACACTTCTCCTCATTTTCTGACTCGTTACTTCTTCTTCAGTTCCTTACCAATAGCAACACCTCACTGCCACCTAGTGGACAAGTAGTATAAACTCTGAAAACACAACATATTTGTCATTTTGTTATAAATGGTTATAACAGAGTGTCATTACAAGAAAAGATAAAAAATGTAACTTGAACATGTTCAACGTTTTTGTAATGACCAAAAATAAACTTAGTGTATTTCACTGATGATGGTTCCTGATGGTGCCTGTCAAGTGACAGACCACAAAAAATTTCACCGGTCCTGAGCCAGAGGATCTGAGTGTCTGTCAAGACACGGGACGATCCTCGGCCCAAATTAGGGTTGTTACTGGTGCCGACTGCAGTCCAATAACCAACAGACGGCATCTGTGAGAGAAGGGTTTTAAGAACAAACGTCTTCAAAGACCTCGTCTCCCTCAACGCCACAAAATTGCCTGTTTTGAGTTTGCACGAGAGCACGAAACATGGGACATTGAAAGGTGGAAGAAAGTTTTATTCTCTGATGAAAAAAAACGGCTTCCAACGTTATTGGCATGACAAGGAGACCTGAGATGTTTCCACACGGCACAGTGGAGGGGGCAGCATCATGATCTGGGGTGCTTTTTTCTTCAATGGAACAATGGAGCTTCAGGTTGTTCAGGGGTGCCAAACAGCAGCTGGTTATGTGGTGATGTTGCAGGGGGCATCCCTCATGACTGAAGGCCCTCGTCTGTGTGGTAATGACTGAGGACCCTCGTCTGTGTGGTGATGATTGAGGACCCTTGTCTGTGTGGTGATGACTGAGGACCCCTGTCTGTGTGGTGATGACTGGGTTTTTCAACTGGACAACGCTTCACAGTGCCCGCTTGACAAAGGACTTCTTCCAGAGGAATAACGTCACTCTTTTGGACCATCCTGCATGTTTCCCTGATCTAAGTCCAATTGAGAACATTTGGGGATGGATGGCAAGTGAAGTTTACAAAAAATGAACATCAGTTCCAGACAGTGAAGTCATCTTCACCACTTGGAGCAACATTCCCACTAGCCTCCTGCAAACACTGCCATCAAGCATGCCAAAATGAATTTTTGAGGTGATTAACAAAAATGGCGCAGCTACTTCTCATTACTGAGTCTTCTTTTGAAAATTTTATTTCTATGTAAGGGGGTTTCTGGGTTTTTTGAGCTGTGGTCTTACACTTTTAATCAGCTGATGAACCGCCTGTTTCAGTTTAATGGTTGTTCGCAATTAATTTCCTACTTAATTTTTTTTGTCTCACTCCCATTTCTTCATTTTGCATTTTGAAGCTCTACTTAGAATTTTCTTAAGATTCAACAGTGCAAAATGTAAATTCTTGCATCTTTTCAAGTGGTCTTACATTTTGATCAGGAGTCTATAGATAGAACTTAGAGCATTCACATGTTCCAGCACTTGGTTTGTGTTGTGCAGCTCATCACACTGAATGCTTCAGGCAACAGGCTCCACCTGCTGGCCAGATGTGTTATAGACACAAATCAACATTTGCTCTTATCAATACAGAGGACAGTTGCAAAAAAACACAAAAGAGTATTTAAGACTTGAAAAGCATAATGTTGGCTCTCTTGAGGCTGGTAGGGTCGGACACTTTTTTTGCTCTGGAGATTCATGATTTTAGATCAGCCCACTTTAACTCAACACTTTTACCTTTTATAAACATTTTGGGGAACGGTACACCTCAGAAGTTAGTCACGGGGCTCCTACCTCCAGATTTCTCAATCAATGAATGTATATTTGAAAGCCATGTTCCTGTACTTCAAACACTTCATTAACAGCAAAAATACATCATTCAATTTTGAAAAATATTTTTCAACTTTACTTTACACTTGCTATTAATACGTATTTTTGGTCTGTGCATTTTTTAACAAAACATTTATTTTTATGTATTTTCATTATCATGATCTCCTGATTTAAAACTCGCAATACACATTGTAGTTACAGTTCCAGGTTGTGCTGAGCTGCACTGCTCACTTTCTTGCTGCCACAAACAATGTTTTATTTTTCCTGATATGTATCTTAGACTGTCCAATTTTTTGAACATTCCTGAACTTTCCCAGTCTTTTGTTGTCCCTGTCCCAGCTTTTTTGGAATGTGTTGCATTTCAAAAGAAAAATAAGTTCAGCTTGAAAATGAAATGTCTTGTCTTGCTGTGTATTCATTTGAATAAAGGTGGACAAATTTATAAATCATTGTGCTCTGTTTTTATTTGTGGTTTACACAGCGTTCCAGCTTCACTGGAATTGTGGTTTTGTATTACCTGCTGCTTTCTCCGGTCAAAGTTGTAAGGTCTCTTTGGTTAAAGTCTAAATCAGTCACAACCAATGCTCTCTAATAACAGTTTCCTTACTTCAAAATATTTGACCATTTCAGTCTAAGCTGATCCAGAGAGGACATTTTACTGTTTATTGTACTGTTACCTTTTTATATCACTCTGTATCTTTATGGGATAAGACATGTACTGTGGCCTCTTTATTTACAGCCACTGTGTCATTGAACATTGGAGCTCATTTTATGTTTACCATCTTTTATTTTAAACATGTAATGCTAACAGAAAAAGGTTAAACTCTATCTACTTTGCCACCTGAACTTTTTTTTTATAATAACACACATTTTTAGACAACTACAACTTGTGTTCGGACATTTTTTTCCCACTGTTATAATGAATACATAAATAAAATCATCAAATATTTCCCTGCTTGATTTTGACAATATTACACTGTGTCTAAACCCTGTTTTTGTTTACTGGCACACTTGTCAGCTTACAATTTTTCAATAAATGCCGCAACGTAACGTCTCTGTAAAATATAATAGACAAACACAGCTTTAGGAAAACTTCATGTTTGTGTTGAATCAAAGAGAAAGCTTACCTGAAATAACTCCCAGAAGGATGACACTTATCACAGCTTTTTCCATCTCATCACAAATATCCGTACATTTAATAAAGACAAGAGTGATCTGTACTCCACTTAACAAGTCCCACACCTGTGTCAGTATCTGAACTCAGAGAGGTTGGAGAAGGAAGTAATGTCTAGAGTGTGTCACATTAATTTGCATGTATTTGTCCCAAAGTTAATATTTAACAAATACAATGAGCTGCTTGACATGAGAGGAAGTATTCTGTTTTTATTTCTGCATTTGTATCAGTGGTATTTATAGTCAATTAACGAAATTATTATTATTATTATTATTATTTTTTTTTTTTTTATTTTTTTTTTTTTTATTTTATTTTATTTTATTTTATTATTATTATTATTATTATTATTACCTCTGCAGCCCACCTGTGGGTCCTGCCTTACAGTTTGGGAAGCACTGACCTACAAGAAAAATAACCAACACAGTGATAATCAAACATTAAAATGAAATGAAAACAAAGCAGAGCACTACAGGTAAAAAGATGTTGTGAACACATTTGCTTCATTTTCCAGCAAAAAAAAATAAAATAAAAAAAGCCTCAACAGGAAGAGTTTGAAGTGGTGTCTTGTAGTCTTTCTTTGCTTGTGAACATGTTATAAGAAGAGCACTGCGCGGGGTTTCCACCAAACTTTGCAATAATATCCAATCAGACTCAAGAATGAACTGAGCAGATTTGGAGGGAAGAGGTCAAAGTCACAGAGCCTCCTGTTCACCCCAACCTGATATCACAAGAATGCTTGTATTTTAGGTTTGCTGGTTAAAGTTTGAAAGCCAAGGTTACAGAGCCTTTGCATCAGCCTTTGCTTTTGAATGGAAGACTGCAGCATTCATATATTGAAGTTCAAATAAAAAGGGATTTCATAAAAAACTGTCTGAGGCCATGAGAGTTCAGAATCTTAAGGAAGCTTTTAGAGATTTCTGTTTAATTGTGCTCATTTATTTTCTTTTATTGAAAGATGACCTGACGAGGAAGTCATACTTTAAAGGCTATTTGGCATCATGGTCACCGTCTGCCTAGGAATGTGATCTCTGAAAGCAGACTTTCTTTTAAAATTCTGCACAAATGTCCACTTTAACTCAAAAACAAATTAGTTGGGTTTTGGAGGGGCACAGACGAATGTCCAAACTTTGCTGTCACGTCTCACTCGCTGCAGTCAGAGTGACAATCCTACAGAGCGGTCAGAACACATTACAATACAAAAAGAAAGCACAACCTTCAGGGATCACTCCAGAAAAAAAGCTTTTAATTTTGAGACAAGTAAGAATTAACAAGTTCATCACAATAAATGATACAGTGATCAAAAACTGTAGTAACATTAAAACACATGTCCCACTCTGGGCAGCTGAGAGAAGTCAACAATCAAAGAACAGGGAGACTGCAGGCTTTCCACAAACACACTCAGTAGTCAGGTAGTGGGAAACGTAGCCAGCCGGGGGGTCCAGAGGTCTCCCCAATGAAACCAAACAGGTAAAACTGATTCATAGACCATTGTACAAGTTTGACAGATAGCACCACATCATTTAACAGAAGTGCAAACAAAGACTTTGCATTGTCACAAATCAAAATATTAGCTAAATGCTAGTGCAGGGTCACCACAGGGATGACTTTCATGAAATCATAAATGTACTTTTAGTTTTTTATTTTTAATTGATAAGATGATTTTTATTCATATTTCAACATTTTTCTTGCAACTGAAGAATAGATGAAAAACTGCTGTGAAGTTATTTTACCTAGTTATAACTTTATGTACAGGAAACATGACAAGCAGATAGAATTTTTTTATTATCATATTCATAGTACAACAGGTCATATGTCTTATAATGAGACCTCACAGGGTGGGACTATCTTTTCCAACAATGATAATGAAATGTAGAACACACCCATAATAAACTCTGACCAGGAGCAAGAGCAAAAATCAAAACTTAAATATCATATCTCTGAAACGGCATCAGATAGCAACAACATGTAAATTGGACATTTGTAGGTCAAAGTCTTGTGACTCTTTGAAGCTTTGAAAAAAGCCAGAAGCTACAAGTATTTTGTGGCAATACAATCTCAAATAGGGGCTGTGTTTCCTGACTCTCTCCATTCAAATGAACTGAAACTTCTTTGTCTGTCTGCATACATGCTGGATCCTCACAGAGCTGCAGGTACACACATCAGTCTGACTTTGAGCAGGTCAGAGGGGGTCAGATGAAACCCTCAAAATGGACTTTGTGAGCGACAGAGTGAGGACCTGACCAACGCTGCTTGCATCTTTGATTAGTTTTGTTTATAGGAAATAACCTTTAACATTTAAACAAAGAAAATAAAAAAAAACTGATGAGTTTATATGTTGGCATATATTGGTGAAGGTTCCTCTCTTGTTTGTTGTAATTCCACTGTGAAATCAAAAATACAATGTTTTTTCTTAAAAAAAAAAACCCCAAACAATCAAAGAAAAAAAACCCAAATAAAGTAGCTTAAAATCTGTCATATTAAATAGAAGAAAAGCAATTGTTACCTGTCCCTCCTGGCTGAGAGCCTCCAACTCTAAATATTGATATAAAGATGAATAATTACATGAATGAACAACACAAAACTTATATAACACAGTATAGTTATTTGTCTAAAAAGAACAGTATAATAGCAAATTAACTAGAAATGTAACAGTATACTAAATTAACATCTGAAAATCATCTTAATACTGATGAGATAATGTGTTGGCATACATTGGTGACATTTCCTCATAAACATTTTCCTCGTGTGCTTGTTGTAGTTCCACTGTGAAATTAAAAAGACAAACAAAGTTTAATTCAAAATAAATAAAGTAGCTTGAAATATGTCATTTTAAATAGAAGAAAAACAATTGCTACCTGTCCCTCCTGGTGAATGATTCTCATAAACATTTTCCTCTTTTGCTTGTTGTAGTTCCACTGTGAAATCAAAAACACATTAAAAAAACAAATAAAGTAGCTTGAAATATGTCATATTAAAGAGAAGAAAAACAATTGTTACCTGCCCTTCCTGGTGAAGGATTCTCATAAACATTTTCCTCTTTTGCTTGTTGTAGTTCCACTGTGAAATCAGAAACACAAACCAAGTTTTATTTAGACAAATAAAGGAGCTTTACATACATCATATACAGAAAGGAAAAAATTGTTACCTGTCGCTCTTGGTTGAGGTTTTCTGACTCTAAATATTGAAATAAAGATGAATAAATAATTAAATGAATGAAAGAACAAATACTTGACTAAATACAGTTATCTTTTAACGGAGCTTTATAACAGTTAATTAATTATGAAAGTATCAATACTCTGAATTTACATATAAAAGTCCTCCTGATATGGAGTTCGCTTGATGATGGGATCATTTTTATACTTCTGCGTTGCAGACTGTTGAAGCTGGAGGTATTTTGTTTTTGGATTGTTCCTCTGTATGTCTGTACAGAACGTCGTGGCCTTGTGAAAAAAATATCTCAATAAGTCTTAAAGGGATTTTCCTTAAAACTTGACCACAAGCTCATCTAGACACAGGAAGGATGCACTAATTACTGTAAATGGTAAATGGACTTGCTCTTGTGTAGCTCTTCTCTATCCTTTATGATGACTCAAAGCTCTTTTAAGCAGCGGGTCACATCTACCCATTCACACCCGTTCACTCTCGCATTCACACACTGATGGTTCTCAGTTTCTCTCTCAGTTTTCCATCAGCACTAGAGAACCTCACGATCAAGCCATTTCATCCTCATTTACGTGCCACTGACACGGCAGTCAGCACATGTCATCAAAAATCAAAAAACAAATATCTGAATTTAGGAGTTTTGTTAATGTTATTATAAGGTATTTTACTCACCTCTTTTGGTAGAAAATGAATCCACCAATAATTAAAGAACAAAAGAGCAAACTCCCAATTACCACTCCAGCAATGGCACCAAGTGAAAGACCTCCACCTGTTAAAAAAGAAAAAAGAAAGTCTCCATGTGGTCAAAAATCAAAAAGACAAAATATTAACACTTTATTTCTGTCAGCACCCCCATCACAGCAGCACTTTAAAATATTTTCATCAGACAGTAAAGGGGCCCAACAGAAAAAGTTTGGGAACCACTGCTTAAGCTTGTCTTCTACAATGAACCCCATCCTCCATATATCAACATTAAGAGTGATTCTTTAATCAGGGCTGTAAAGTCTTACAATGACTTTAATGAAAACAGAGGACAGAACTTTACCTGTTACAGTCAGTCCATGAGCTGCATGGGATGTTCTCTTAGTCAGAGGGTTCATTGCCACACATGTGTAGTTCCCAATATCAGAGTATTCAGCAGCCTTCATGATGCAATTTGTGTCCACAGAAAAATTGTGAAGGTAAGAGCCATTACGTATCCATGTGTAGCTTGCAGGTGGTTCAGACTCAGCAGAGCAAGTTAATGTGAAGGTCTGACGGAGCTGTACCTCACTTGGACCCTCAATTTGAACATTTTCAGGTCCATCTTAAAGAAAAAACAGATGGTAGTAAGAATCTTACAGCAACATCTTAGCCGGTGTTTGGCAGTTGAATTAGATATTATAACAAGTTATTTTTTCTTATTGCTCCTTTTAAAGCAAAAATCATTTTAATTATTACTTAGAATCAAGAGTAACTAAATACTTTCAGCTCCACAACAGATGACATTACTCTCTGCATCTCTCACAGAGACACGATCAAAACAAAGATAAAACTTTGAGTTGTTGAAAGTACAGCTCACTCTTTCCCTTTCATCCTCCCTGCTGTGTTGAACTTTTCAGATAGTTGCTGTGCAACTGTCCTGTCTCACAATAACAAAGATAAAAAAAAAAAAATTCCAGGGTCTGCATTCATATTCAGACCGTCAAAATCTATTCACCTCTCCTTTGTGCCTTGACCATCATTTAAAATCTCAGTTATCTTGCTCACAGGCAGATGGATAGACAGACAAACAAGCAAATGGACAAACACCAGCAAAAACATAACCTACAACAATGTTCTTTGTCTTATTAAAAAATGCTTTGCAGACATGCATATGCTGTATGCATTAGCACACAAACACTGAACCAAATAAATAACTTACAGTTCACAACCAGGATGTGTTCAGCTGTCACAGTGTTGATGGGATTGCTAACATCACAGGAATATCTTCCTGTGTGTGTTCTCTCCAGTGGCTGAAAGGACAGCACTCTGTTGTTATCATTAAGTAAAATGTTGTCAGATGGAGCCAGATCTGACCCATTCTTCATCCACTTCCTGGTAAACACAGGCCCAGCAGCATCACAGATTAATGAGGCATGATTCCCTTCAGTTGTCGGGTTTGTTGTTGATGTGATAGAGGGGTTTGAGATTCTCTCTGTTGAGAAAATGGAGTAGGACATATAAAAATCATGTGCCTTTGATTTTTATAGCTGAAGTTCATTTCTTCTTATAAAGGAGCCCATATGATGCTGTTCTGTTTTATACGCCCTTTAGAGTGTTTTATAAAGTTTTATACTTTTACTTTTAGACTTCAGATTTTTATATGTCTTCCTAATGGACCTTCCTCTGTGAAGTCCTACCATTGTTTCAGCTGCAGTTTAATTTTCTCCACTTGCTCAGGGTGGTGAGCTCAGTGCAAAGCAGGGGATGTAAGATGAATGCAGAATCATTGACAACATGGTGCAGAGGAGCGCTAAACTGACCAAATACCACAGAGTAGACCCGTCAACTGACCAGAGTGGACTGGGCCCACATGCATAAGGAAGCATGAAATGGGGAATAGCCCTAACAGAGCATCTCAGACAAAGAGGGAATGCAGATGAATCAGGGGTGCTCAGTGTGTGCAAACTAGAAGGTTTTTTGAACATTAGGGATTGTGGAAATAATCTTGCAGTCATTAAAATCTAATAAATGAATCCATTTGAATAACATATTCAATATACATTTTAAAACAAAGTTATCAGTGTTTGCAATGAATCTCACAATTGCCTCACCATGATAATTGGCCTGTTGAAACTTTCCTCTCCACATATTTAAGCAGAGCCAACAAATGTTATAACACGAGGTGTTTTTCAATTTTGTTATTCCTTCAAAGTGTCTGTAGTTTTATTCCTTAAAAATGTTTGAATTAGCGTTGATGTACTTTGCTCCGGTGTAAGCGTCTCCCGACTTGGAGCTGACACTTTGCAGCAACTGTTAATGTATAAAGGAAAGGAAACAGAAGGAAAGCTGAAGTTCTAAACTGTGTTTACTGTTTAGAGTCAACTAAATAAATTGTAAATAGCATGACCACTGTGGTGAATACTTCAATCTAAACCAAGACTGGTCATTTTTTGTTGGTCAGTCCAGAGGTTGAGGTAGACTTGTAACTTGTACGCAGGTTACCAGTTTCACAAATTCAAAACAAGAAAAGTTTTAAATGTGTTGGCCAGATGTGAATAATAATGTTAGCTTTACTTCAGTTCAATATCAACATGGGTATCCATTATGGCACTGACTTTTTGCATCTGACGTCACAAGTCTGTCCTTTCACTGCCTGAATGGCAAGAGGGACATTTTACACACTGGATGGTTATATAGTGAATACATTCAATCATCTTTGATGTAATCTGTAATCTATGTATTCAGCCAAATTTATTTCCTTTAGTTCATCTGAGTGTTCTAAAACAGCTTTAAATGTCAGTTTCGTTATATTCAAAAGCAAGTTTTTGTTTGCAACAGCACAGGACGGGCTAATGCTAATGCTAATGCTAGAAAACTTTAGTGTTCCACGTCAAAACCTGATTGTGTTTAAAGCCCCACTATGTAAGATTCCGACTTTCAGCTCTCTAGGGGCCTCTATGGTCATTGAGTGTAACTGCAAGGTCTTAAAACAGAGCGCCTCACACCAATGTGCATTTGTTGACATACAGAGGGAGGAGAAGCTGACAGGATGTCCGGAGAGACAAATAAACCATGTGGACTGATAAGGTACAGTCTGGTCATGTTTCTTTTTGAATGAATCATCATGTACTTACAAGTCCAACAGTAACAGGGCCAAATCAGCATCGGTCGGACATCCCCTCTTGTCTTTCAACTCACACCAGTGAGTGAATGCTAGACCAGTGTTTATCCTTGTCTGGGCATTTAGCTTGTTACTCTCCTGCTTTCTTTTTGTCGTCTCCTCCGATAAAACTTTTCTTTTCTTTGGGTTTTTTGCTGCTTCTGCCGTGATAACAACTCTACATTTGACTTTCTTTGTCTTCTTCTTGTTTAACGGCGGGTGGCATCCAGCGTCAGAGAAGCATTACCACCACCTACTATGCCGGAGTGTGAGCCAGAGGTCCCTATTTCCATTAGAAAAATAAGTGCATATTTACTTTAAACTAAATTCTGCTCATGAAATCTGTTTTAAAAATTCAAAAACTGCTTTATATTCTCCTTTTCACAACGTTTAGCTTTCACCTCGAGGGGGAAGTGACGTATGCCATAAAGCAGTCAAAGCAGTAAAAATTTGTCGTTTTTTTAGTGTGGAAGAGTTCCTACCATCCACACCGAAGTTACATTGTACATGTGAAGGCGATACAGACCCCCTCAGACCATGACAGAGGCATCTTCAATTAATGCACTTCAATCAATGAAGTCATAACAGTTACTAATCAAGGAGGCAGTGGCAAGGACAGCAATGAGGCTTTTGACTGGTCAATGATCACAGCTTGTGTAACAAAAAATGTCTCTATAGCTCTTTTCTCGATGCATTTGCACAGTTCATCATTACAGCATTAGACAGGGGTATCCAGACTTTTTCACCAAGGGCCACATGCAAAAAAAAATGTAAGGACAAACACTGTCTCCCTTCTATCAATAAAGACTACAGGCTAAGAAATAATTCACATAGTGGGATACCATTTTGGAGACGCACAAGAGAGCATAACACATGCTTCACTTACACACCCAGACAGAAACACACTCACAGCACTACTATACCCAGCTGGGTCTGCTGAGGAGTGAAGACAGTGGCGGTGTCAACGTGTTTCCCCCAGTCTGTCTCCATGACATTTACTATGGAGATGAAATATCACAGGGGCATGAATATAACAACCTGAAGTTGCAGCGTGAATGGAGCTTTTTAAGTCAGATCCTACCTTGTTTCATCCCCCAGGTGTCCCACCTCATCTTACAGAGTTACTGACTTCAACTCTCTGAGACTAATTTTTAACACTTCCTGTTATTTTATGGCTCTGAAATACATCTTAAATGTTATTATCGGCCAAAATTTTCGGTAGCCAAATGGCCATAGCTGTCTTTCTGCTATCCACCGTAGTATGAGGCATGTCTGTAAGTGATCAATTTTGTATGCTTGATTACATGTGACGATAGTTGTCTAATATTGATCTTCACTCTACAATTTAGCGGCTCTGGCTGCCAGAATGACATAAATGAGTCCTTCACTGAGGCTTTAATTGCTCATTCCCATTTCACACCTCATATCAAACAAAATGTATTTTTATTCCAACTTACCAAGTACAGTCACAGATAATGGCAGAGATGTTTCATACTTCAGAGTTCTGCTGTTAAAGGCCCGGCAGCTGAAATTTCCACTGTCCTGTGTCTGAATGTTGGTCAGTCTGAGCTCTGATCCAGTCTCAGGCAGCCGGTGTTCATTCACAAACCAGTCAAAAACAGCATCAGGGTTGGAGTCAGCTGAGCAGGACAGGGTGATGTCTGATCCTGCCTCCAAGTATTCTTGTGAAGGAGATGATGTCAAAGTTGTATGCTCTGGGCCATCTGGATAGAAGGGAGTTAAAAAACATCAAAAATGTTCCTGGACAATAAAAATGCAGAGTGTGTATAACTGATGAAGTTTAAAGAGTCACTGAAGAGAGTGTGTACGTCAACCACGAAGCATAGTGTCAGGTAGAAATGATGAGCCCCAGTGGCTATCATGGCAAGCCTTCAGTCTCCTCAGTAAGAAGCAAATATGCACACACCTATGCACAAAGATATGTGTTCACAGTAATCCAGTTGTCTTATCATCAGATATAGACTCAGGCTGCTTTCACAGATTCATTTGGGCTGACTGGTTTAGGGGGTGAAGCTGAAACATTATTGCAGTTTTCCAAAATTATGATGTCCTGAAAACACAGATGAAACAAATGGCAGAGGGAACCAGAGAACATTTAAACAATTGTAAACCGGTGTTTAAAATGGTTTAAATGTTTATCAATTGCACTGTGATATATTCTAAAGTTGTTTTTGAGTAATGCAGTTCTAAACTGAAAGTCTTCACAGGCATATTGTACAATAAATGATACAGCAGTTGGCACTGGGATTTGGTTAAACGCCCTAAATTTGATTAATTCAAGGATATATGTCTGCATGAGTAGGTAATTTAATGCATGCATTGTTTGACTTAGCTTGAAAAGAAACAAAAAAAATACAACTTAAATATAAATACATATGTGTGTGTGTGTGTGTGTGTAGTGTGTGTGTTTGTGTGCGTTTTGTCAGAATGCTTATATTTTATAGTTTTCTAGAGTCAATTTTACCATGATTCAAGTCACTTGTGCAAGTCAAGTAATCCATTATTAATTTCACTGTCCATTTTGTTCCTACAGATCAAAAAAACTCGGTGTCTCTTTCTGTCCTACTCGTCACCTGTAGGTGGAAGTAAACAAAACCGTGTGCATTATAATGCAATTTTAGCAGATTTAACAAATGAAATATTACATTGCAGTAATATTACTGCTTTTATGGATTTTAGGATGAGGGGACAAGAGCAACATGAACATAACATGTAAGTTAATTTTGTATCACACAGTATAACAGCTTTGAAGGTTATCATGTCTATAATTCTGTCATTAGGCTGCTATGTCATCGATTATGGGCCATAAAAAAACGTTAAAGCATTTTTTTTCCAAGTTTGTTACTTTTACAATGAACGCCACCCAACACTGGTTCTTCACAAATCTTCAAAGGTTTTTTGTTTTTAATTTGCTTTTGAAGGCAGGACTTTCCACCATTTACTTTAGAAAATCCCTCACATTAAGGGCAAAGGAAATTAAAAATACATTCTTCATGGTGTAGATACAATTCATACAGAGGGACAGGGCTGAGAGAGCTGGGAAATGATGCACATGTGTGCCTGATCTGGAAGCTATAGCATTGTAGGTTGAAGCTGACACATGCATCAACATGATATGTTTTATGCCCATTTCACAGTGGATGCATTTTGTTTTTGTGTCTGTTGTGTGAGTGAGCTCTGGCTTGAAAACGCTACAGCTTTCATACCAGACACCTGTGTGCGCTCTGTTGTGGCCTCATCTCCCTGCTGTCATAGCACCATCTCTCCGTATATTTTGATTCATTGAATAACTGACCAGGGAAACCAGCAGGATCAAGCACTCTGATGAACACGGAGGTTTTCTCCACAGAGCTGACAAACTGAGCTTTAACTTTCAGAGGCACAGGAAAAGTAACCGGGCAGTTTCTATCTTTTCTGTGACACAGTCTTCCTCTGTGGACACATACCAGCAGGGCTAAGGTAAATACGGCACCAAATTCTTCATTTTCCTGTCTGCGTTGCCCCCTAGAAAAATTGTTGAGCCACCTCGAGATTTTTTGGCGTGGGAGAACGGTGGCTTGTGCTTCCAGTCTGAAAGCTCTCACTTTATCAGATGCTCACTGAAATGAAAACACTGCATCTGCATCTTGAGCTGAAAAGTTGAAGAATTTCAAAAATTCTGAGCACCAAAAAAAGCATCAACAAAACAATTAGCAAATAGGGGCAGGGAAAAGCACCTTGAAAGTTTCTTGTCCAGGAAAACTGTGCTTTGCTGGCCACCCTTTTTTAAGCATTGCCAACTTGGAGCAGTAACATATAAACACCACACTGTATTAAAAAACAGTTTTTGCAACAAATCTCAAATCAGGAGACAAGTCACATTCTTTGTCAGGGGTAAATTGTGTAAAAAAAAAAAGTGGCTTTAAATCAGCTAGTATCTAATGTAGTCTTCAGTGTGGCTGTAATCTACAACCACACTGAAGACTCCATGCAGTATCATTTTACTGGTGTCCATTGCCATGAAATCTTTTAATTTTTAGTATTGTAAGTGTATTTCAGAAAAATCTTACAGCCTGATCCCCCCTCTGGTGTTTGTATGCAGAAGTAGTTGGTAAAGAGTATGAAGGGAAACACTCACAGTGGATGTTGAGGTAAACTGGATCACTGGTTCCCTCACTAACAGGATTGGACACACGACATCTGAATGGTCCCCCGTCATAGCGCGTCACATTGATTATAGTGAGAGTGGAGCCTCCATCAGTGATATTAACTCTGTCTCCGGCTGTGACCTCAGAGCTGCTGTTCATCCAGAGGAAAGTGGGGGACGATCCAGAGGTGACGGAGCAGGAGAGGTGGACGGAGCTGTACTCCACCACATCTGTGTTGGCATTTGCTGCCACGCCAGCGATTGGCTCTGTGGGTAATTTAGAAGCAGAAGTACATCTAAATAACACACACAAGTTAAATTGAGAAAATATTGCTGTTGATTTTGATTGGGGACTTGTTCTCTTGCCCTCAAGAAATACAAATTTATCTCAGTTATATGCAGTTTAATGCAGGCCAGATCACCACTTTTAAGCTTCAAATATTTTAACTGTATTCTCCAAATGATCCTAAACAATGATCTCTACCTGCTTTGTCCAAGAATATCAAATAATCACATATACATGTCTGGTTCAGATGGATGTATCTTAGTTTGTATGTCTTATGTCCTTAATATGACACCAACAAACACTTTAACACACTCATGTTTACTTATTTTTGATCAACTGCTCTTCTTGATCTCCATTCAGCTCTCTAAGAGACTGAACATATCAGATGTTTGCTTGTCCTAAATATCCAGTGTCACTGTCCCTGTATTTACATCAACTATAGCAGTAATGGTGACTCTGTATTCTCCATCTGAGCTCCAGAGATCCAGTGGAGGGAAAGACGCAGACTCTTCCCTCATAACCTCAATAAGTTGTTTCTTTTAGAACTTAAGCGGATCAAACTCCCAGACAAATACTACAAATGATTATGGCTGTTTCCCATTTATATTTTACCAAGATTATTCCAGAATAGCACTTAAGATGATGTTATTACAGACACTCTCGAAAATATATCCTCTTAGAAGTAGTAAAAATTCTAATGTATGTGAATCTAATAAAAATTAATTCATGAGATTCTGAATAGATTTAAAACGTCCATAAGTTGATATTTGTAGGCCTATTTTAAACATCCTCTTTTTCATATAAAGTAACATTTTCATGACCCGCTCTTCATAGCAAACATGCTGCTGTTATTTTCTCTCTCTTTGCATGCTGGGTAAATGTAGAGCTGCTCCTGGTGTTATCTGTGCTGTTAACATTAATGATGCTAGCTCTTAGCATTAGTAATGTAACAACTGTCTCCTTCATGTAGACTTAATAACTACAGTGTCTATGAAGCTGTGGGACATTCAGCCCTCCTGTTTTCAGCAAATATATTGACTGAAAATACAGACAGGACTCTTTCAATATGCCAGCATTAATAATTCACACGTGAGTTATCTTCTTCTTTTTATCGATATCACGCTAATATTACAATGAGCTCCTGATCTGAACTTTTCTAACACTCTTTGTATGACAACACTTTGCACTACAGACATTCGTTTATTTCCTGCATAGTTACTGTTCAGGATCTACATTCAGCACTCTCATTAACAGATCATGTTAAATATTTGCTTACCATAAACATCCAGTGTCACTGACCCTGTATTTTGACCAGCCACTGTTGGAATACTGACGCTGTATTCTCCAGAGTCACTGAGAGAGACAGTCCTGAGCTCCAGAGATCCAGTGGAGGGGAAGAAGGAGACTGTTCCCTCATAACCTGGAGAAGTTGTGTTTCCATCAGGAGCTGAGAAGAATATTCTTTCACCCTTAAACAGCCATTCAACTGCAAAAATCGTTCCGTCTATTGGAGACACTGTGAACATGACTGTCCCGCCCACAGCTGCATTCAGAGGACCATCAGGTAACACACCAGCTCCACTGGTCAAACCTGTGAGACACAAAAACATGTCAGAAAATGACTGCAGTGACATCATGCTACAAAATCTGTGGACTGAAATTCAAGTCAGACTTTTTGTTGAAGCTTTTTGTTTCAGTTTCATGTTTTGTTTTGATTTCACTGACTTCTTACATAATTAATTACCTTTTAATGAATATATATACATATATATATAAAATTATTAAATAATGAATAGAATAGAAACAAAAGTCTTTATTGTCTTTATATAACTGTGCACACAAAGTCAAAAAAGTGCGTCCTCTTAAGTGCACAGCATGATGGCTTACTCAGGAACAACTTATTTCAAGCTAATGAGAGAAAGACTCATTGTGCAGACAGTATATGAATACACAATAATTGTTTCTCTGCAAATACTGTGTATTGCAAAGTAGGGAATAACACTATGATCATTTATGTTTGCTCAAGAGAGAATGATCTGTCTATGCATGGACATGTGCTGTATTTGTATAAATATATAGTAGAGAAAGAAAACACACTGCACAGGGCTTGAATTATATTTCATTGCAGACCATTTTGGAAAAGATGTCACAATAATGTCACAGCAGTTGTGCACGCATACTGGTGGCAAGAAGTTGAAAAGGAAATGAATCCAAAAATGTAGTTTAGGTTTCTGATTAAAGAGGTAAAATGTCTTATTTTACTGTAGGATGTCAGCTTAGAAATATAAAAACAATATTGCTGCCAGTTACCATCACTTAAGACACTTTAAAACAAAAATCAAACATTTGTGGCCGTATCATCATCTGGAGCAGATGTGCCCACAGTGATTTGTGAAGTTTTAATATCTGTCAGAGGATTAGTCAGATAATTAACAAAGAGTTAATCCTCATTCAGCATTGTAGTTTTTGACTTGTTTGCCATAGCTCATGTCTTCTTAAGCTGTGTTCTTGCAGAGTGTTACTGTGTAAAGTGATCATATTGAAGAGGCTGTATTTTGCCTCGACTCAGGTTCATGTTCAGTTTCAGTGATTTCCTGATCCAAGTGTATTTTTAGTTTTTCCAACACACTCTGTTGGAGTTCCTGCCTCTTTAAGGCCTCCTTCTCCATGTGGACCCAGTCTGCTGTGGTTGGTTAACCTATCTACTCTGTAGTAATTGGTCAGTTGACCATGTTTTCAACAGCTCTGCGTTCAATCCACCATCTCTGCACAGCACTGGGCTAACTTCCCTGAGCCAACAGCCTTAAACTGATGATGAAACAGTGGAAGGAGGTCACACTACAAGCTCTTTGAAGCAGCTACTGGCACTGAAAGAAAACACAAAGGGGCATACAAAACTCAAAAAATCATAATATTGGCTCTCTCAAGGACAGAGTGGGACACTTTTTCAGCTCTGCAGTTTCATGGTTTAGATCAGCCCACTTTAACTCACAACTTTTACATTTTATAAACATTTTGGGGGAAAGCTCAGAAGTTAGTCGGGGGTTTCTACCTCCAGATTTTTTATATCAATAAATGTATATTTGGATGCCATGTTCCTGTACTTCAAACTCTTTATTAACAACAAATAAACATCATTACAGTTTGAAAAATGTTGTTCTCTTCTTAAAGCTTAAATCAGTTACAACAAAAACACTCTAATAACAGTTTCCTTACCTTCAAAATATTTGATCATTTCAGTCTAAGGTGATCCAGAGAGGACATTTTACTGTTATACCCTTTTATATCACTCTGTATCTTTATAGGATAAGACATATACTCTGTGCCTTTTTTTCTTACAGTCATTGTGTTTTAGAACTTTGTCCTCATTTTATGTTTACCCTTTTAAACAAAATTAACAATAATAATAATAATGTGAACAGAAAAAGGTTGTAAAGGTTGCTTCCTTAACTTTTTTATAATAACAAACATTTTTACACAACCACAACTTCTGTTTGGACATTTTTTCTAACATTGTAACAATCAGGATACAAAAATCAAACCATCAAATGGTTCCCTGCTTGATTTTGACTACATTACACAGCGTCTCAACCTGTTTTTGTTAACTGGCACACTTGGCAGCTAACAATTTTTCAATAAATACTGCAACGTAATGTCGCTGTCTAACAAAATGGACAAAGACAGCTTTAGGAAAACTTAATGTTTGTGTTGAATCAAAGAGAAAGCTTACCTGAAATAACTCCCAGAAGGATGACACTTATCACAGCTTTTTCCATCTCATCACAAATATCTGTACATTTAATAAAGACAAGAGTGATCTGTACTCCACTTCTGAACAAGTCCCACACCTGTGTCAGTATCTGAAGTGACACAGTTTTGAGAGGGAAGTAATGTCTAAAGTGTGTCACTTTAATTTACCTGCATCAATTTTTCCACAAGTTAATTTTTAACAGAAACAATGCGCTGCTTGACATGTAAGGAAGTATTCTGTTGTTATTTATGCTTCCACATCTGTGGTACTTTTAAAGGTTATTGTCTCCAAAGTTTTTTAATGAATAGTGTTGAACAGTTACAACAACACAGCAGTTTAACAAAATAACCTGGTGCAGCCTGCATCCAAACTCAAGCCCAACATGACCCATTTTAATCCTGAACATTTAGAAGGGGCCACAAAAACCTCTCATACAACATGAGACTCAAACTGATTATAACCGTTTTTTGTTTTCATAGAGATTTCAATATGAATATTTTGATTTTTGAACATCCTTTGTCACTCAAACTCTCTCCTGGTAACTTTCATACCTAAAAATTCAGTAGTTAAATATTTAATAAAATGTCAGAGTTAATTCAACTCCAGTTAAACTGTGAGACTGACTCTTTTTTATTAATGATATATATTATAAAAAGTTAACATGCAAGTTAAACCTTCTGACTGGTTTTGGTAATCCTGATAAATGTGAGTAAGTAGGCTATTTACTAATAATTTGATATCTTATTTCTGTTTCATTTCTATTATACTTATGGATTTTATGGGTTTGAGGTCATCTTTTCGCTTTTAGTGTCTCTTTTTGTGACCATTTCACAATATTCCTTTAATTCCTCTGTTCCAAACTTTTGTTTCATCCTTCTGTCTAATGTTATGGCATTACGTCATTACCTCATATTACCTTATATAGCCTATGTGTGTATATATATATAAATATATATATATATATATATATATATATATATATATATATATATATATATATATATATATATATATATATATATATATATATATATATATATACATATATATGTATATATATACATATGTATATATATATATGCATATATATGTATGTATATGTATATATATGTATATATGTATGTGTGTGTGTGTATATATATATATATATATATATATATATATATATATATATAATTTATTTATTTATTTATTTTACAAAAGAGACGTTATATTATCTTCTCAAATAGCACAGACCATCAGGAATGACCCATATGTATGTGGTCAAGTACTCAGTGCTGATATAAAACTATGACTCAAGGAGTGTACAAAATATACTTTTGATGATATCTTCAATATCTTATACTTTAAATTGCTACCATGTGGTTATATTATATTATTTGGGTCAAACGTTCTTATAAACTAATTGATTATCCTTAAATAAGTGTTTGACTCATATGTTGTTGTTGCATGACAAATAAAAGTACACTGAATGTACTCAGTACTTAGAGAACATATTAGACTCTTTACTTTTAATTTCTCAGATTCATAGAGAGTTACCCGTACTTGTACTACAGTAAACTTTTTTTAGGGTAACTGTACTTTTATTTGAGTATGTGTGAATCTTTCCATTCCTGACCAATGTAAAGTGTGTTTGGCTTGGTCAAACTGAGGAAAAGATGAAACTTCTGGTCCTTTTCTTCATGCAGGAAAAAAACAACACAAAACATTTTGTATATGATTATCATTTATACCACAAGAGGGCAACATCTGTGAGCTTTAGTGAGAGACAGCCGCCTATCAGTGGTGTTACCTTCAAATACAAACTGTGTTGGTCTCAAAGGTTCAGACCTTCAACAGAAGCTGCTGAGGACTGACACTGATTCTCACCGTCAAAGTCTGATGGTCGACCTTTCCAGAGCTCCTCAGAACTCTCCAACATAAAACAATGGACCAAAGAAGTCTTCTCCTAATCTTCAGTTTGGCTTTTACAGGTAAGTTTAGTCTTTCTGCTGCTACTCTCCAATCCTATACCCCCTGAATGTCACCGAGGAGACAACAGAGGAGTTAAGCCAGAAATGAGGAAGTTAACTTAATGATATTTTGACCTTAAGTTAAATGATGAGTGTGTTCAAATAAAACAATATCAAAAAAATAAGGTATTTTGTTGTTTGGTCTATCTAATTATTCTCAGTTTATCATAACAGCAGGCACGGACAGAGAACAGATATTGTTCTTAAGTAGAAGTACTGTTGTTTTGATCAAATACAAGTCAAACTTACACTCCATGAACCATATTAAGTAAAAGTAAAAAAGTACTTCATATGCTGACATTTATTAAAAGTACTGGGTCTTCTGAGTTGAACCTGTCATGTAAAAAGGACACCAGTCAGAGTGTGATGAGCCAACCAGATATTTGGTTCGTTACAACAGATTATTGTATTGACACTGAATAGGGTAGGCAGTTTGCCATGATGTTTATAAAACTAAATGTTAAAGATATCAGTAAAATTATATATTATGATTTTGCAGTCAGTGAGTCATACTCTTACGTAAGCATTGTATAATAACTAACTAAATTAATCTAGAATGCCAAATAAGTTAAAGTAGATGACGATGTTTCCTTTTTTCAGTATATTTTACCTCTAAATCTGATAAACTGTCTGTTTTAAAGAGTGACCAGACCCTGTAGACGTGCTGTATCAAGGATTAAACCAGTATCATTTTAGTAATTTAGAGTGTTTTTTTTAATCCTTTCAAAATCAGGTTCTGTATGAATCAAAGGAAAAGTCTCTGAGCTTTTATGAGAAGCTGCAACACAAGTCATGTAAAACTTAGAAGCTGAATGATTTGATTGGGTCAAAAGTATGTTAATATTATGTATTATACATATATAATACATATATATCTAAATAAATAATAATAATAAAATAATCCTAACTCTAAACCCTGGATCACACCTCAAACTAAACAATGCCTGAAGGAAAAACATGCAGTTTTCAGCCTCAAAGGCTGGACTGGCCTCAAAAAGGTTAAGTGAAAAATAAAAAATAAGGTGTTCAAAGCAAAATTGGAATTAAAAAATAAAATGAAACAGGAATTTAGCAGGATGAACACTAGGCAGGCATTCCAGAAAGTAAAAGCTCTAACAGCAGGTGAACCCAAATCCAAACTCAGTGTTACAAATAACCCGGCTGAGAAATCTTCCTCCTCTAGATCCTAAAGAACCGGCCCCTTTCTCAGTGGAGGAGGTACGGCATCAAATCAGCCGGTGTATTGTAGGCAAAGCCCCAGGACCTGACGGCATCCCAGCTAAGGTGCTAAAGTCCTGCGCCCTGGAACTTGCCCCAATTCTCCACTCACTCTTCTGTGAATCCTGTCACACAGCAACAATACCTACCCTCTGGAAAACTGCCACAAACATCCCAGTACCCAAGAGACCCTGGCCCAAAGAACCCACCACTAACGCTCCGTTGCCCTCACTTCAATAATAATGAAGTGCCTGGAGAAACTCTTGCTGACCATCATTCTCCCAGTTTTCACCCCACAACTGGACCCCCTTCAATTTGCCTACAAGGCTAGGAGGGGCACAGAGGACGCTGTGGCCTGCCAGCTGCACCTCCTCCTCCAGCACCTGGACTCCCCAGGTACCTTCACCAGGATCCTCTTCGTGGGCTTCAGCAGTGCTTTTAATATCATCCAGAGGCACTGTATGATCCAGAAACTGCACCACTCCAACATCCCCACGTCTGATCGATCCGTCCCCTGAACAACTTCCTCAGCAACAGACAAGCTGTGCGGGTGGGCAACACCATATCACCTACACTCACCATCAACACTGGAGCACTGCGTGCTGAGTCCATTTTTGTTCACAATGTAGACAAATGACTGCACCAGTCCTTCACCCGTCACCACCTACCTCAAGTATTCAGATGACACAGCGATTCTTGCCCTGCTCACAGTAGGGATGGGCATTTCTTCGTATGATGATAAGTTTGATACTGCTTATGTTCTTGAAGGAACAATAAAGTTGAGTTGAATTTGCACAGATTTGCATTGCTATTGCATCGTGATTGCATTGTGGTAGGAAGATAAATCGTGTCATCCTGAGGTGGTAGATGCTTCATGTGAATCGTTGTATCGTACCATAGCTTACATATAGAGATGCATATCTTATCGTCCTGGGGATGGAGATTTCCATCCCTAGCTAACCAAATGCTTGAAATAGTTGACAGTTTTAAATACCTGGGTGTAACACTGGACAATAAACTCAGTTTGAACCAACACACCACCGACATCTTCAAAAGGAGCCAACAAAGACTATCTGTCTGTACATTTGTTTACCTGTGATTTGTGGTGTGGTTTGTCTGAATATGTACAGTGCTGTTAAAATGAATTACCCCTTGGGTACAATACATCTAATCAAATCTACTTGCATTTAAAATGCAAACAAATCTGTGAAGGCAACCAACATTTTGAAGGAGGGAGTACAAAGTGTTCTGGGACAACCCTGACACACTTTTGGCATGGTCAGATTTTCAAAACTGTCCCTTTATCCATGGAGACCATTTCTGTTTTCATTATTATGCTGAGTGGTTGATGATTTTGAACAATATGTTGAATATTTCAGAAGATTTTGAAGTACATGGACACTACAAAATCTTCATCTGCACAAAAGAATTGGGCCAGTAGCATTCCATCTAAGAGCATTAATCAACCAGCGGTGATTCCTGCAGGGCGTGCCCTCAAATGTTCCTTGGTGTGCATTAGAAATTCATACAACCTTAAATAATTGCCACAAATATAATCCAACAACTTACTTTTAACTCAATCAGTGGGTTTTTCTTATTTGATTTTCATATTCAGCTGTAAATCCTATAATTGAATAAAAACTATTTTGAATCCAGACCTGAAAGGAAACACTCTTGAAGTTACCATGGTAGGTTGGTAATTGATCATTTCATTCTTATGTATTAATTCAACATATTTGAAGAAAAAAAACTGTGAGTTGACAAGTTGAAATGTGTGTTACTGATATTTGGAAAATTGACAGTTCAAATTTATTTAGTTCAGGCTCAATTAAAGCTGCTGTGTTCTGTCGAGAGTTATTTTGTTGTTGTAAGTTGAGGGCTCGTGTATTAAAATAATCCTCCAGAAGGTCACTCTAGTAGAGGTTTGAGGGTGATAAATATTGTCAAACACTGTGAGTTTTTAACACATTTAAAAACATATAGTCATTAAATTCTTGTAAAAAGTACTGAAAGTATGTTTTATTTACAAAAAAAAGGTCTTGAAAAAGATTTTTAAAAAATCTAAACTGTGTGATTTAATGAAAGGTGTCTCTGCTTAAGGATAGAGTAATGGTTTAGTGGTAGAGGGTAGTCCATGCTTTCTTTCAAAATGGCATCTTGGAGCAGATTTTTTCAACCACTCCCCCACTCTTGATTTTTTAATAGCAGGATTCATCTGGTGAATGCATTTATTTCATTTGGTTTCCTGATCAATATCGGTCAAACAAGTATTTTCCAGACATTTATCAGGGGAAAGTTTTTGTGTGAAATGAAATGTTCATGATTTGCAGTCACAGTTTCAACTCTTAGCTGTAATTAAAACCAGTTGAGTTAATATAACAAGTTATTTTACCAAAACTATGATTCAGGCCCTTGAAATGTTCTCAAATCTGTGATTTTGTGTCTCACAGGTTTGACCAGTGGAGCTGGTGTGTTACCTGATGGTCCTCTGAATGCAGCTGTGGGCGGGACAGTCATGTTCACAGTGTCTCCAGTAGAGGGAACGATTTTTATAGTTGACTGGCTGTTTAAGGGTGAAAGAATATTCTTCTCAAGTCCTGATGGAAACATAACTTCTCCAGGTTATGAGGGAAGAGTCTCCTTCTTCCCCTCCACTGGATCTCTGGAGCTCAGGACTGTCTCTCTCAATGACTCTGGAGAATACAGCGTCATTATTCCAACAGTGGCTGGTCAAAATACAGGGTCAGTGACACTGGATGTTTATGGTAAGCAAACATTTAACATGATCTATTAATGAGAGTGCTGAATGTAGATCCTGAACAGTAATTATGCAGGAAATAAACGAATGTCTGTAGTGCAAAGTGTTGTCATACAAAGAGTGTTAGAATAGTTCAGATCAGGAGCTCATTATAATATTAGCATGATATAGATATACAGAAGATGATAGCTCACGTGTGAATTATTATTGCTGGCAAATTGAAAGAGTCCTGTCTGTATTTTCAGTCAATATATTTGCTGAAAACAGGAGGGCTGAATGTCCCACAGCTTCATAGACATTGTAGTTATTAAGTCTACATGAAGGAGACAGTTGTTTCATTACCAATGCTAAGAGCTAGCATCATTAATGTTAACAGCACAGATAACACCAGGAGCAGCTCCACATTTACCCAGCATGCAAAGAGAGAGAAAATAACAGCAGCATGTTTGCTGTGTAGGGCTGGTCATGAAAATGTAACTTAATGTAAAAAGTTGATGTTTCAAATAGGCCTACAAATATTGATACACACTGAAGGACTGAGACTGCAGAAAACGTGGGTCTTTGTCCATGTTACCTGCTCTCCAGTTTAGTTTGTTTACAGTGAGAAAGAGACATTTACCTGAACTAACTGCAGGAAGAAATTAACTTTTTTGATAAAACTCATCCGGCTACTGATAATATAAGAAATATGACTAAATTATTAGACAGTATGCCACACACAGAGTTTACTGGGTATCACCTCCCTGTTCATTGATAATGAATAATTTCATTTGTTTATGAAGGAATAACTCAGTCCAGGATTTATTCCCCTCTCTCTTTCTCTCTCCCTCTTCACTGTAACAGACACACATGAACACATTTTGACATATGCACACAAACACTGTGCTGTGGAGGACTCTTAAAGCATCACTTTCATAAACATGCTTGTTTTTGGATCTTTCCTGTTAAATACCATCTTCTGCTGCTGTATCAAAACTGTAGTTTTAGGTGCACATTGTAACTGGTAACACTATAAGCCTGCAACACTAGTTTAGGTCATTTTACATCTGAATTCAATAATAAACATCAAACTTTCACCTCACATGGCTCAGCTGCTGTAAAATCAGATTGTAAGTGAAAATGAATAAAAACTGAACAGATTTATGGTTTTGTTGGAGGAAAAAATGACAAAATAAAATAAAATAAATTTAGATTAAAATTTAAGTAAGCAATAAAAATCATCTACCTACAAAAGCTTCTGTGCTCTCTCTCTTTTTTTGCAGGTGAGATGGTTGGAAGAATTGTGCCAATTATTGGTACAGATATAGAATAAGTATATATTTAATCATGACATTTTTTTTTTTTTTGCAACACGTTAGTGTGGCTATATCTTAGCATGCGTTGTTTATCCTTCAAAATATTTTAACTAATGAAGGAGCTTTTGTATAAACCTCACATAGTTTGGGTTGTTTGTAAATCCCTCCATGGGAACACAGACTAGACTGAAGATCAGTAAATATGTAACACAATGGTTTTAAGTCCAGACCAAACAAACTGACTATAGATGTGAATACACAGTAAAAATCTGTTAGTATGACTGCCCATATTATGTTCTAATTCATTTGGAATAAAATAAGTATCTGTTGGAAATAAAACAACTATTTAATATGTACTTTTTTTTCTTTCTTTGAATAAATTTTGGTATACAAATATATAGTAACCTTTATAAATCTATAATTTCTTAAAATTTCATAAAATGCTTGACAAAGTCAAAATCCTTCTTTAAAACAGTTTTCCAGAGCTTTCTGCAGCTTCTTATTGTCTTTGTTAGACGTTTGAATTTTCTTCATAACAGGAACTAATCATCATTCATCACCTTTAAACAAAGTTAAGATTAGGAACCCCTCTTTCATACACCCAGACATGTTTTCATACAGCTGAAGTGAAAATACGATCCCTATGGCTGCTGGTTTTTGTGGTGTGGGCAACAACCATGCACGTATCAGTTGTAGGAAGGTTGCTGCATGTTCAGGTGAGCTGGGTTCGATTCCCGTCATAAGTCCTCTTGCCAGGTGTCTATCCCCCCATCCACTGTCTCTCCACTGTCAATAAAGGCTTAAAATCCCCCCTCAAAATATCTTATATAAATAAATGATGTCTTTGATAAATGCAAAATCTGATGTTTGGTGAAAGTCTTGGATAAAGTGGATGAAGGTGACTTTAGATGACCATTTCCTTTAGCTCAAATTTAGTTAATGCTCAAGAACAAATTTTTGTATTAGAATTACTCCATAAGTTTATAATTATTGTGTTTGACAATAAAATTCAAATATCATTGTCTATCAAGACATAAATTACATTTAAGATTTAAATAATTCTATTTAAAAATCAAGAGCATTGTCATATGAATGAATGTCAGTATTTAAAAAGCTCCATAGATACACTGACTGAGTGGTGATTAAATTCAGGCTTAACAAGGAGCTTTTTTAAGGGCATTTTTGAATAAATTTTAGTGCATGTTTACAGCATGTCTGATTTTGTGGTGTTGTGAAATTTGACAACTGTAATGAACTCTGATACACACTGTCAAAAAGAAAAATGTAAAAAAATAAAAATAAAATAAAAATAAAATAAAACAGTAAACAGTAAACAGTAAAGCACTGGAAGCAAGTTTCCAGATGGATACTGTAAAATTACAGTAAATAACCGTATCATAAAACTATGAACAATAACTGTTAAAATACAGAGGAGATTTTTACAGTCAAAATTCATTAAAATATGGTTTATTATAACTGATAAATGCCCATTATACTGTAAAATAACATACATATCAGGTCAAAAAACATTAAAAATCAGATACCCTTTAGGTTAATATCTGTGATTTAACAGTATTAAGAAAATTAAACGGTAAAGCACTGGCAGCAAAGTTTCTAGACAGATACTCTAAAATTACAGAAAATAACCATTTTAAAACAGCGTAAAATAACTGCAAAAATACAGAGTAGATTTTTACAGTCAAAATTAAAAATGGTAAGTGGACTTGAGCGTATGTAGTGGTTTTCTAGTCTTTTGACTACTCAAACCAGCTTTACACCGCAGGTCACACCTACCCATTCACACCCATTCACTCACAGATGGATCATAATTGATAAATGCCCATTATACCTTAAAATAACATACATGTTGTGTCCAAAACATTTGAATCAGATAGTTTACAGATTAATCCCTGTAATATCAGGGAATACATTATTTATATTAGGAAACAGCCAAATCTGTCTACAGTAAATCCATGTTAAAATACTATTTTCTCCATGTACAGTAACAAAGTCATAACATATAAAAATGAAATAGGATCATAAAACATCTACTCTGTGTTTATACAGTTATTTTAGAGTTTTGTGATATGGTTATTTACTGTAGTTTTATGGTATCTGTCTGGAAACTTTGCTGTCAGTGCTTTTAACGTTTTGTTTTGTTTTTTACAGTTTTTACAGTGCATCTGAAAGTCACAGCAGAAAATAAGACTCATTAAACCAGCCAACATTTCTCTTATCTTCTATTGTCAGATTTTGGTGAGCCAGTGTGGATTGTAGACTTGGTTTCTCATTCTTAGTTAATAGGAATGACACTCCATGTAGCCCATCTGCCTCGAGAGTCGAGTGATACACATTCAGAAATGATCTTCTACATACATTGGTGCTAATGAGTGGTTATTTGAGTTACTGTTGTCTTTCTGTCATCTCAAACCACTTTGGCCATTCTCCTCTGGCCGCTGGCAAGGCATTTTGCAAAGAGAAGAGCTGCTTACTGGATAATTTCTGTTTTTCTGACCATTCTCTGTAAACCCTAGAGATGGTTGAAAGTCTCAAAAATCTACTCTGTATTTTTATAGCTATTGTACGTAGTTTTGTGATATGGTTATTGAATCAGGGTTCCCACGTGTCCTGGAAAACCTGGAAAACAATTGACCAAATTTCCAGTCATGGAAAACATATGGAAAATGAGGAAAAAACTAAACTGTTCTGGAAAAGCTTGAATTGTCCTGGAAAATTATTTATCTTCTTTCTACTTTGTTAATGAACAAAGATCAAACAGGAAATGAGGTAAACTGTACTTGGTAACTAATGCACATTTAGCCATTAAATATGAGCAGATAAAAAAATAAACTCAAAACAATGGCGACAAAAAGAAATAAAAAAAAATGGCTAAATGAATTTTAGGCTCCCTAAACTGTAAATCAACAAAATCTATATAAAACAGCAGAGTAAATAACGATAAAAAATAAGTATAAACCATCAATTTATAATAGTAAGACACTACATAAAAGCCAGAGTAAAAAAAGATAGCTAGCAGACAATGTTCATGCCTGAGAGTTAGAAATAAATCATGTCCTGGAAAAGTTCTGGAAAACTCCTGGAAAATGATTTCTAGAACAGTGGGAACCCTGTTTACTGTATTTTTTCAGTATCTGTCTAGTCTGGAAACTTTGCTTCCAGTGCTTTTACCGTTTTTTTTTTGTTTTGTTTTGTTTTGTTTTGTATTTTTTTCAGTTTTTTTTTTACTGTGAAGATCATAACAAAAGACGATCAAGCAATATTTGGACTTTGGTCAAAGCCATTAAACTTTTCAACTATTTCTTGCAAATGAAACAAATGCTAAAATCATTTTAGGGTACATTCAATCTGGGCAATTTATACTGTGCTTCTAGTAAGTGGAAATGAAATATAGGAATAAGTTAATCTGACTTATTCACTACAGTAAGGACATCTATAAAATGACATTTGAATATGAAAAAGACATGTCAAGTTGCCTTTAAAAACATAAATAGTGTAATCTTACGATGGTTAATATTTTATGATTTTAAGCGAAAATGTTTAAATTACTGCTAGTATATGTTAATCTATTATTGTCTTATTGAAAACGGTGTTAAACCTGTGAAAAAAGAAAAGTATACAAAATTGCAGTGGAATGTGTTCCATATAAATGGTAACAATTTAAATTGCTCCCAATATTTGTAAATTTAGAGGTATTTTATTGTTATTATTATAAAATCGCAAAAATCTGTAAGAATACAGAATACTCTCTGTTAAATTACATTAATTAAAGTGCACTTTTTGTAAAACAATATACTTTCGGTTGTTTTTATACAGTAATGTACAGTAAATTACTTTTGTGTTGTACAAATACTACTCATTACTCGGAAAATGGTGGTAAACTCATAAAAATATCCAGAAAATTGTATGTAAAATTACAGTTAAAGATGTACAAATACAACAAATTGTCATTAAAAAAAAGACTATTTATGTAATCTTAAATTACGGTTAATTAACTGCAATTTTAGACATAAAACCTAAATCTAATGAAAATATCTGTAAAACTACTAGCATTTCATTGTTTTATTGGAGAACAGGAAAAATCTGTAAAATATTAAATAACATTTCCTGTACAAGTAAATTTTTTTACAGTGCAAAAAAGGACCGAGCACCATGATATCAGACTTAAATTAACTTCAAGTTTAATCTTACCTGACTGAATAGACTACACACAGTGAAACATAATTATGAATTAATGTAACATCTGAAGCGTTTGCTAAAAATTGGTAATATAATCTTTGACATCTGAGTATGCAATAACTCTAATAAAACTTAAATTAAATAGTTCCCTTTAGCTGAGGCAGGATGTAGTGTGAACTTTTCGAAGTACAGCCCTCAATTTTAAAATGTCAACACAGAGGTTAGTTTATCCTCTGTAGTTCTCTGTATCTATATTCACTAGTATAACTAATGAAGTAAACTATAAACTAGAGCAAAAAAAGCATTTTCTTCCTCCACCCTCTGAACCGATCACTGAAGTTTAAGCAAATGTTGTTAATTTGTGTTATTAAGAAGTAGCTTAAACTCAGGCTCAACATTTATGTTTTCTACTTAGTGCCTTTTCTTCCAGTACTTTTAGTTTTCAATATTTTGTTTATGTGTTTAAAAACCTGTAAATAATTGTCCTTTTCATCCACAGAGCCAATCTTCAAAGTAAATATGAGTCACAGTGGCACAGACCTGTTGGAGTCTGATTCTGTCCGTTTCTCCTGCTCTGTCTCCACTGGATCCTCTCTGGTTTTCCTCTGGATGAACAGCAGCTCTGAGGTCACAGCCAGTGACAGAGTTCAGATCACTGGCACTGCTGGAGGCTCCAATCTCACCATTACCAATGTGACACGTTATGACGAGGGAACATACAAGTGCACTGTGTCCAATCCTGTGAGCTCTGAAACCAGTCCTGAAGTCAATCTCACCGTCAGCTGTGAGTTTCTTACAGACAAATCCAGAACATTTTTTTTTTACCACACCAGGGGTCTCTAACCACCAGATGGATTGGTATCAAAGATAGATAATTGATTTCATGTCCTGTTTTTGATCAACAGAGTCAGCTGAGTATTTTGTTTTGGGAAATTAACAGATTCTCTCACATGTAGCTGTGCATCTTGACTCAAGATTTTAACTATAAACAATTAAAAAAAATTCACGTGAGTGAGAGTGACATCAGGAGTTTGATTACTGAAGTGGGCTTTTGAGTCAGTGTTAAAAACGTTCTCAAACTATCACAGGATCAACCTGAGACAGATAAAAACTGAGAGCTAAGCAGGACTTAAGGCTGTCTGACAAATGTGGCCTTCATGTTGATATGTCAAGCATGCCTCTAACGGCCTTAAATCCTAAATAGAACTAAAAATGAAGTTTTTTTTAATGTCTACTTTTGCTGTGAAAAAGTTTTTTTTTTTTATATGTAGTGTGGATTTTGTTTCTGGTAATTCTGCAGCCAGCCTGGCTACTCCTCAAGTTTTTGCCATTTCCACATTGGCCTTTTTGCTTTGAATTAATTCACAGTTGGAATAAACAAAAAGAAAGTCCTTAGATAAACTTGTTGAATAATGTGTTCATGGACTTGTTCATCTGTATCATGATGGTGGTATTAAAGATACAGGACTTTTGTGCAGGGTGAGTTATTGATGAATATCCAAGGTACATGAGAGAGCTCAGGCTAAATACAAGAAACCATAATCAGCTGATAGTTTTCTGATAGTTTTCAGTTATTAAACTGTGCAGTGTCCATCTCCACGAAGTGACTTATGCTTACATCACATGACAAGCACAGAAAAACAGTTTTAGCAGTAAAGAGCCCATATTTGCTATTTTGGGAGGTTCTGATGGACTTCCTGCCACCTTAGGGCTCCCTTCCCCACATGGGCCCAGTCCACTCTGACTGGCGGACTGGTCCAGCAAACTAGTACAAACATGACCATGGACAGAGTCAGCTAAGGGTCAGTAGCTGACATGTGACTGGATGAGCTGATTCACTCACCGTGCGTTCACAGGAAAGGAAGCCAGTGGCTCCCACTGATCTTGCTTTAGGTTAAATTGTGTTTACCAGATCAGTTTTGCTCATTTTTATGTCCATAAATATGTCTAACTGGGAAACTGTCCTTGGTGCACAAATGGTTGGAGGCTGCCAGACTACACCACACTGAGTCATTCTTACTAACTCACACCTATTTTTAATCTTAACAGAAATTGATGATTTCATTTTTGTCTTCTTTTCTCCCAAATTCAGATGGACCAGAAAATACAGTTTTGCAGATATCACCTTCACAAGAATACTATGAGATAGGAGCAGAAATCACCATGTCCTGCTCAGCTGACTCCAGACCAGAAGCTGAGTTTAAATGGTTTGTGAATGAAACAGAGCGATCCCCATACTGGATCAGAGCTCAGACTGACAGACCTACAGTTCGATGACAGCGGGAATTACAGCTGCATGGCCTCCAACAGCAGAACATCGAAGAATGAAACATCTGCGCCAGTGTCTATGAGTGTAACAGGTGAGTAAATGATGTGTTTAGTAAAAAGTAACATGAATGTGATAAACTTTGCGAAACATGTTAAATTAAAATAATGAATTCAAAATTTGTGAAAAGAAAGGTGGAAAAACAGAGAAACACAACATGTTTACATATTTGCTTTGATGATGTATTGTCAATTTTTGCTCATATACATACAAATAAGAAGTTTGAGCCTGTTTAGAGTAAAAATCGGGACATTTGACCTTGCAGAGTTATCATGGCACAAGAATTTTCATCTTTGATGAAATAACTAGTTAAAAGAAAAAACAGACAGTTTCAAAACATGTTTCAGTGCCATCTGGAAAAAAATGTGCCCTGAGCGCCCAAAACCAGGGGTGTCCCAATATAACTTTTTCACCTCCGATACGATACTGATATTGCAGCCTTGAGTATTGGCCGATACCGATATCGATACGATATCAACAGGAATCATACATACTTTTATTACTTATTTTGTAGTATGGGCTGTAAGAAAAGGTTTGATCAAGTGAGATTACTCAAACAGAGAACAGTAGTCAGCAATAGTAGGTATGAGAAAAACTGACCCATATTTTTAACCAATGGGTTAAATAAATTGTAACCTTTAACATAAGAATATACTACAATTAAATAAATAAATAATAATAAATTAGAAGTTCCTGAAAAGTAACCTCAATAAATCCAATAAAAACAAAAACAGTTTTTTTTCAGTACACAGTACCACTGTGTTTAACTGAATTAAATGAATAAAAAATAATTTAGAATGGACTGCTTGAATCGGAGTGTCTATATCGGAAATTTTAGATGCAGGCCGATATAATCCGATATCAGTTTTTCGATCGGATCGGGACACCCCTACCCAAAACTGATTGATTCAGTGATAAATTTATTGATAACTGCATTATTATGTAGTACACTCTAATCCTGTCATTTTTTTTTAACTTTCTTTAATTTTCATATCTTCTAAAAGCCTCCTCTGGTTAGTTGCTATAAACACTGAAAAAGTGCATGTGGACTTGGACATGATTAAATGTTTGAACACCAATGTGTTCAATAAATAAAGACTTAAGAAATAAAAGTGTGATTTTCGAAAATCAGCTGTGCTATTTATTGCATTAAAATGCAAAGAAGATAAGATTTTCGGGCCAAAAAATTGAATTTTCTAAATCATTTGTATTATTTATTAGTATGTATAATTACGGATTCTATTAAGGCTGTATATTCTAATATTTGAGACATTTAAGGGTGTTGTGTTTGTGTAGTGGTATGAGCTCTAAGTCAACAGGCTGGACTTGTAGAAAACCATGTGGAACGCTTGTTAACCTTTTATGTTCAGTCACAGGGTTGGTGGCATTTTCACTGCAAAGGAAGTGTTTTAAAGGTCCCTTGTGCTGTTGTGTTTGGCCATTTACATAATGTCTTGGGTGTCTATTAAGCAAGGATTTGATTTGAGTTGGATAAAAAAGTAAATTGTTTTGTCTCTGTAGACATCAGATGCAGCTCTTTTCCCTCCCCTTTGGAAATGCTCAAATCTGAGGGGGTAGGCAGGCAGCAGGAGGCTATGATCATGAGCTCTGCGCTGATTAGCTGCTCAAGTGATGTCTTATGGGAGAGAGAAGAGGGTTATTGGCCGGAAAGCAGACTTTCACAGATGTGTAAGAGCTATTCTGCTCTTGCAGGTGTTTTCTGGGTTTGGATTGTTTTGAGCTTTGTTTCGTTTCTAACTTGCAGCGTATTTGGCGTTAATGCAATTATTTTTATTCTTGCAGCACATTATTTCATTTGCTTTGGTTTCTGTGTTTGTATTTCATTCTGACCTTTTGTTGGGTTTCTGTCCTTGAATCTATTCTGTTCTTGAAGCTGTTTTCCTCTTATTCAATTGCATCGAGCCGGTTTAGGCTGTTTGCCCGTGTCGGACACCATTAAACACACCTGTGAATGACAGCAGCACATATTCAGACCTTTTTTGTGTGCATCAAGCTTTTTGTTGGGATGATGTGTCCTCACATTGAGGGGTGTTGACCGTAATCCCCCAACCCCTTTCTCCCCAACCACTGACCATTGATCATTGCTGAATTCTCTATTTCTCACTTGTGGTCTCACTGTTTTGAAAATATGATGATGTCAGTTTTTTTATTATATTGCCAGGCCTCTCTTTAGAATATATATATATATATATATATATATATATATATATATATATATATATATATATATATATATATATATATATATATATATTTATAATGGATGTTGCAGTGTTTTGGGACTTGTGGCACTGTAATGAAACAGAGTATACAAATTTTGATAGCCTGACTTTGTTAAGTGCTCATCAGCAGAAAATATCAACTGGTTCATAAACAAAGTATTGTCTACATGAAGCAACATTTAAGTGAACATCTGTTCAAACATAAAATGGTACCTTTTCATTATTCATACAAATTGCTTCATCTTTTCTTTTTAAACTGTCAGTGTGTGACAGACTAACAATTACCATGAAGTTTACCAGCTCTAATGGGGTCTAGAAATAGTCTCCAACTCTAGTTTTAATCATTGCATGCCAGGAACAAGATTTAAGATGGGGTAAGGAGTAATAATTGAACATGCAATGTGAGCCTGACAGCTGAACTCACACTGCTTTATTTATGGTTAGTGCAGTATTGAATAAAGAGTCATTTATTTTTTCAGGATTATGTCCAGTACATGGTTAACAATTATGAGCCTTACTGTTAACCACACTTGAAACATTCAGCCTTGGATATCAAACCTCTGTGCTTTGTTCTTGTAGTAAAAAATATGTTGATGACATGACGCTTCCCCAAAGTTGAAGCCTGATTTCTTTTTAACTCTTCCACTTGACTGGTCAAAAAATGGTTATAAGCTCAGTTTCAGCAATGTTGACAGATGGGACATGAGTCAGACATAAAATGAAATTACGTCAGATACATTTTCCTCCAACATGGTTTCTGTCATTGCATTTTTTATTTATTATTATTTACACCCTGAGAAGTAAGTCAGACATGGCTGACTTAACAAAAACACTAAAAATTTAATTTTTAGACTTCAGTTATCATCTTATTTCATTGATTCAGTCATTCTGTTGAACCTGATTTGGCAGACAATTTGACACAGTGATGGGCAACTTTGGTTACCAAGAGGTCCACATTAATGTCAAAGAGTAATGCATGAATGAGTCCCAGAGCGGGGAAGTGAGTTAGCATTTAGCACTTCTTGGTTCTCAAGCCCAAAATGAAATGGGATTTAGAATACCAATTTCAGAAAACTGCCTGAAACAAGGTTCGCGGTGAACACATGCACATGAGATTTCAGTGTTTAATGGTAAATAATAAAATGCATCTGATGTAGCCTGCCTTTGAATCTTAAACTGTTGTGTGCATAAAACGACTGCTGCTAACTAACTGCTAACACATAGGACTACAAAAATGGCCAGGGACCCAACAGCAAGCATTTTGAATAGTTTTTTTTATAATCAGTTTTTCATACACTATTGCCACAACCATGAGCACCAACTTGATCAGGTCATTTGACTAAGAGGAAATTCTCAAAGAAGAGGTGCCGCAAGTTGTTATTTATCTGAAATGTTGTTGTTTCTAAGTTGAACCACCATGTTGTAGTTCCATAGTAGCTTACTAGCTTTTTGCTGTTGCTGGTTGTGTTCAAGCTTAAAATATTGTGAAAAGAAGGTTTGTTTGTCATGATTATTACAAAGAGCAGAACATGTATGTTTTGTAATATTTTTGTTCCCCACAGAGCTTATTATCAGCAATGATCCAAACCACTAAAAAATCCCATAGGCTTTTAGAGAGCTTGTAGTCGAGAGAACCAGCATAAAGCTAACAACAAAAATAAATCATCACTGCACCACTCTGTTCTCAGAGGGTCAAATTGCAACATAAAAGGATACAATCTAGACAACCAAAACTACCTGTAATTAAACAAAACAAGAAATATCCGCCTTTCATTAGAATTTTAATTAAGATTCTCAAGCTCAAAAACTAAACAGTACAGCTAAATGCAATGAGCTGAACACAGAATCACAGCCAGTCAAAGTAACTTCTCCAGTGCATTAACTTATGTGTTTTTTTAATCTTTTTATTCAATTCACATGTTAACCATTAGGTCAAAAAGAGCATAAAATGCTCAAAAGTAATAAAAGTTTTTGTAATGATGGTGATTAAAGTTAATTTGATTCCATTTTTTTTATCATATGCATTTCTAATGCTTCATGAAAAACCTTTTGAGGAACCACCCCCACTTTCCTGTAAAGAATAAATAAACCCAGTTTTGTTGTAGTGCATTTTTTCTGATGCTATTGTGACAAATCAGACCAAGCTACTTCATATTCTGGGAATTTGAAATTGACTTGCAGGCCGCATTGACTTTTTGACCTTTGGATGTACTTCAGCATTTAAAGGATAAGTTCGGTTTTTTGACACCCGGACCTTATTTTTAGGATTAAATACACTCGTAGACTCACCCAGACAATTTTGGCGGAGCTCTGAGCGGTTTTCGAGCAATTTAGATCCATCTGACGGCATTTTTCCTCATGCCGTAGTAGCAGACGGGGCCAGAAATCGAAGCCCCTAGATTAGACATTATCTGCTGCGAAACTCACTCATTTCAGCTACATTTTATAAATGAATGGCCAGTGTTATCACCATGTCAGCTCAACTTTGTTGTTATGGTCATCCGGGGCTTTACAAGGATGGGTAACTTTTGGTGACGTCATAGACAAGAACATGAGTAGAGCCGCTGTTGTTGCTAGGCTACACGGCTACTCGGCTACTTTTGTGCAACATGCCGGAATATTTATCCGATATAGAAGTGTCTGACGACGACTTGAGTATAATGGATGCCCGTATCGTTTTGAGCCAGAATATACCGACGAGGAGCTATTTGAAAGGAGGATGCAGAGGGAAAGAGCAGAACAGCTGGCCAGAGAACAAGCAACCACTGCACGTCCACGAAAGGGGGCTAAGTGGTGGTGTTGTTGTGGACATTGCACGGCAAACACAACAGAGGAGGAGTGCCTTTGCTGCTCAGAGTGGGACTTGAGACCAGAGGAAACACATATTGATGCCCCCCAAAATACGATTTCTGGCCCCGTCTGCTACTACGGCATGAGAGAAAAACGCCGTCGGATAGATCTAAATTGCTTGAAAACAGCTCCGAGCTCCGCCAAAATTGTCTGGGTGAGTCTACGAGCGTATTTAATTCTAAAAATAAGGTCCAGGTGTCAAAAAACCGAACTTATCCTTTAAGTCTTTTCCGTTCTTGAAGATGTCTTCCTCTTATTGAACTGCATCAAGCTGTTGTAGGCCATTGGCCCTCATTGGCCACCGTATTTTTACATCAGAAATAAATGAGGGCATTAACATGCTATCAGCTGGATAAGCAATTTATGATGACTTTCCTTTCAGGTGAATTTGTCTTTTCCCATCAGTACGGCAGCAACAGTTACCACTGTAATTTTTGTCTATTCCTCATCTATTCTCATTATATTATCCCACTAAATCAAAAAGCCTGTGATTATTCTCATTTGTGTTGGAGATGATGGCAAATTCCCACCTTAATGTGAGCATTCAAGTAGCTTTTCCCAGAAAGTCTGAGTAAACAGAGACAGATTCTTGACCAGCAATGTGGTACTTGATATGTCTTAGCACAGCTTCAAGCTCCAGTCGTTGAGCTTTCTCAAAGCTGCGTACAGTATGTTGAGATTGCGTTGCGGTATAACCTGATAACCATTGCTCCTACTTTGATTTATTTCATGTCTTCATTATCTTTTGCTCAACAGAAAGGGTTTCAAATCCTTTGGTCACTTCATCAACAGACCGTCCAATTGAGGGGAACTCTGTCAACTTAACCTGCGACGCTACTGGCTCTGTGTTTACCAGGAGATGGATGAAGGATGGATCAAATCTGATTTTATCTGACAACACTTTACTTTATGATAACAATAGAGTGCTGTCCTTTCAACCTCTGGAGAGAACAAGCAAAGGAGAATATTCCTGTGAAATCAGCAACCCCATCAACTCTGTGACATCTGAATATGACCTGGTCGTAAACTGTGGGTAACAAACAGTACATTACACATTTAAAGAGTAACTAAACTCCAAGGCCACTATTTTTCTGACAAAAACCTAAACAAATGAGAATTTCATAGCATCATTGAACAGTTTTGCTCTGGGACTCAATGTTTCAGTCCAAAGTATCAAAATTCTGCATGTTGTTTTAGCAATATGCACATCAACTGTCCTCTAGAGATAGATAGCAGCTCTCCCCACCCATCAGAGACATCACTGTGGTACTAAAGGACCATGGGTGGTGAAGTTTGCTCACCAATACAAATAATGGAGTTACTTGTTTCTTGTAGTTAATTGTTTCTTCTCCTGGTCCATATACCATTACATTACCGTTTAAATCCTCCAAAGTAGACATAGGACTCTTAAATTCAGTAAAAGCAGCTAAAGTTTGCAGGTAACTACAGGGTAAACAAACCTGATAGGTCACTGTGACACTCTTGAATTGTGGGTAGTGTAGTTCATTCACTTGAGATCGCAATTTATCACATTTCCTCAAAAGGAGATTAGGAAAATTCAAACTATTGCTATACATCCATGTAGTTTGTTTTAAGTCTACATAGGATGGTTGTGACATGGCCAATAATCAAATACACAAAGACAGCATAGATTGTAAAGAGCTGGGGTTGATGCAGGGGGCATGAAGTATTAAGTCGGCGTGTCTTTCTCACCTCTCCCTGCCCTGTCCATGATGTTGTACAAGCATTTTTGGGATTATGTACAGGTGTGCCTCAGCCAAACCTCTGGGGTTTAGTTACTCTTTAATGTCTGAAACAACTAAATTGCAAATTTAAAATGAGAACTAAAATACTGACTGTGATCTTGTGACAAAGATATTTGAGTTTATCATTTATTAATGTGTTTTAGATGGACCAGAAAATGTTCAAATCACTGGAGAGACTCAGATTTCTTTGGGAGGAACAATCACATTAACCTGCACAGCTGACTCTGAACCATCTGCTAGCTACACCTGGTCATTGAATGTGACAGAGATTCCCGAGGCGTCCACTGAACAGTATACAAAACAGAACGCTCAACTCTCCGACACAGGACGTTACACCTGTCAAGCAAAGAATAGTATAACAGGGATGTCAGCTTCTGCAGTGCTCGATGTGACTGTCTCAGGTAAAGAGTTGGTTTGTAATGATTATTTTGGGGAACAATTTCAGCAATCAAATGTTGCACAACATCAGGTGCAATGAGTTCCAAAGTGATTCTTGATTACACGTTTGTTGTGGTAAGAAATGTAACATCAGTTATGCAGGTCAGGTAATCTGTAATTAGTCTAGTCTTTCAGAAGAGTAAAAAATGTCCTCTTTCAATTTACCTTTTGTTGCTACAAGAAAAAAAGAACAGGAAAAGATGATCCTTGAAGCATTAAGGGTATGAATCTAAGACAAGGCAATGTGAAACTCACTCAACAGGCTAGGATTTGATAACCTGACACAGCAGATGGACCATTCACGAAACCCCTTAACAGAATATATTCCAAGTCCCTCTGGGCAACAGCCCATTTAAAATGCTGGGGAGAGCAGAACCTTTTAAAGCATATCCCTGAGGTGATTGGATGATTATTATGTCTTAACAATCATTATGGGTCAATCAGATATTGTTGTAAGTGAGCGCTGCTGCTGCAATACAAAGTAGGGTTGTCACGATACCAGAATTTCAAATTTGATAACGACCATTATCGATACCGCAGGGATAAAAATGACAAATACTTAAAAATGCATAAAAAAACATTGGTAATAACATGAAAAACAGAACCGCAGATAAATAATCAATTAAATAAAATAATTAAATAATCAGAAAATGGGGTGCCTGGGCCGGAATGAGCGTGGTCCATCGTTCAGGATCATCTATGTTAATCACTTTGTTTGTTTATTCACTCATCTATTAATCATTTTGCATTTATTCATTCATCTGTCTATCTATCTTCTATCTATCTATCCAGTGGTGTAGTCTGGTTTATTCTAGTGGGTATACTCTGACATACTCTGGTGGATACTTGTCCTCTTAGGGCCTCCATACACTGAAGACATGTTTGCCTGTTAAACGCCCTTTTGATTAAAATAAAAAAAATAAAATAATTATTATTTTTTTTTAATCTGCACTGGGATCCTGTTGGCATGGTGGGGGTGTCCGTTGCCATGGCAGGGTGCTGTCCCAAATACACTATGTGCGCGCTGCGGGCGCGCGTACCGTAGTATCGATACCATGGCAAATTAGTATTGTATCCGGATACGGCACTTGAGTATCGATACTTTTAGGACTATTGATATTTTTGACAATCTTAATATAAAGTACAGGCCACTTCAGAGAACATACTTTTGCCAAAACATGTTGGAGGTGGAATAAAATAACCTTTTAAGAAATGTTTTCCGTTTTTTTTTTTTTTTTTTCATTTAATAGAGAAACTGTGTCCAGATCTAACAAAAATACTATTCGAGCTCTTCATGCTCTTGAGGATTCTGACTGGGTTCTGCCATTTTGGGCCACTCACAAGAGTTGTAGATTGGAGCTTGGCAAGATGGATCCTTCTGATGACAGACATTAAATCAGGGAGATCAAGCTGCTGCGTAAAGTTAACAATTCGATTCAGTGAAGATTAGTCTATAATTATGTCACAGTTATGTGTTAATTATGTCACAGAGTTGATCATTTCCAGCACCATGGTATGGCTGTAAATCCCAGAAATAAAACAGGGTGCAAGTGCTGTAATAAACAAGGATTTTGAAGTGACTTTGTTAAACAGTTTGATTTTGGAGTCTGTTTGTACTACTGCTGTTTACTACAGTTGTCATCTTAGAAAAGCTTTAGTCCTGCTGTCTCAACCAGTGAGAATCATGTGCTGCCATTTTCAATTTCCATACTTTTTGCTAAACCCAACAGACATGCAAACATCTCAAGTTCTTGTTTTCCATTCCCGATATCAACTCCATAAAACTTTAATTCTGAGAACCAGAAAACACTCTGGCCAATGTATGCATACCCTGTGTAGTGCTGTTAGCTATCTGGTAACAAGGCAGCATCCCACTGCTAAAGCAAGTCTCAGGCTTTCATCATTTTCAAACAAACAAAAGCGCACAGCAAAAATGGGAAATACTATTTACTGCGTTTACCACCATTTTATGTGACTTAGTTTATTGTCTCCTAGATGCATGCAAGTCTCTAACTGAGACCTGCCTTTATTTGTCAAAAAGCACAAAAACACTATTTTAGTTGAAGGGATGTGTCTTCAGTCGAGAGTAGCTTTTATTTGAAGATTTGCGTTATATGTGGGTTGTGAGACTGGCATAGAAGAGGGCATATTTCCATCCATGGGACATTTTTCATTACAAGTCTGTGTTGTACTGAAAGCTGGAAATGCCTGCAAGCCTCTGGCTTGTCATTAATGTCTTACAAAACATTTGTCAGATCAGCTCTCAGTTCTTGCAAGAGTCTGTCCTTCCCAATTACTTTGGATGCTGCTCAGATGGACTAGCTACTGTTTCTTTGTCCTTAAAACGATGCTGAAGAGCGCAGTCATTTTCAGCTGTTTTGTGAGATGGTTCTGCCTGATGACATACTTAAAATATGGTCAATCCAGCTGTCTTGCAACATTAGCACTGTGCGGAGGTTTGTCTGAAACTTTAGTGATAAAAAAAACTAGAAATATGGAGCAGCAGAAGCCTAGTGGACTTGTCTGTACACACAATGTACAGAAGTCAAAGTCAGTCCTGTGGCCTCTTCCCCACAACATTCCCTTCACGCTCTTTCCTTGATTTTGTGTCCTCTACCCTTTTGCTAGAATACAGGCACTAAGGAGTTTTTTAGTCGTATAGGCGTTTTGTCTACATTGATACGACATTTCAGGTGCCCAAAAATGCACATTTCAGAAAATAATTCCATGTGGACAACAATGACTTCAGAAATGATGATGTCACAGCCCCATCTCTTTCTTGAAACCACATGCGTGAACCCTGACAACAACAGAAACACTTGAAAGATACGGCGTTGTGCAGGTGCTGCAGAAGCCACTGAGCTTGTTCAGGCTTTTACAGTAAAATCTTCTGCTCCTCTGACCACTGTGAGCAACAAAAAGACATGTAGAACAACATACCCCAGTGTTTGTTGACATTTCTAATGATATATGTGCATGCTCCATGTCTTCTTCACTGGTTTTAGTGTCTGTCTGCAGCAGCCTTACAGCGCCGCTTATAGGCCTGGCATATATACTTTTCATTTTTGGACAGATACATTTCTTGTAACAACACCATCTTCGCCTCCACGTGGATAGGGCCTATAAGCACTAACATGGATTTAAAATATAAATGATGTCTTGGTTTTTAAACAGGTATCAATATTTTTTGTTTTGTTACATATGTTCATTAAAACTTTTGGAATTATTACAAGTCTATTTCCAAGCAATATTCTATGTAGGTTAAACTGAATCCCTTCAATACCCTGAATGCTAAATTATCTGTGGATACAAATCAGAAGAAATCTTTGAATATTTGTATCCACAACTGTGACAACACACATTTTCTGTTCACAGAGTGGTTTTAAAGTTAAGTGTCCAATCTTTTTTCAGATTCAGGCTTCAATGTAAATCCTCCATCCTGTTCAGCTGGCTGCATCGCTGGAATTGTTATTGCTTGTTTGGTGGTCTGTGGAGGAGCTGCTGCTGGTGGATACTTTGTTTACAAGAAAAAGTAAGTTGAAAATGTCTTTTGAATGTAACTAGATAGGCCTCTTTTTTTATCCCTTAGTAGGTTTATATAGTAGTTCAGTTTTTACTTCCTTTGGAACCAAAGCAGAGCCAAAGACATAATAGAAATGCAGGTGTTGGAGAAATTAAAGATTAACATTGGATAGGAAAGGTAGTTAGACATAAACTTAAACCTAAGAGCTGAAATATGAAGCCAATGCATGAGTGCAAAAAGATGCACTTATTTAAGAGTCCACTTGAGGCTGGCTGCCGAGGCATTCAAAGTGTCATACACACTCCGGGTAAAAAAAAAATCCAGTTTGTACAGCACAGATGAGAGTCTTTACAGTCTGGTTCAGAAATTATTTTGGTTGAACTATCAGGAGTATTGAAAAGCATGGACTGAAGAGGCATGTTTTTTTTCATAACTCATCAGTTTTGGTCTCAGGAGTGTATGAGTCATGTGTCATTAAGAGTATGGTTGATGCATCTTCAGGGCTGCTTCAGCTCCATCTCCTTGTTCCTAGATTGACTGATAGTTTGAGGCAGCATTCTCAATGAAAGTATGGATGAAATATGATTTCAGTAGCCATCTTGAATATTCATGGTGCATGGTCATGGTAATGGTAAACTGGCTTAGCTTGTATACTATCTTCTTGTTTTTCATTGAAGGTCACACTCGCCTATTTAAGTTACATGACAGACTGACAACGGAGGTTGATTTTGCTTATCCATCCAATACTTAAAAATTACCTTACCAATTCCTGGGAATTTTCTGTGAAGGCAAGTTGGCCGACATTGGTTTTCAGTGTCAACAATGGCTGACTTGCTCTGATAAGGGTGTGACTTCCTTGATTTACAAGGCATGCAGAACAAAGTGGAAAGAACTGCTCAGGGATTGTTAAGCAGAAAGACTAATGATATCGATTCTTTGAGTAAGTTGTTATTGATTCTTAATTGAATTTTTTTTTTTTTTTATTCCCATCCTTTATCAGCATTGACTAATACTATTTACACTTGGGCTGAGTGTCCTGACCAGGGACACATGGACATCTGCCTGCAAGAGATAAGGAACCCCCGTTATTCTGGTTGAGAGACAACCATCTTCATCACTAGCCCACAGTTAAATGGTTCAAGGAATGCAACATTTTTTTGCTTTTAAGTTATTACTAAAATAGACATGGCATTGTTGATGCAGGAAAAGCGTTAAGTTTAAATTTTAGTGCAGAGGTTTCCAATTTAGTTTGCCTTAGACCAAAGTTTCTCAGAGTCACTATAAAGCAGACTTTATCGTTAACACGAGTTAAATTTAGGAGATTATTGTAGATAGATTTCAACTACTGTTTTTCTACTATTACAAGCTTACTTGATTTTATCTTTACAAGCAAAAAAATTCAGAGTGAATAAAAGTGAGAGAGAGAAAAAGTGTTCTGACAATCAGCTTAAGCCCCAATCACGCTGCTATTTCAAGATGTCATGTAAACACTCCTGTGATCTTTGCCTCTACTCTGAAAACTCTGAGAGGGTATGGGGGGAGGAGGGGTGTTGACCCCATTTACTCAGTTTCCAAACTTAATATCAGAAGCATGAGACTGGTGATGGAAGCATGGGGGACAGATGCGCTGTGAGTGTGTTTCTGTCCATGTGTGTACGGTGAACAGACACCGCTTCCTGCTCTCTTATTAGCATCCAAAGCCCAATCGCACCATGAATTGATAAATGTTATGCCCATGTGAAATTAATGGGATTGTCTGGAGCTGTGAAGATGACGGAGCTTCGCTGTGAAGAGCTTGCATAAATGCACTGCGGAAAGGGCTGTAGTGTTTCCATTTTGCACAGACGGTGATTTAATGACCCTGACACAGGATAAAGACAATTTTGGTTTCTTTTTAATGCAATAAACAAGTGTGAGTTTGTTCTTGCTTCTATACTGGCATTTTAGGTTCAATCACATTTGGCAGATTCTGTCATGTTTTCTTCATGTTTGCAGTTTGTTATTTTCTTTTTTAATGACAGTCGGGACGCATTAAGAGAGGTGGAGGGCAGCATGTGGTTCCCTGGCCACCAGTTTTGCCTAGCCTTGGGTAAAGGGTAGTTGCTCCTTGGAGTGACTGTGGCTCTGTTGTAGCCACACAGTGATGCTGACATTGTATTTAGTTGCCAAATGTCTGTGATTCCTACCACACCCCAATTTCCCTATGGGGACAAATTAACGAACTAATTAACTAACTAACTAACATGTCTATGTGTCCATAGTCAAGACTCTTAATTAACCCCAGTTTGCTCCCATTGCTGTGTCAGTTACCTGTAAACATGTATGAAAGTATAAGAATAATAAGCTAATACTGATGGACAATTAACGCAAAAGCCTCAACCACCAGAATGTAAATGGTTTTGAGAGGCTAAGTGTTGAATGTGGTTTTGAAGGCTCTTTAAATTGTCAGATTACTGTAGTATACATGAAGGTGAAAGGTGACTGACTAGTTAAACAGTAACTATAAAGTTAGAGTATTATTGAGCCAAGAAACACTGATGTAGCAACTTCAGCCAAGCTATCATTATTCACCTAAGTTTACATAGGCTCAGATTCACAGAATTCAGAAAGACCTGCTTGTACCAAAACTCATGACAAGCTGTAGTTTCTCCCTTGCCCGGTGCACATTTTAGTATGAAGTCTCTGCTGGTTGTTTTGTGAGCATCATATACACTGTTTGTTGGTGTGTTGAAGTTGGTGGAGCAGTCCTGAATTTGGGTGGTGGTGTTAGGTGATGCAAATACAGAGATTATAAGAGGCTGGCAGGTTTGAAATCTGACAAAATGAGAGTTATACGATAAAAATAAAAAAAGTCAAGTCAAGTCAAAGTTTATTTCTACAGCATGTTTAAAAACAACCTCAATTGACCAAAATGCTCTACTAGTTTTAGTTGTAGTCTTTTGCCTAAAATACCTTTTATCTTTAGTCATAATTTAGTCATCTAATTTGTTTAAATTTTAGTCTAGTTTTAGTTGATGAAATTTCACATCATTTTAGTCGACTGAAATCTGAAGTGTAAAGTGTAAGGCATTTTTTTTCCCTTGAATTTCTGAAGTCATGTTTTACACTTGGATAAAATGAAACGTCAAATAACACTTTTTTGAATGCTAGTAAAGTTTGAATTAACAGAAACAAATTTTAGTATTGTGTGACATGCAATCATCTTTATTTAGGCTTCCTGGCAGAGCATCTCAGTTACAATACCAGAATTTAAAACAAACAGTTAACCTAAGCTACATGAATATATCAATTTGTAATGAGAGTAGCTCTGATTGGATCACTCCCCAACTTATCCCACCACCACAAAGCTAAGGCAGTTGTAAATGGATGTCATCCAACCTTTCCACAGAACCAAAGTAACTGTGATTGGATATATCCCTAACTTGTCCCTACTTTCTACATGACAAAATTAGATCTGATTGGATTAAGTCTCTGTCAAACATTTCCTCTAGTTTTTATTTGTTGACGAAAATGTCAGTTAATTTAGTTTTAGTTTTTTGTCCATGTGCACTTGTTATTACTAGTTACTGTCTAGTTTTTGTCAGGGTTGTTGACGAAAACTATGATGGAAATAATTAGTCAACAAAATTAGCATTGCAATATAATCATGCATACACTTAATGGTAATAAAAACAGTAATGAAAATAAAAACAGAAATTATAGTTAAAACAATACTGGAATAAAAATAACACAATATTGAAAACAAGTATATAAGAAAGAGCAGATGAAAAAAAGATCCATTCACCTGATCTGCTGCTGACAACGGGGTTAATCTTTGGTGAACCTACAAAAGGTTGATTTTCAACAGATAATCTCTCACCCATGAACTAATGCTATAAGTTTGAGGAAAAATATGTTTTCCATACAGCTTGAGTCTGGTTATAGTTTCACCAAAATATGTTCTGTTGTATTTCTTAGTGAAGCTCTGTCAAATCAATGTACAACTTTATTGTCTAACCTTGTTAAATGCAAACTGTCATAAGTTAAATGTTCTCCATGAACTAAGGCAAACCTTACCATCATTGTTACGGCACAGTAGAACACTGCAAACCATTTTGTTACAGAAGTCAGATAAAACAGAAGAGCTAAATAGAACAAAGTATAGGTTTGGAATTTGATCAATTAAAGTTAGAATCAGGTCAAAAACATAAGATCACAGAGCATCTTGGTCACTTTGGTCTTGAATGAGATCATATGACCTCACTCAAGAATACTTAATGTAAGTCTTCTCAAATTTTGCACAGGTTGCAAAGGTTAAGGTAAAATAGTTGGAAAGTCATCTTCGCTTGTGAATGCCATATACTGAAATATTTGAAGAGATTTAACTTTGTACCGATGTTTACTGAGATGCAAGGTTGAGATATGTACTGTATAATTTGAAGTGTCTATGAGCTGTAAACAGGGTTGAGGGGAGCAGTCCTGATGCTGCAAACTTTTTTGTCTTGTGAATAAATGTATTTATCACACAGATGAGACAAAGTATTTAACACTAATGAGCATATAGAACTCAAAAAAGCATAATACGGGCTCTTTAATGTGACAGGCAGTCCTTTATACATGCACTTGCGCATTCTTGTACCCAAACACAAAAAAGCATGCAATGCCAATTCTCATCTTTATGCAAAGGCCATGGAAGTGCACCACACAGAAACAAGGTGGTATTTCAGAGGGAAATTTGCTTAAGCACGCACTGAATGCTTGGTGAGCCCTGACAAACGACTGTAGAAGGGACTGTACAAAGCTATGTGAAGTCAGTCATTTGACTATCAAAGAAGTGTTGTTGATATTGACACTGCTATACTGCACATCATCTCAACAAAATCAAACTTCTCACAGATGGAAAGGCCACAGTGAGATGAGACTAAAAGCCGACTTAAGGTCGCCAATGGCAACTCTACACAGACTTGTAGCCATGTCAATCCTGTTGCTAATTTCCAAAACCAAAAATCCTCAATAAAATAAAAACAGGCACAATCTAAAGAAATTGTCCCCTGTACTGTGAGAGTACTTACATGTGTCATATAGCTTCATTTTTTTCATCCCCAGAAATTGCCTGTTGGCCATAACTTAACGTGTTCCTAAAACCACACAGAGACTAAGAGAGGCGAGACTTAAAGTTGTCTGGCAAATTGCAACACAAGGGATCTTAGTTGGCATGATTGTTTGCGTGTAGGTGTGTCAAACATGCCCTCAACATTGTCTATCTTCAGATCCTTGATACAATTAAAAGTACTGATTTCCAAAAAGAAATATCATCCATCCCAGAGTGTAGGGACATTAACAATTAACACCAAAATCCTTGATTTAATACGTCTCTGAACATGTTTATCTCTACTGTAAAGGACAGCATTGTCAGATGGGTGTGTATGTGACTTCTGGTATTTCTACAGCCAGCCTCAAGTGGACACTCAAGAAACTGCAGCTTTTTTGCTCTTTATCCTTCAACACAGATGATTGCAAAACTTAGGATTTTCTTCTGACCAATTTCTGATCACTCAGTTAAATTTTGTAACATTTGGAGTCAAATCCCATTTAAAGTGCACACTAATGACTCATCATGTCCCTTGACAGAAAGAGCCGGTCATCCTCCAACAGAAGAGAGGGTAAGTATAAGATATGTGTTTGTGTTTATTTTTTCACAAATTCACAGTGTTGTTTATAATCTCTGTCGAACCCTGCTCAAACTTGTTTACTACTGTTTGTTTTTGTAGGAGGTGAAGGCCGGAACAACACAACATTCTCAGAAGATGGGGTAAATATTCTCAGTGTTTTTAAAAGTTAGGAATTTAGAAACCAGGCTAAAGGTACAGTTCGTCAAATTTGGAGTCATTAAGCAGTCATGTTCTTGCATGATTCATTCACTTGTTCGCCTCCTCTGTCAGTGAAGTTCCACAAACTACGGTGGCTTTCAAGGACAAGCAGCAATCATTCAAGAGAACCTCAGGCATTTCAGCATTTCAAGTAATTAGAGGGAGATATAATTAGTAATTATATCTATGCAACTATTGATTTTGGCTTGGTCATTAGATATTAATTGTGAACACTGTGTTGTAATTGTAGCTCAGACTAGTAATGCGAAACAAATTACAAAACAATGAATGCTGATTAATCAAAAACAAGTCATCTCATTGTTTATCATCATACTCATACTGTTAGCACCACTGTGATCAACACAGGCTGAGGCTATGCTGCTTCTTATTTGGTAGATCAGGTAAACTTAAAGCTAATAAACACTGACATCACAGAGGATAAGCATCTTGAGAAAGGCAACACCATTGTTCTTGATATCCACAGTTCCTTGTCCCACCTTTGTTTTTTAACTTCTTTCTGCTGTTGTTCAAAAGAGCCCATATTTTTCCTTAGATTTCATTTACCTACTACCCCAATCCACCTGTATGCCCTCTCCTCCTATGCTCTGTTCGAGCTCCTGACACTAAAGTCCCCTTTTCCCATGTGGGTCCAGCCTGCTCTTTCTGAGTATAAATAAGTCATGCTTCTGTAAAGCATGATAATCAAGATCTCAAATATCTAAGTTTTCTAAATCAATGTTTCTTTCTATACAAACTTTTTTGAGTACATGTTACAAATACTGGCACTGTGGTTGGATGAACATGTTTTTGTTTGGTTTGACCCCTCAGCTAACAAACAAAATGGCAGTCTCTTGTGAGAGGTACTTAAGGGTCTTACTTTCAGTGAGGGCTGGGCAATAAATTGATTAAATCAATAATTATTATGTATTAACCTCAAACATGAGCTTATGACATGTAACCAGATGGACCATTCAATATATTTCACTAGTTTGGGCAACAGTCCATACAAAGTGTTTGGGGAGGGCAAAACATCTCTGGCAGATGATTGGATGATCATTCTGTCAATCATATTCATTACTGGCCTTTCAGATAATTTAGTTGAGGGGCACTACAGCTGTGGTGTAAAGGACAGAATATGAGCCACTTTGTAGACTAAACTATCACCAAAACAGTTGGAAGAATAGCAAAAATATACTCTCTATCAAAGTTAATAGTGTTGTTATTTGTTTTAAATTTAACAAAGAAATCTGGTTAATATCTGATTAAACTGTTGCTGAAGCTGTTACCGTCTATTCTAATCGTTATTCTGTCGTCTTGCTCAAAGTCCTAACCTCTTCCTTCTCCAAAGGATGTTTGCTGCTTTGGACCTATCATAATTGTAGATTAGAGCTTGGCATGATGGTTCTGTCTGATTACAAACCATAAATCACTTATCCATCTGCACTGTAAGGTAATATGATATGGCCATTATCAATAAAGGCTTGTATGTGTTTTTTTTAATAAGATAAAATACCGATAAGAGAATCACATGTAAGTGTTGTTAAAATAGTGCATCTTTTGGTGTCATTGCAGACAAACTTGTGTACTTCCAAACTACATAATGTACCTTATATATATATATGATATGATATGGAGATTTCTGACTTTTAGAGAGGAAAAAAGTTTACTCAAACCAGAAATCAAGTTTAGAGAGGAAAAAAACAAGGATTTTATTTTTGGCCTTATTGCTAACAGTTATCTCAAACAAAACATTATTTATTAGGGTGATTATGAACTATTTTAAACATACATCTTAATATTATGTTTAATGTTTTTTCAAAGTCCACTCTGCTAAATACATATTAAAAGAAATGCTAAATATGGGATGCAAGTATGGCGGAGTGGGTTGTAGCTGTGCTCTTACCCCTTTACTGAGGCTCTTGTGTGGGAGGTCAGGGTTCAATTCCAATCTGAGGCCCATTTGCTGCATGTCTTCCCCTACTCAGTCCTCTTTTTTAGGTCAATCCACTGTCTCTCCACTGTCATTTAAGACCAAAACTATCTTTAAAAAGGATACTTAATATTAAACAATGTTTCATGACACAAAGGATTTAGAATGTGCAGGTAATCAGGGGCTACATTTTCAGTTTATGATAAAATATGCTACACGCTGAGCCAAAAGCACAGCTTCACTCTGATCTCTGATCTGCCTCCTGAGGCTGATCTGAAGAGGCTTCAGACTCATAAAGGATCTAAAAATAGCACAGAGTTCAACAGCAGACTTTGACCCATGAAAAGGTTGTCCAGGTGACACAATAAGGTGAAGGTGTGTTTGTGTGTCAGCCCATGTAGGCTCAGCTTAGAGAAATACTTGTAATGCAATGAGACTTTTTGTAAGATGTTTCAGGGGACAGTAACAGCTGCCACAATGTCTGTTCCTTTCCTAACGAAAGAAACTAATCAAATCAAATTGAAGTGATTTAGCCTAACAAATTGATCAGGGAGGAGATGCAGAGGTTTGAAACAACAGGACAAACAAAGAGTTGTAGCTCCCTCCATTGCATGTATTCAGTTTTACTTTAACACAAAAAAACCCAACCAACATTTTCTGTCTCCCTTTTTGTCCCCAGGAGGTGAAATATGCAGATGTCGCAGCTTTCCGTAAAAAAGATGGCGGAGTTGTGCAGCTGGGGTCACAGAACGAAACAACAGATTATGCTCGGGGCAGAGGGAGCAACAACCCTCCGAAGACATCCTCTCCTCCGACCTATGATGACCACATAGAGAGAGGGAGCAGTCAAGCCTCTCAGCCTTCTGCCAATGGATCTCATTATGCTCAGATTCGCAAGTGATCACACCAGGTAACACAAAAAATCAAGTAGTCTCTTTAGACTCTGTGGTGTAAGATACCAGCTCTCTCCTCTCAGTTCTTTCATGGACGACCTATCTGGGCTTGGGTTTACAGTGAAAGCACTTTAGTTAATAATCAACCAGCTGATGACGGGTATTAAGATGGTGCCATATAAACCGGCACACACTGCTTTTAATAACTCTCCTCTGCCTTTGTTTGGCTGTACATATCTGACTATCTGATTGTATTTTTTTTTTTTTTTTTAGATTAATGTTTGACGAGGTGTGCTGTTGTGTTTGATCCTATGTTTATGCATTTGATTTTAGTAGGCTGCATTTTCTTTGAGGGTATAAAGGACTGTACTTTAAAAATGTACACTAACATGTAAACCATCATGATTATTCAGCTGTAGCAACATATCAGTGTATTAATAATCCTCTTTAAATTAGAAGGGCTTTTAATCTTTTATAACCCATGCAGACAGAGTACACAACTTCATTACATGAGTCAAAGTAGAGGGCGAAGTGTAAATACTCAAGACCAAATATTACTTCAATACAAGTGGACATTGCTCAGTCAAATTATTACTTCAGTAATAGCGCTGGAATACTTGCAGTTATTTAAGAAAATAAATGAAAATATCAACTCTATAAAAATATTATTGCAATGTGTTCACAATGCACAACTGTAGTCAAGAATACATGGGTGTACATTTCTGTAAAAATGATACAAAAGATTCTTCATCTCAAAAACCTTAAACATGAGCTGATGATGTGGTCATTATCCATCATGACAAGGGCAGGAAACAACAAAGTAGCTCATGATACAAAAACCGTACAATACAATATTACCTGATACAAGATCTGTGATAATGATTATATCATGACAAAGCAATACTGTGAAAATCAATGTATTACAAGAATATACACTGCTATATAACAATATTTGGTAAAATAAGGAATATAATTATGCGATAAATTGGTCAATTGAAGGATTAACGTGTCTATAATAAGGCAAATACTCACACTGTACCTCTGTTTGAACACAGAAGGTACGCACTGATGTCACAATTTGTGTCCATAGTCATGTACATCAGTGGTAAGAAACAGTGAAATGCTGCAATTCATCTAAAAGTGCCGAGTTGTTAGTCATTTTCAGTAGTTAGCAATCTAGCGTCATTTTTACAGAATTTGACAAAGGCTAGTTTTGATGAGCATTAGGGCTGTTGCCACATACCTGTAAAGACAATAACCATCCTTTCAAAAAAATGGGAAAAAAAACATATTGGGCTCAAATAAGAGAGTATGCACGTGATGTCACGTTAGTGCAAGTGAGTGGCAACAAGCCCAGAGTGACAACAGTGATCAGGGAGCAGTAAACAGTCTAAACGCTTTAATTTAATTGAAAGGTTTCTGCTGTTAGTATTTAAAAATGGTTACCAGGGGCAGCGTAGATCCTCATCTGATGTTATTTAAACATTTTGAGCCCTAGCGTCAGGTTTATAATGAACACTCGGCCATGAGCAACTGTAAGAAAATTACCCAGCGCACATGGGTCCAGGTAATGATAAAGATGGACCCCACCTCTCTCTTTGTCCTCTAGTTTTATTTTTTGCTAGTTTTTTCATGAAATCAAACATCAATATCTTAAATGATGAAGCACTGAGGACAAAAGATCATGTTTTCATGCTTGTAGCAAACATAAAACCAGAGATTTAACACAAACTGATGAAATAATTAATCTGATATGACGTCCATTTTGCCATTTATTGACACTATTTTTATGAAATTAAAATAACTGACCCGTTTGTGTGTCACATTAACAATAAAAGCAGGAAGAAACAACAGTTTAATGGATACTAAAACCGTATGCTTAGAGAAAGTCCGGGTGCATTGATCTCACTTTGGATAAACGCAGAATCACACGGACACAGAGTCAGAATCAAAACAGGACTTTATCCTATGACTCAGGCTAATTAATGCTTCATTTTAAGTTAAACTTTGAGGCTCTAAAATGTTAATGTAGTCATCTTTAAATGTAAATAAGACTTGAACCTACATTTTCCATACTGAACATAATCAAAATTAATTAGGCCTACTGAAAATGACTGAATTGCAGCATTTCACTGTTTCTTACCACTGATGTACATGACAATGGACACAAATTGTGACATCAGTGCGTACCTTCTGTGTTCAAACAGAGGTACAGTGTGAGTATTTGCTTTATTATAGAGGAGGAGGAGTGAGTCCTGAATGAGGAAATTAACAGTTTTGCACTTCTGGTTCCCACGCTCTAAAGACTGTGGGATTTTGGAAGATTTGATGTTGTTGTTCTCATAAATCATGTACCTGTGTAGTTAAATACAGAGAAACACAGCAAACATCCCACATACTGTTCACCTGTTGATGATCACGACCAGTGCTGGCACTGGCAGGAGTTAGTCACATGGCATTTTTTGACAGCAGGGTTAATGTTTGATGGCAACTATGGAAATTAAGGAATAAACTGCCAATACGAGGTCCATAATGAACACATGTGGAACAGATTTGAATATTTTGTTTTGCAATATAAAATCAAGAATTTGCATTATTAACATTTACAATTTATACAATATGAATATAAATATGAAAAGCACTGTTTGACAGTAAGAGCACAGTTTCTCATCATCTTCAATGATGTAGGAACACATTTAAAGACCCCCCAGGCATTCAGTGGAGGGAACCAGCACGATGCTAACTACTTGGTGATAAGTTCAACTTTCCCACTGCATCACAGAGTTCTTACTGTTTCAACTCTCTGGGATTTAAAAAGCAGGTTAATTCCTCAATTTCTGTAGCAGCTGTCAAAAAATGCCATGTTTGTAAATAAAGGTAATGGCACTTTTAGTCAGCACATTAATAATGGGATTGCACCAGCCAGGACTGCCATACATTACAGTAATGATATTAAAGTCCAGATACGCTTTATGTGGTACAGTACTTGAGTAAATTTACTTTTCAGTGTCCACTGCTGGACAAAACAAATGTAAACTGATGAATATGAATTCTGGGTGTTGGGATGACTAAAAGACATAATAATCCCATTTAAGTGGATTTTATGTACTAAACAACAAAGTGAAAGATTTTTATCTGAGCAAAGGAAGGAGAGGATGTTTGAATGAAAGCACAAAAATCCATGACACAAATATTATTTTCAAAAGGTATTTGTCTGCAGTTTAACTTAAAACATAAAGGGGGAAAGTAAGAAGACGTCAGGATATCTCCTTAAGATATCATAGTAGTTTTATGATGAATATTTACAGCTGCAGTAAACATGTTTTTAAATCCATTCAGAAGTGATAAGGAAATGGCTCACAAGTGAAACCCTAATCTTTCACAAAGATGATAACTGAAATGGTTAACATTTCATGGTTATTGTCAGTAAGGCCTCATACATGATGACTGAAGGATAGCATGCTTCCTCATCAGCCTGGTTCTTCAATAAACATCAGCCAACAAGGAAGCTGTTAAACAGAGATATAATGCGAAGGGGAACAAAAACAGACACGTGATGTGACTAACTCCTGCAAACTTCACATTTTGAAATACAGTGGCGGTTGAACTGTATCATAAACGTGCTATTATTTGAAGCCTCTATTGAAATGGAGGATTCATATTCTATAGGACAAATAAATACCACATAGTTATGAAGTAGTTCATTTTGTAAATTCTTCAAAAATTGATCTGTTTCAAGCTCATTTTTTTCTCTTGAACTCAACAGATAATCCAAAACTTTAACCAAGAAAAAAATGTTTTTTTCCTTTCATTGATTTAATCATACACGTTTAAAAAAAAAAAAACAATTGAACTTTGATGTAAGTGAATATTTTACACATTAAATCGGATGAAGGATTTTTACCTGCATAAAAAGTTGTTTTAAAGGCTCATGAGTAAGATATTTGTGTGATATTTGCATTATTATGACTAGCAAATTATGACTTTAAAATAAAAATAAAACAGCTATATGTTATATTTAATGACAGAGCGAAGTGGCTTGGGCAACTGTTAGCATCAACCTCGCTGCTACTGTGCAGTGTAAAATCTAATGACTGAATTTAACTAAAAGTACTTTGTTTTTTTCTTCTTTTCTAGTAAAGCAGTTAAGTTTAGCATCCCAGTTTTGGACCAGAGGGGGATTCACCACTCACCATCTTTTGGGAGCCTCAAGTGGCCTTTCAAGGAGCTGCAGCTTTGGGCACCTCCTCTTTGGCTTTGTTTTTTATTTTCTTAACGATGATTTCAGATGCTTTTTGTCAAATGTTCTTACTTTTTTGACTAAAAACCCTGCCCTGCGATGCTGTTTGGCTAATTTCCCTGTCATGTATCATCCTGTCGTACCAAGCCTGCAGCCTACGAAAGGTTTGGTGCTTCAAATACCATCAGATACCCATCAATAGCTTTTCCCATTTGTAGTGTGGATATAATCAGAAGACCAAGGGTGTCCAAACTTATTCCATCAAGGGTCACTCACCGACAAATAAAAGAATAACGGGGCCTCTTTAATATAACCCACTTCAAGTGTATTAAAATTCAGGATTTTGGGGTAGCCAATCAGAACTAAGTTGGTCCTGCATGACCTTGGCTACTTTTGTGTGACACTCTGTGCAGTAGAGAGGGGACATGCTAAAGCTTGTCTAAATGTTCAAGACCTCCAACAAGAACAAACAAGACAAAGTTGTCAAATTTTAAGTGATAGAGGCACAGTATGCTTGTTAAGTTTGACCTTGAGATTGAACAGATAGCTGAGCAAATGAGTATAATTCCTGCTTTGTGCTGTCCATTTTTCTTTAATCTTCGATCAAGTGCGAACTGTTTAAGTGTGGACCACATTTATGAATATCATTTGGAAAAATGCAGCAGACTGAATAAACATGGACTGTAGTTACTCAAAGGCCATAGTTTAGAAAAAAACACCTCTAGATGCTGTTAGAAACACTTTATGTCATTTCAGTTCTGTTCTCATAAATTTAAGATATGAGGAGCTTTTGATAAGAGGTTAAAACATTAACTGTGTACAAAAAACTTGAAATACCAGTTTTAAACAAAGCAAAATGTATTTGGTGTTATACATATTTTAAGACCATCTTCGAGGGGTAAGTCATTAGTATTCAGCCCAGCTCCACATGAACCTTTTTCAGATGAATGTCCTTCTCTCTGACCTTGGTAGATGGTAAAGATGACTGCAAAGATCAGCAGTCAGAGCTTTGAGTTGTGTACAGGTCATCATATATCCCACATAAAAAAACACGTTGAAAATATTTAGAAGAAACATCAGACACTGGTTATGATGTCTCTGATCTTGATTGTTCTGAGTTTAACTGTTTTCCCTCCCCCATCAGTGAATCATTAGTGAAGCTCAAACTCCATGACATTTCACCTGGTGAAGGTCTTACTGTGTAAAAATGTAACTTAAGAGAACTATGAACAGATGTTTAAATTGGTGATAATTTAATGTAAACGTTTTTATGGTTTTTATAATCAGAGTTTAGTGTAAAAGGCTTATTTATGGTGCTTATAAGTTATTTTTAATTAACTAAATAAATGGTTTACCAGGCAATATCTGCCACTAAGGATGGAAGGAGAGATATTTGTAATTCTAATATATAGATATAATTTATTCAACCACCCACATACTTTACTTGAATATCAATATGTGTACATAATCATTCATAATTGAGATGTAAGATATTTTTGAAGAAAAGAATGACAGAAAAACATGAAAAGCAGCAGATGGGTTTTTCATCTTGCACTTGGAGGGGAAAAAGATTAAATAAAAAGAAAAAAAATAATGTAAAAAAATGGAAAAATATTAATGGAAACATAGTTTTTAAAATAAAAATTTAATTTTAACTTTTTCGCTGAACAGTTTTAATTTGTTGTTGGAGTTTTTTTTTTTTCTTTAAATTTTGACCTCTCCGAAAACTTCATATCAGAATTTATTATTACTCGGCTTTTTTATTCAGATATTTCTTCAAAGGGCATAATAAAAACTCTCTTCATCAATATTTCTCCTGATTTTTTATTCTCCTCTGCACTCACTGATCCTAGAATTAAGGCCTAAATTATTAAATGTTGCTTTCATGCCAGTAAAGATACAATTCACTGTGTTCATTGTACTTTTTCATTAAAAGTGCTTTATTTTTAAAATTGTACAGGGACTTTTACTTGTAAAGCTATCCCATGTTGCATCATGTTTTGTTTTTCATTAACTCTGTCAATCTTTGTAAAACTAACCCACATGGGAATTACTCTCTAACTGTAAGATGATGAAGTGTGTGATTAATGTTCAACCGCTTTGACTAAAGAAATACTGCAGAAACAATGACTCTCAGGTTGCATTCCCGTGTATGTATGCAACTGTTTGTATGAATCAATAAATTATTTTGTACTATAACAAAAATTGCAAACCTTGTGCCTTTTTGTCACACAATCTGTTTAACTTCTTTATCTTGTCAATGTGTGTTTTTCTTTTTTATTCTCATCTAAAGTATTTATGATTATTTCTTTAAATACAGGAACATGCAGAGAAACAGCTGGTGAACAGTGTGCAGATGAGGGTGATTTATTGCTGTCAATACACTCATAACTATTTATTGAGGTGTTTAATTCAGTTCAGTGCTGGTTAATAAAGCGGACCTTCACAGCAGAGGAATGAAGCACATGTTTAACATATATCCTCTTTGGCCTTGACATTATCTGTTTTGTTATGATAATAATAAGAATATGTCAAACACTTCATTTCTCCTCTCAAAGTTTTCAGACATAGTGAGACATAAGTAATACAATTCAAAATTGTCCCAATGTCACTAATGTGGAGTAAGAGTTTTTGTATACTGTATGTTTTGTTAATTGTGTGGACAGATGCGGGCTGTCATGCTTCAATGCATCTGTTTAGCTCAGGGTTGACCAACTGATGGCTTTGGACCAACAGTGGAGCGGGATCCATTTCTTTGTGGCCTGTTGAAATTTATATCCATTAATTCTCTATTTATCCATCAATTTATCCTTTTTTTAATCATCCATATATCAATTTATTCCATTTATCATCTGATCGTTTGTCGATCTATCCATCCATCTATTTATGACCAATCTATCCATTCAAATGATCTATTGATCCAGCTATCAGTCTATCAGCTCATCCATTTATTTATCTATAATTCTATTTATCTATTCATCTCTTACTCCAGTCATCTATTGATCCATCCATAGCCTATCCATCATCCATTTTTCTATTTACCATTCAACCATCGACTATCTATTTAACAGTTTTTAACAGAAGAACCATTATCTATCATTTTTCAATCTATATATCCATCCATTCACTGTACCTATCTATTGATCTATTAATTCATCTAATTCATTAGATCTATCAACTCATCTAACATTTATCTACCAGCCTTTCATCCATCTTTCAATTTATCATTCAACCATCTTCTAGGCAATCTATTAACCATTTTTCTATCCATACTTCTATTATTCAAACCATCCAACTGTCCACCCATCTCTCTCTATCTATCTAGATAACGTGATGCTCCATCTCAAGGGGTTATCCTTCAATAAATTTTAGTATCTTAATCTATCAATCTATCCATCTATTTCCTCCTGCATCCATCTGTCAGACAAATAAAAAAAGAGTTAAAGGCAGGGTTGGTAATTTGATTTAGATACACTTTTTGTAGTATTGGTTAAAATGATTGTCATGTCCTCATAGCAACCAATGCATGATGTGTTTTTAAAAGAGCGTGAAAAATAGCCGCTGTCTACAGCAGGAGTAAAACAGGGAAAACACCAACCAATCACAGCGATTCGCACTGAATTTTTAAACGAATCAAATCCCCTACTGGCGTTCTGCCAACCTTCTGTGTGTACATTTTCCCGGCGTGCACTGACCCCGATTCAATGCGCGTAGCCGAGCTGAGATGGGTCAGTCCTGAGGAAATGCTACATTCAAAGTCATGCTAGTTTTCCAGGATTACCAACCCTGCCGTTAAGTTAATAGTCTGCTATTTTTATAGTGGGATTGTATGAGATAAACAGCAATAGTTGATCCATTAACCACAGGCATTCTGGCTTTCAGTTCCTCAAAAAGGAGACAGCTAACACAAAAACAGGCCTTTTTGGATTGGTGCTGTATCAGCAAAGGGTCTTCCCACCTGGGGAAAGGTGGTAGCAAGAAAAAGGGCTTTCTATTGGAAAACTAAAACATTGTTAATGTGCCGATTACTGAGTACAATCATTCAAACGCTTACATTTAATTTTGTTTCCACTTGAACGTCACTGAAGTACTCAGAGCTTTTAGTCCCCTGCAAAGTACAGCCTAGCTTTCATGTTATTTCTCTCTGTATAGAGGCCGAGCTTATCAGAGTCACTGTGGTTAATGTGTTTGATATTGACGTGTCCACATATATCCCCCCTACAAGATTATGCCTTCAATACATAAACCCCTAATGAAGCAAGAATAAAAAGATATTATACAGCGATCACAGTTCACACTGCATCAGTTAAAGCTCCGAGGGTTGTGTGAAATAATGAGCATAATGCAGCTATCAGCATATGATAGACTAATTATTAAAGTTAATTATTAAAACCAGCAGATGTAGTTGTTACTGTTTATGTTTATGTAATGTTTACAACCAGTTTATCAGCATAAATATCATCACAATGTGTGATTGTACAATGTGCTTCATCTTATCAGGATAGCATTATGTTCATTTAGACTTAAGCAGGACCAGCTGACATATCTCTACTGAAGTTAAACTATAAAGTGACTGAGGATTGAGGTTTAACTCGGGTAATACTAGAAACCATTCAACTGCTCCATAACACAAATAGCATATTAGCCAATCACGAGGCAGCAACTTGATGCATTCTGGCATGCAGACATTGCCAAAAGAATCTGCTGAAGCTTAAATTGAGCGTCAGAGTTGAAAAGAAAGGGGATATAAGTAACTTTGAAGGTGGCATGTTTGTTGCTGACAGAGAGGATAGTCTGAGCATTTCAGAAACTGCTGATCGACTTTGTTTTCAACCACAATCAAATTTGGGGTTAACAGAAAATGGTCCCAAAAATGGAAAATGTAGAATGCTTTGCTGAGGTCAGAGAATCAGTGTTTTGAGATGAAAGACAGACAACTCCACGCGCATTTCTGAGCACACAAAACATCAAGTCTTAAAGCAGATGGATTACAGCAGCAGAAGACCACACCAGGGGTCACTCCTGTAAAAACGGGAAACTCACTCTTTGCACGGGCACAGCGAAATTGGACATCTGAGGACTGGAATAATTTTACCTGGTCTCATGAGACTTGCGTTACTGCTGTGACATTGAGGTAGTTCGGATCACAAGTCGGCGTCACCAACATGAAAACATGAGCCCAACCTGCCTCAAATGAGCAATTCAGGCTGGTGGTGTTATGGTGTAGGGAAAATTTTCTTGGCACACTTTGGGTGCCTTCATACCAACTGAAAATTGTTTAAAGCCAACCATGGTGTTGTTGCTGACATGTCTGTACCTTTCACGACCACAGAGGAGTTTCTGATGGATACTTCCAGCAGGATAAGGCACCATGTCACAAAGCTCAAACATGACACTGCACTCCAGTTAGTTTGTTTATGTTTGTTTCCCCTTAGGGAAATTGGGGTGTGGCAGGAATCACAGACATTTGGCAGCTAAATACAGTGTAAACACTGATACAGGGTTGAAAAAGACACATCAATATCACTAGAAATCTCAAAATCTCAGAGGGATGTTTCAAGCAGATCGTTGAATCTATGTGCAAAGAATTAAGGCACTTCTGAAGGCAGAACAGGGTCAAACCAGAACTAACAATTACACCTAACGTGGTCTAAGTGTATATTACATTTTATTTGGTGAAAACTCCAGATACATATTGTGTCTTTATATGTGTAACAATCAAAATGGATCCATTGTACTATGATGTCATGTCTCCAGGATAAGTTGCCCTTTTTATTTTTTAACGTCGTGTTTCATGTTTTGTCATTAGAATTTTATTTTGGATCACTTAGGCCTGTCTCTTGTTTCAGGTTGTGTTTCATGCCCTCCCCCCTGTGTGTGTTTCCCTGCTGCCCCTTGAATGTGATTCTCTTCACCTGTGATTGCTCCTGTGCCACCTGTTCGTCATTACCCAGTGTGTGTATTTAAGACCTGTTCCCCTCTAGTTCTCCACCAGATTGTCTTTGTCCACCATGTCATTGCTTTCCCTCACTCTTCCTCGTGTGCCCCTCTGTGTTGTTGATCTTGCTAAATATATTTTTTGACTAATCTTTCCCTGCTGACTTTTACCTCTGCCTACATCTTGACTGATCTTCTGTCTTACAACAATCATTTTGATTTGTGGATTTTTGACTGCTGTCTTTCAGTTGTGCTTTTTGGTCTTTCTCTGGCTCAGTTGTGACATGGGATGTAAATGTGACACACACTTACCCACACACACACACACACACACACACAGAATGTTCACACTTTCCTAAACCGGGGTACACACAAAGACTATCGGGCTGTTTTTGTCACGACTTTTCCTCTTCCTGACCAAGGACGGCAAAGTCCCGATTATCTTATGTGTTATAAGATTATCAGATAAGATTATCCTGTGGTCTGAGGTGTGTTAAGAGTGAATTTGTCCCAATAATCGGCTCCGAAATGGGTCAGGGCCGACAATCATAAATATTAAACTTGTTCAATATTTACGACCAAAAATCTTCATGTGTGTGGGGAAAGCCCACGACTCCCGAGTCATGACTCCGTGAACTGTGACGTGTAACAGAATGTCGCAAACCAAGAAGCAAGCTGACTGAGGAACAAGGAAGCAGGCAGAAAAACAAGCACGGTTGACCTGAAACAAACACAAAGTTCATTGAACCTAAGAAACGGAGGACCAGCTCACATGTTAATGCAGTCTCCAGGATTTTTTCCACAGTCTTTTCTTTTATTTAGTTCCTCATTTTCTGTCCAAAATAGTCCAAAGACCACCATCATTCCCTCTTCTCGTATGTCCTCTTCCATGTTGCGTGTTGTGTTTTCCAGTTGTTGCCATAGACAACGTTTATGGTTGTTGCTATGCTTCTTCGCTTTTGTTAGAGCACATTTGATCACATGAGATTTCTGTCTTGGAGGACAAGATTCTAGTTCAGTGGTGGGACAGAACGTTACGTGTGTGGTGTGCTGTGTTGAGATTATCAGAGCACACCGCACACAGTATGATCAAAACTGTTCAATGCCTGATTTTTTTTTATCTTCACGTGTGGGATCTCTAACAGATAAAAAAATCTCTTCAGAGTTAGAATATCCTTCTGTGTGTACCCCGCTTAAGATGTCACCATGATAAGACTGACGACAAGTGCTGTTGAATAAATCCAAATTGATACCAGATTAAAAAGGGTGTTACTTTTAAAAACATGCAGGGAGCTCGTAAGTCCTTAAGTTTAAGGGCATAAAATAGAAAGCTCTCCACCCTGGTACTTGTGTGGAGAACATAATAATAATAACTGTATTTGTAGATCACTTTTAAAAACATTGGTTCATAAGTGCTTTCACAAGCGGACAGGAACATACAGACCACAATATCACGTCTACCGGTTAAGTTCCTCTTTACTTTTGCTGTGTCATGTCTCGTCATTGCCGTTTTATTTTGTAAGCACCCACCCTTGTCTCTTGTTTCAGGTTTTCTTTCTTTCCTCCCTTCTTTGTGTCTCTCTGATTGATTCCATACACCTGTGCTGCCTCCTGCGCCACCTGTGTGTATTTATACCCCACTTCCCCCTTTGCGCATAGAAGGATCAACAAAAGGTATAACTGAAATCAAAGGGCCCTCACAAACAAACCCAAAGGTCATAATGAACACACTCACAATAACAACCTAAGAAGAGGGAGCAGGAGAACTTCTACAGTCTCTCAGATCAGCGGTGCAGATGATAGTGAAACATTTCAAGGAAAACCTAAGACTCCCCAAACAATCAAACAAACAACAATCCAGGCCTTGGCATCCAAGGTCTGAAAAGCACAAAGGTCTCCAACTCAAAGGGCCAGTAACGCTACACCAACATGCATCAGCCCGCACCCCACAGGGCACCCCAAGGAAGACACAAGCAGGCATACACCAGCACAGTCCCCTGCTCTAGCCTACAATCAAAAGCCCCTCATATTCCCCAGACCATACCTAACATCTGAGCCTGGATCTACCCTCTTCCTGGGCCTCAACTTGATTCTCATTTATCTCACATCTAAATATATTTATTTGAAAAAAAAACAACAACTTCATTTATCATTTAATGTAGGAAAAAATGTTGTTTGTCTTGTTGTTTATCTGCCAGAATTTATTATTGTGTGAGCTTGTAAGCAATGAATGCATTTTCCCTTTGTTCTCTCCAGAGTGTCAGACCTTGAACAAGATGAGCCACACCTCTTTAACCAGTATCTATTTTATTACTGCTGGGAACAGAAGGAGTGGTTCACATCAAATGCAATAAAAAAGGGTTTCAGACCAGGAAATAAACAAACCAGGGCATCATAAGGAAGAATTGTAGATAAGCAGCATGAAGCAGATTATATTTTGACCCAAGTATCAGTGAGTCATGCTCCAGTCATGCAGGGCTGCTTTTGAAAGTTTTAATCACACCTGCTGATAAGCTGCTGTAAGCTACTCAATAACCTGCCACCAGCCATTTTATACATTTAGAAGCCTCAGTGCTGAAGAAGGAACTAACCCCTGTGACAAACTCCTGTGAGACAGCACCATCTACTGTTCAACACAAGAAATCAACAAATGTGCAGTTTCTTTGACTGACATGTTCCTGCTTTTTTATCCTGAAGACTGATTAGTGTTCATCAACATTTATATTAAGAATAAGTCAGCCCACCCACACCCCAGAGTGATGAAACTCGACCCAGCTTTGTGCTGCAAACAGATAATGATGTCATATGAATTGGTAAATTTCCTCTGCCTGGAGATTGCATCATCCAGTGAACTCTATTGTTGAAGGAGCAGAGAAATTAGGGAGTGGCTGGAAATAGTCAATGATGTAGTAACAGTACTTAAGCAAAACTTCCCATTACTCATTGAAAGTATAAAAACAGGAGAATGCAGTTTAAGCCCAACAATAAGAAAGATGACAGGCGACAGGACTGCTCTTCCTTTGGTTTTGCTGTTGGCACTTTCAGGTAAGAACAATGATACACTATCTTTTTTTTTAAAGTATACATATCTGCAGTATCAATTTGTCCTTAATGGTTTTAATGCAAATAACGCAAACAAACGTCATGGTCTTATCACTTAAGCTTATTTACATGTACAGGACTCAAAGTTAAGTGAGTTTCAGCCTCCACATAGGTGACAGCTTAGGCTGGAGGCTGTTGTATGAATATGCTTTCCTCCACATCACTAAAGGCCTTGTGTACATAATATCTCATATTTTCTTCAAACTTTGAGCCCATGTAACCACTGCCGCAGTGGAAAGGACGAAATGTGAGCCCCTCTGTAAAACAAATTCGTGGCAAAACATGCCAGATTGGAGTGAAAATATTCTTACTATTGAGAAGTTTGTAGTGTTGTGGTTTGTTTTCATTTCATAAAGAATTGTGGTCCAGATCTGATAAAACTGCTACTGAGGCTGTACGCTCGGAGCTCCCACCTCTTCCTGCTTTAAAGGACTCTGATTGGGCCGTGCCGCTTTGGGTCGCTCACAGTCGTTGTAGATTGGAGCTCAACAAGATGGATCTGCATTACAAACACTGAATCAGACCGGTCCATCAGCACGGCAAGGTTACAGCACATGATCAAATGGGTTCCAAGGTAAAACAGATTTTGGAGGTCATAGGTCAATATCATGGAATCTAGAGGTCTTTGTTTGCTTCTGAGCACAATATCTCAAGAACGCTCGGGGGATTTCCATCAAACTTTGCACTAACGTCCACTTTGACTGAGAGATGAAGCAAGCAACTGAAGCAACAGTTTGGCGGTCAGAAGTCAAAGGTCAAAGTCACAGACCCTCATGCTTACCTATTACTCATGAATACTATTTTTGAAAGAGATCCCAATTTATGGGTTTACTGTCTTTGGTATTCAGCAGGGCTGAAGATTATTCTACATCCTGTTAAAGGTGCAAAATACTATAATAAAGACGTTTTTTTAGAATGTGATTAACATGTAGCAAAAATGCTGACTCTTTTTCTCCGTTAGGTTCCCAGTGTTCTCAGGCTTGGATGCAGATTACCTGGGCAGGTGCAGTAACAGCTGGTCTTCCTACCACCTTCTCCTGTTCTTCATCATGCCTCTCAAACTGCACATACACCTGGACCTTGAAGGACCGGGAAATCAGAGGAAACACATTAACATGGACACCAGATGGACTGGAGAGTACAGCAGACATACAGTGTGCTGTTTTTAATCCAAAAACAGGAGTCTCCACCAGAACAACTACTATAGTAGAAATAAAGAGTAAGTTTGATGATGTTAAAAGAACACCTTAGTTTACCCTTGAGGGAGGTTTTAAACTTAGGTCTATATTCATGCAACTTGGACCAAATAATGAACTTAAATATACAGTAACATCCACAGGAGGTGTTTTTTTTCCTTTGGAACAAGTATATTTCATGATTTTGTATGTTTCTTAAGAATATGCCCATGACTAGTGTTTCTAATTTAACACAACTAATACCAAGTGTACCATCAAACTTAGCCTTTAGTATGTTCTTCACATGTTGTATACAGTCTGTGCAACAGCAAAGAATCACGACATGTGCACTTGATCACCCATAATTTTAAAATAAAAATGAAAACATCGTACTGGCAGTCCCAAAATGCAACACCGAGCCTTTGGAACATTGTTGATGCCCTCTAATGGGCTGTTGTACTGCACAGGTCATCTCAACGTCACTTTAGCTCAACCTACTCGCAGTCAGAGAGGCTGTTAAAGCATGACTAAAGTCTGACCAATGGAGTGGTGCAGGGATGACATATTTTTGTAGGCCAACACGAAAGTGTTATATATATATATAAAAAAAGAAAAAAACAGTCTTAAGCTTCTATAAAATTAAACAATTTTCCTCAAAATTAATGCCTTTTCTTTTGGTAAAATAAATAACAAAAACAAGCATATAACTAACTGAACATACACTATCAGACAATGTTTGCAATGATGCCAAAAGAAATTTAACCTGTGAATTGCTCTTTAGGTGTGGTGGAATGGCTTGTACCTGTTATTTTAGCCTGAAATCGGAGTAATTTATGTAACCGCAATGCAGTATGGGGTTCTTAATGAATTCCTTGGGTTTTGTGTCACTGCTGAAAATAATAATAGTTATATTATTAACAATAATGACGATAACAGTGCAAATCAAAAAACAGAATGGCACAGACCTTGTATTGGGCATCTTATCAAAAAGGCTCAAAAATCTTATAGACTTTTATAAACTGAAACCTAAAATGCAAATTCCTCCTCCACTTGTATGACCTTGTTGTCACGGCACCTCTCCTCTCAGCAATGACTTTTAAATGCTTTCTGTAATGCTCTCTGTTTGGTGTCTTTTCTTACAGATCCACTGTCGGTACAAATCAACCCACTAAACTCCGTCCCATCTCTTAACCAGTCCTTGGATCTAGTCTGCCATGATGCCACATCAGTGGACTCCTCAGGCACCTCGCACTGGACCGATCATGTTGTTTTCTGGTATAAAGATGGACAGAAGGTGTCTCTGCGTGATGATATGCAGCAGCTGCAAAACAATCTCACTCTTCACTTTGACTCCCCTCTGCCGTCTGACTCTGGATTCTACCAATGTGAGATTCCTGCATCACAGATGAGAGTTTTCAGCCGGGGCTACCTACTAAACTGTGAGTATAATTCATAGATTTCACATACTAATATATTCTTTAGGTCAGTACTGGATAGATGTCTCCATATTAAAACCAATCTCAATTTTAAAACCAAGGTCAGACTTCTTTTTTAAGGTTTAGTGTTGGATTAGGGGATCATAGGCCCATGAATTCCAGGCTTGACTTGTAATCAGACATGACAGATGACACAGTGACACATAACCAATAATTACAGCCCATGTGATGAAGGTGGAAGGAAAAGAGTGAGGGTCTAGATGAGACCCCAAAGAAGACTCTAGTGCTTCCTTTAAACATCTTTCAAAGAGTACACGGCATGACTTCTCTTAATTTTTCTTTTTAATCAGTTCCAATAAACACGATTTTGTCTGTCTCTATTTCTCATTTGAAAGTATATCAATAAATGTCAAAGCTTGTTACTGACCAGCCCCACTGCTCTGTCTTTCAGTTGATCCATGGAAAGTCAGTATCAGAGGGCCTGACACTGTGCTTCCAGACAGACTGAGTAAATTCACCTGTGTGACAAGCTGCACCTTACACGTGGACTGTACTGTAAGATGGCAGTTCAGAGACGGTTTCCCCATCGGACACTTCTTATCAGTCAATGGACACGAGCTGAGGTGGACCCCCTCCACACCTGGTACTTCTCAAAACTTCACCTGTGTTGCTGAAAACCGAGCTGCTGGTCGCTCTGCTGAGGCAACCAAGATGGTTGCAGTAGAAGGTACAGGCTGCATTAAAGTATTTAAGTTTCTACTCTTACATCAGCGTCAGATATCTAACATCTGCAACACTGATTCTGTCATCTTTGATCTTTTACAGGTGTCCTTCTCTCTGGATCTGAGTCAGTGCAGCACAGTGGACTCTTCTCAGTGATCCTCAGCCTGGGACTGCTGGTGCTTTTTCATACATAATGCTGTTTGTTGTTGAAGCTTTGACACATTAGTGCTGTTTTACTGCTATAATTTGGCACTTTTGTCTTTTTAGGTTGAAACACGTTTTTTTCTCTTTTATTTGAAAAGTTTTAACTACTTTAAACCTGTAAAGTTACTGTTTAATGGAACAACTTATCCACTTTTTCATAGTTGTTTTCAACAGGTCAACATCCCGGTCAGGCTGGGCCTCTTTGTGTAGTGATTGCATGCTCTCCCTGTGCACTTGTGAGTTGACTTCACGTACTCCAGTTTCCTCCCACAGACCAAAAACATGCTTGTTAGGATAGCTGGTGACTCTAAATTGCCCTCACTTTGAGTGTGTGTTGACTGGTTGTCTGTTTGTACATGTCAGCCCTGCAATCGGCTAATGACCAGGCTGGGCTGGACTCCACCTCTTGCTCAGTGTGGGCTGGGATGGGCCACACAACCTCAAAAGGCTACAACGAGATAGATAATGAATGCCAAAGCACCACAAACTTAATTTTTCATGTTGTGTATCAGAATCAGATGTGATCAAAATTAATACAAGGTGATACTGACAGAAAAAGAGAAAAAAGGAAAATCATTCATCTCCATTAAATTTGCAACTACTCACTACAACAAAACTGGTTCTCTGTAAAGTTGTGATCCTCAACAGTATTACATTTTTATCAAACAGGTAGTATTTTGACACAAATGTTTTTACCAAAGATTTTGTGAAATGGATGTGATTGTGCTGAAATTGCACAGCATGAATTAAATGTTACTTAAAATATACATTCCTGCACAAGTTTGCAGCTCCTCCAGTGCACCTTTTGCACATTATGCTCACTTCACATTCCACTTTTTATGCATTTAATTTTCTTTCATTTATTTCATCTATTCTATTAAAGTTACAAGTGAGAATGTTAGAATAAATGTTTTCATAGCATTTTCATTTCCTTTTTAAAACATTTTAACCTAAACACCAACTCTCAGTCTTTGTATAAACTTGAGTATACTTGAAAATAGACCTAATTGGAATTCTAAAGTATTATTATTGCGATAAATATTTAGAAGAACAATGTATTTTCTCAATAAACCTGCACATTTCAACTCATTTCAGTGTACTGATGTTGGTTTTTCCAGTCTTATTATGTACTGTAGGCCTCTGCAGCTCATCACTGATTACAACACATACATGCATATCAGTTAAGTTTACAGATAAATAAATTATTAAAGATTCATGTAAGTCTAATTTTCTCATATAATTTATTAATCATTAGTAATAATTCTTGTGAGGAATCATTCACTGTAAAAAGTAAAACTAACACAATACATCATTTCTATTATTTCAAGGTTGTGTGTAAACATTTATATTACTCAAACATTACATCAGATGAGTAGTCCTCCGAAATACTCCTAATCTTTTTGGTTGGTGACCCCTGTCTTAGAGTATCTGGCTTTGTTTGACAGCTTCTGCCCATGAACAAACTTCAATAGGCCGACCTGGCTCTTGTTGGTTTAGGCCTGGGCTGATGTCTCCAATATATTCCTGCCTCTTCTCTTTGCCTGCAGTCCATGGTGCTCATTGTTAGTATGTAAAATCTGGAAATCCTCATGCTCCTCCCCTGGCATTTCATCTGGGATTACTAGTGTGTTTATTTCGCTATTGGTCCTTTGCCTTCCCCTTGTTTGAGTGGCACAGTCCAAAAAATCAGGTATGTCAAAATGTAATCTTCTGTTAAAATCCTTAACAGAGGAAAAGATTAAGCATGTTTCACCCAACTTAGATGTGGAATAAAAACTTATTTTCCACAAGCAGTCCATGACTGATACACTACTGAACTCAGGACTTCCGAGACTACCTGCATGTATAATATGAAGTACTTTTACTGTGTACTTTTTAAGTAATCCTGTGTTATGGGGTGATATGACTGGAAAAAGACTTAGTCATGAATCCAAGTTTCAGATTTACACCGTGTTGGAGGAAATACTCTGATCTTTTACGTAACACAAAGGGAGCAATACCACAGTCTGATAGTACTCTGTTACAAGTAAATGAAAGCTGCCAAATTCGGCATGTCTTTTAACGGTAATGATATTGCCTCTCAGTCAAGCTGTTATAATAATGGCTGTTATTCTGAAAACATAATTAAAAAGGGAAAAACCTTTTTCATGTATTGGTGTCACATCAGCTTTCCCTGTTTTTCATTATAGTCTTGTTTTAATTCCCAACTGGGAAATCCAACATTTTTCTTTCCTGTGTACAAATAAGTGCTAAGTTGCAGTCAAACAATAACTCCTCCTCTAGACCAGTGATCATCGACTGGACGTCCAGGGACCACATCAGGCTGAGAATAAATTAAACTAACATCAGTAAAGCAATTAGTTACTGTCCAGCCCATTTAAGGGAGGAGCAGAGGCAGAAACAGCACGTACTCCAGCTACTTCTAAAAGACAGACAAGCAGTCTGAAGTGTTGAAGAGGTCCAGCAGCCAAGGTGTCAGCCAACAGAGGCCAGTCACGTCCCAGTGTTTCATCTCTGAAACAAAAGATGTCATAACCGTATACTGTAAACAGGTTTTTCCAATGAATTTATAGTGCAAAAAATGAATGTCTAGGGACCAGTGTTGTAGGACTCGAGTCCGGTTATGTCGGACTCGTGACTCGACTCGGACTCGTGCGCTGATGACTCGGACTTGTACTCAGACTCGAGCTTTAGCTGCATTAGGACTCGGGGGAGGACTCAGAGGACTCGAGCTTATTTATCAATGAATCCTTTGTATTTTTATTATTGTTTTATTGATTATTTCATCTGGTATAAGGTCCTCATATCAGTCTTAAAGCCCACGGCGGGCATGTGTGTTAGTTTACCTGCATGCGCGTTCACGCGCTGATGTCGAAGCAGGTACCGCGGGTTGTACGTTTTGCTTTCAAAGATTTCACCATAAATGCTGGTTAATGCAGAGCAAAGTGTTCGTTATGTAAAAGAGCCATTGAAGAGAATACGGGGACAACGTCGACTCGACTCGGACCCAAACACTGAGGACTCAGACTCAACTCAGAATCCAGCTATGGTGACTCGACTACAACACTGCTAGGGACTAAGTCTGAACATATAATATATTTGCATTAAACCTCTAAAATTTAATAATTATTTGCTCTGTAAACACTTTAAGGCCCTGGAAACCCACACAGGTGTGAGTGAATTAACCTTTGATTAGACCTCTTCTCAGGGAATTAGTTTGACTGACAGCTCCCCCACCCTGTGAAATCTGTTGAACCTGTACTTGCAGGAGGACGAACCAGCCTGTTTTTATTTCAGCTGGTCACAATCAAAATGTCACTGTAGCCCCACCTGTGTTCAACCTCTCCCAGATCTAACCAACCAGAGTCATTAAAAACACCTGCATGGGTGACCAGGGTCTCTAAAGCTAATCCTTCTTTCAATAATTATTATTATGATATAACCCCATTGTTTTGTGAAGTAAAAAACTGGTCATTGATTGTACAGAACTATGTGATGATCCCTGCTGTAAGGTCTGTTGTGTATCATTGCATCCAGTCAATAAGAACAGGTTGGCCAGGAGAGGGAGCTATATACTGTACATTTAGTATCTTCTTGACATTTGCAGCCACATAAAATATTAATAAGAATCATTTCACTGTCTAAGCTTTGTGTTTTTTCCTGTTTTTTATGTGCATTTTCATAGCTTAATTTATTTTTGTCATATGACCTTTGACCTTACAGTGAGACTCACATGTAACCAATACATGCAGGGCCATATCAATGCAATTCATTAATATGAAGGAAAGACAGATACATATTAGTTGACTGCATAATGTTAATATTTAAAATCACTGCTAAGATGCAATGCGGCCTGGTTGTGAGCCACCTATAGAATTCTGCAGTATCATTCTGCTTCTGCTGCTACTCCCTTCTCTTTGTTATAAACTGCAGATAACACGGCATACACATCAATCTCAGCTCCTGTTTGTCACAAGCATTACTCAGGTGTGTGCTCTGATACTGAACTTTGTTCAACTGCAGCTCAAATAATGTCCCAACTGTTTACACAGAGGTATTGAGAAAGCTTCACTGATTTGCATATTCAGAATGTTACCTGATATAACAAGTTTTAATCAAAGTCAAACAGAGGAGATTAAATATCTAAAATTTACATCTTCACCATGGATAGTAAAATTCTCATGAAAAAGGTCACGTCAATTTTAATAATGCTGCCATAAAAGACAACCCTGACAATTAGACAATTTCATTATGATAGTCACAATAGCATTTAATCTAACTGAAAGGATTAAAAAAACTAACAACAATATTACACACTATTCCACCAAAATATAGTTTCAAAATTAAATTTAGATTGTTCAGCTTAACACAACATCTAAGCAAGTTAAATGCTTTCTCAGAGTAACTGTTATGAGACAGCAAGTAATATTTGAATTAAGTTTATCATACAGGTATTTAATTATACACCATTAAAAGATAAGACAAAATAAATAAAGCTCTGTGTCTCCATCAGGGAACTTCACAGGCACCATCCTAACAGCTGACTACTCTCAGTTTCAGCCGGCTACTTTACCTTATTGTTCACAGAATCCAGAACAACATTGTTGGAGCCATTTTAACCAGCAGCCACTAGTGGTGCTGTGAACAGGTCACATCTTATTTAAAAGGCCACAGTAATTGTAACAGGTGTGGCGCATACAGGGACCTATTATTTTTGACCGTGGCGTGGCAGGGCATGGCAAGAATTAGATGGATTGTGAAGCGATCGCTCTTTTTGTTGAGCTCGAAATGGTAAATAAATGAACTGATTATTATAATGCATAACGAGCGAAGTGTGGATTTTTACTTTTACGTTTGAACATCAAGATTCTGGATTTATTGGACATTATCTTGCCATGACGGAGTAGCCGACTAGAGCACGTCAGCTAAGTTAAACCACGCGTTCTTTAAATGAACTCAGGTGTGCGTCAACAAACATGATACATGTATGTAACTGTACATAAATGAATGAAGACTGCGGAAAAGTTTAGCCAAATAATATCGTTAAACTTTGAATTTAAAAAAATCTTGTCTGTGATATGATAATACTAATAATACTTATTTAATTGTAATCATCTTATTATAACTTCAATTTGTATAGAACTTTTCAAAATCAAGGTCACAAAGTTCTTTACAAGGACATTAATATTTAAAAAAAAACATTTTTAATATCAACATTCATTTAAAGTAACTGTTAAATATACAATTCCTCTTGAGAGATACTAAAAAAAACAATAACTTGTGTTTCGAGAGACACCCATTTAATCTTTGTGTAGTTCTGCGGTAGTGACTCTAATTTATATCCTTCTAGAAACGCTTCAAACATCAAACTTTTACTCATCAGCCGGGGCAGGTAGAGGGACTACTTATGAGACCAAATGAACCATGTGACTCCTATAAGGTATCTCTTTTAAGGAGCCCTCACCCACCCCACCCCCCAAAAAACATAAAAACAAATAAAAAAACCCCAACAAAATCGTAGAGTAGCCTACACTTACCCCAAAACCCCACCCAAATTCTCCCAATCCTGCGCCGCATACCTCCTGTCATAATTTTTCATGCTCACTGGTAATTCAGAGAACTTCACCCAAGATGGTCAACAATACTATAAGGAACCTTTTGTAAGATTGACAAGAATAAACATCAGGTAAGCAGAAACACCTGTAGATAAGAACTGGAGTTAATGCTGAAGGAATGTATGAGTCAGGGGCTGGACGAATCCAAGTATATTAGGAGAGAGGAAGCAGGGTCATCTGCAGACCACTGATGCAAAATGGACACTAAGATTGAGAGGATCATGACATCTATAGTGCTGACAATTCTACGCGGTAAGCTCTAATACTGCAATGGGATTTCTATTCAGAATTCAGATGACTAAGTCAGATGACATAAAGTAAAAAATGTTATTCTTTTTCCAGGAGCGCTGGTCTCTGCTGCCGTGGAGATCAAACCATCGACCAACCCTGCTGTGGTAGGGGACACAGTGACGCTGTCTTTGTCTCCATCAACGACCATCACTAGTGGGATCTGGGCTGTTGGAGGGTCCCAAATCCTCACCTGGCTTGGGGGGCAGCAGGCCGTCTTCCCCAGGTCACAGCGGCAGGGCGTCAGTGAACATCACCACCGGAGCTCTCACTCTGACCTCAGTCAAGGTGTCAGACTCTGGAGTCTATGTCATCCAAGGCACCGACCCTCAGCTGACAGCTAACACCTCCATCACTGTTCTGGGTAAGACTGGAATTGCTGAAGTTCAGGGTTTAAAATGATCATAAAAGACATTTAAGGAGGATTTTTGCTGTTTAAGATTTGTTTTGGATGTTTCTGACCTGTAAAAAAACAGATCAAGACAAGGATTTTATCTGTAAACAACAATGTGTAAAATGATGTGCATTGAAAACTCTAATATGGCTACAACGTACAGATAAAATAAATACAAAGCATTTAAAAAAACAACCTGTCACTTAAAAAAATTAAAAAAGTGCAATAAAAGATCATAACCTATGTGAAATAAAAGAGGCGAGACATCAATGTTTCCACAGTAATTACTTGTGTCCAACATATCTGATGTTTTGCATGATGATTTAACCTGCAGACAAATCGACAAATAATTGTACACAGTATTTTATAAGACAACCTGAAGAGTGTAGACTGTGCAGTTACTAACATTTGACTTGTAATGAACATCTTGCTTAGGGGCGATCATCTAGCAGCTCAGAAGCCACATACAGCCCTCCCCTTCACTAAATCCGACCCTTCCCTCCAAATTTCCAAAATTTGTATCAATATGCCATGAAGAAAGCCTGGCACACCAATATGACACTGTGAACACAGGCAAAATGTTACAACATGAAAAATGGAAATCAGCTCTATAGTAGCATTTAAAACATATCAGAATTTAGGAGTTATAATTTGTTATAATACAGTTTTACTGTAGTGAGAAAATAATCTTGACTAATCAACAACATTTTTACACTTGCTATCTTTGCCAGGTTAATTTTTTAAAATAATTTTTTATACACAATGGGGTCTACTGGTAAAGCCAGAAGTGCTCCACCAAGGCACCTCAACCACTGTCGGGTGACTTGTTGTCAAAAATATGGAAAACTTCTGCATCTCACACATGGAACAAATCCTTGAAAAATTCCTGGGTCCACATGCTGAATCACTGCAGAACAGTTTGGGCCATGTTAGATGGAGAAAATAATTTTGGGGAAATCAAGATTAAAGTCGAAATTTCAGGATTAAATTTAAAATGACAAGAATAAAATCAAAATACAATTTTGTGATAAAAGTCGAAACGTTGAAAAAAAAAGTTTAAAAAAAATTACGAGATAAAAGTTGAAATGTCGAGAATAAAGTTGAAAAACAATTTCGTGATAAAAGTCAAAATGATGAGATTAAAGTTAAAATGTTGAGAAAAAAAGTTGAAAGTTGAGGATAAAGTCGACATACAATGTATTTCGACTTTTTCTCAACATTTCAGCTTTTTTCCTAACAATTCGACTTTTTTCTCAACATTTCGACTTTATTCTTGTCATTTCAACTTTATTCTCATCATTTCAACTTTAATCCTGAAATTTCGACTTTAATCTCGATTTCTCCAAAATTATTTTCAACATCTAACATGGCCCTTATACTCTTCCGTACATTTCTGTCTTGACCTGACGGTGTCATCAAATTCTGTTTGTAACTTTTTGAGGTATCCTAATAACAGACTAACTAACTAACTGACTAACAATGGCAAAAACAAAACCTCCTTGGTGGGTGTAATACAGGTAAAACAATATCATGAACACAAAAACAGTATATGCTTGTAAATTACATGGAAAAGCTACTTTTTATTCTGTGTTAAGCTTATTGAATGTAGCTTATCTGTGTGGTTTTGAGCTTAAATATGAACTGTAATTGTTTTAAGAGCTACATATTTATTGTTTTATTAAATCATATTATTTTGCCTATCTTTTTCATAGTACCCTTTTCTTTGTTTTAATTTTGCCCTCTGAATCTGAGAATAATATTAATGTGGCCATTATGGCTTTCAAAGTTGCCCATCCCAGGTCTGTTCAGTTAGAATTTCCGAAGCATCCTTATAATCTACATCTAGCCTCTGCAGGCTTGCTTTTTCATAGTTCATCCATAAGTGTGCGCTAAACTGAGACCAACAATACTTCTAAAGTAGAGACATTAACCCTACAAGCAAGAAAAATGGCTGGTGCAGAGATTTTGTCATTTTGACAGGAAATGAACAATATTTTATCCTCATAGTTAGATTAATTATTTAATGACTGTTATTGTTGAGTTTAGACTTAAAGGCACAAAGAAAATGCAATACCTTAGACCTTGTAGGCAGAGACTTCCAGGCAAGTCAAGAAAAATATAAACATGTGGTCCAGTCTCAGCCCAGTTGATGTTATGTATCAAAAGGGAAAATGTGCTGATTAATTGTTTACAGTGCCCTTTTCACTGGAACTGGTTTAGCTGTAATGTTAGAGAGTTTCCCCAAACATGCTCAGATAAGACTTACCTGAGCTCATGTTTGTTCCACGTGATATTCAGACTCACAGCCAGCAAATTTTAATACCCTTTGTTTGGTGGAGGCCTAGGTTTGCATTTTTTTGACCACTCTTTCACTTACATGAAGCACCCTTCATTTGTTTGTATCCATGTGCATCATCATTCACCTCTATCCTGTCTCACTTTTTAACGCACGGTTTATTTCTTCAGCTGTACCGAGCTGTTTTCTGCTGGGTCAACAGTGCCTTATATGTCTCTGCTTCTGCATACAAAACAAAACCTATGAGTTTACTTTTTAACACATTAGAAGGGTAGTTGCAATATGAATTTCATAAAACTGTTCACTTTATATCTTAAATAAACATTAGTTCTCACTAAACTCAAATGAAAAAAAGATTTAATGCATTATAAGAGTGACTGTCCATGATATCAGCATCAGTTATGTTATCTAATGATTGAGGAGAAAATATAGTCTCTTCTACTTTGTTGGATTCAGCAGGAGGTTTGATTAATGACCTCCTGACTCTGTGAAAGAGACACCAAATAAACCTCCCTTATGCCGTCTATGTTCCACAGAAACCTGAACACATTTTGTTGAATGACAGCTTTATGTTGATAACATATGTACAGTATGATAAATATTTAAAATAAAATGTTATTTGTATCTCATTCTCTTGTGTCATGGCATCTACAGAGGCCATTTCAAATGTGACTCTGAGGGTGAATGAAACCAACCTGATGGAGCTGAACAGCTCAGCAGTCATCACATGCACCGTCTCCTCTGGATCCTCCCTGTCTTTCCTCTGGATGAACAGCAGCTCTCAGGTCACAGCTGAGGACAGAGTTCAGCTCACTGATGGAAACGCCACTCTCACCATAACCAACGTGACCCGCTATGACCGAGGACCCTTTAAGTGTTATGTGTCTAACTCTGTTAGTAATGGAACCAGTGACCCTGTCAGCTTCACTGTCACATGTGAGTAACAGAAATTATTTTTCTGATTTCTTAAAAGTGACCACAAGAATACAGCAGCCATTTTTCTCTGATGTCACACTTGGGTATGAAGCAAAATAAAAAGGAAATCTAACAAATTGTTTTGATTACATCATTTCCTATTTAATCTTTGACTTATTAGAATAGAAAAAAATAAACAAATGATAAGCTTAGCATTCACTTGACCTTTTTTTAAACCTCAAATCCTCATTTGATAGTGACAAGGCCTAGATTTATTTCTTCAATTGTTAGTGATGGGCAAGATCAGACTTTTTCAAATCTATACATTACAATACTTCTGCTATAATGATTCTGATGCCAATGCTGATATCCATACCAGTTATCTCCTATACTGCAAATATAATTTTAGTGAATTTGGTGTTTTTCATTGACCAAAAGCATGTAAAGGAAAGAATGTAGCCCATAAGGTCATAAAGTGAATTAAGTTTTAAGTCTTTGACCAAAGAAGATACTTATAGGTATATTCCACCATCAAAAACTTAAGACACACACACACACGCACATACACACACACGTGCGTGTGTAGGCTTGCTTGTGAAGCCGAGTACTGTTTGATGTGTCTGATTGGTCTCCACCTTCACATGACACAGAGAGCTGTGCTGCTTTGGCTGAGTTCTCAATTTGGGTTGATATTATACGGGAGTAATCAATATCAAAAGAGTACCTGTAAAAGTATTGATACTTTGATACTTGACATCAATACTCCCATCCTTAGGATCAGTGAAGGATTATCTTATCTTATCTGATACCATGCTCTTCCTGTGTAGCCTTCAGGAAATCTCACATTATAATAAAGTATATAACAGTTAAGTAAGTAAGTAATATAACAGGAATGGCTAAATTCCTAAATTTTAGGGCTACCAGTCTATCGAACACTGGTTAGGATTTTATGCTTTGAAAATGAGATAAATTTCTGATCATATCAATAAGACACAGTTTGTTGACTAAGTGGTTGTTTTAGCTGTAAAAGCTGTTTGTGTTGCTGTAAACTGGTTTCAAATCTAATTAATCGTTTTACTGATTTTTAGACAATAAGAAGCTGGGAATTAATATATATAATTATACATGTACATGTTTATCATGTCTAATCAACAAGTCTTGACAGTTTTCAATTGGATATAAGAAAAACTTACATAAAGAAACACAATCCAACCATCTTCTACCTCACACTAATTAGCCTATATAACGGAAATTCTCAGATGTTGCCAATGTTTATACTAGCAACAATTTAAGCATCTTATGTGATTTATTTTTTTTGGTCAAACCTCTTTAAGAGTAAGCTGCTATGACAGATAGATGGTTCCATATATCTACAGGTGCTGCTACCAAGGAGTGCATAACATGAGACAATAAGTGAATCAAACTCTGGCAGAACCCTGATGTGGCATCCTGGCATCAGACAGAAATTCTTTGTGAATATGCTAAATTTGACCCATGCCATCGAGTTTGCCAGGATGCTGACATGCTGCCTTTTCTCCTCTGCCTCTCCCCTCAGATGGTCCGGACAACATGGCCCTAACAGTGAATGGACAGAACGTGACTTCTTTTGCAGCTGGGTCCAATCTAACTATGCTCTGCTCAGCACAGTCCAACCCTCCGGCTCAGCTCCAGTGGGCTTTCAAAGGAGAGCTTAAAAACACTACAGGCCCACTGTTGGAGCTTTTGAGTGTCAGTGAGGAGCAGAGTGGTTCATATTCCTGTTTGGCCTTCAACAATCACACAAACATGAACAGCAGCATCTCCACAAACATCCTGATATCAAGTAAGATAGAATAATAACATCATCAGTCTTTATCTTGCCCACTGCCTCCCCCTTTTGATGCCCCCCTTCTACTTTCTTATGGTTTTTATTCTTTATTTTTGGTCCAAGTGGACTCATTTTATGCTGCTGGGTTCTTGTATTGCTCTGGTTCTTAAGGCACATGGAAAAGAACTTCTGGTGCTTGGATTTATTACATTGTCTGGGTATCTTGTCAGATACTTCTCTCTGAACTGTGCTGTTTTTTGGTTTTGGTTGGACTCTTGCTGGAGATTTTGTGCTCTCTGTATGTTTCTGTATGTATATTAAAGCACTTTGTAAATCTCTGTTTTAAAAGTGCTTTACTAACATTATAGTTGCTTTTGTCTATGTTTTTTTTCTCTATGAGGTCCAAACTTCTCATTGTTTTTTATTTTTCTCTGCAGAAACACCAGGATCAGGAGTGAGCATGTGGCTCCTGCTGCTGGTTTTACTGGTTGGATTACTCTGCTAGTTATCAGGTAAGCAGTGAATTGTCTACTCATAAGAAAGACAGAACAGGACTTCATTAACTTTGGAGGAAAGGAAATTAGAGAAGATTTACTTTTTGGGTTTAAGGCATTTCTTTGATGGGATAGTGGATAGAGTAGAAACACAAACATTGTCTCACACACTGCAGGGCTTCAACAGCCACAATGCAACAAATGGATGTTTCGAGCACTGCTGCTTTTCATTAGATTAAAGTCCTGTGGGGGTGAGGGCAATCTCATGAATGGTGTGATTTAGATGTGCAACTTCCTGACAGCTTTTTCATGTGTAGTGGAAGGAGCAGCAGGTTGGACTCAGAACAGTGACTGCCTACGTGTGTAGTTTCTGTATATAGTCTAAAATTGTAATAAATATACTCCTCAAAAGAACTTTGGAAACATTATTTTGGTCTAGTATTCCCCCCTCGGATAACACTAGTTTGTATTGTATTTTATATAGTTGGGAAAGCCTGATTAATCACCTTTACAACAAGGTACCACATTTAAGGTTGTGCTTCTGTGGAATGAGTAATACAGCTAAATGTGTGGGTAGTGCCCAGAAAAATGTGCCAAGATCCCCTGCAACTGGAAGCTGGTGCTCTGTATGCAGAGTGGCAGCATTAATTGATTTCAGCTCTGGTACCATCTCCAAACTTAGGACCAAGTTCTGTCAGACTGCTGAAGTCAAAGACAGACCAGGAGGTGAGTGTCCCAGGAAGACAACACTCCAAGAAGACCGGCTCTTGACCCTTACTTCGCTGAAGAACCATAGCATGTCTTCAAGGGAAGAGGGTTTTTTAGCAAATTATTTTGTGGAACTACCCATATGTTTAGTCGTGTTGCTCATTCTGCAAATGCACAGTCCTTACAAGTTGCACTTGGTTGTAAAAGTGATTAATCAGGCTGCCTAAGAATATAAAACACAATAACAATTGATGTCATTGAGGTGGAGAAATGATCAACCAAAATAACAAATCCAATTTTTTCTTAGGAGAATAGTTACAAAAAAGAATACTTTACATGTTACTTAGCATAAAAAGTCATTGATTACCAGGGCTGGACAGAGTGCAGACATCTTTCACTAAAGTAAAAGTACAGTTAGTTTGATCAAATTTTACTTAAGAACAAGGAAAAATATTACTCTATGATTCCACCCCATTAAAAGGAAAAGTACTTATATTTGTGCTAAGTTATCTGAGTACATGCTTCTGTTTCATGTAAAAAAAATGGGCTGGAGTCATAATCAAACCCTGATGTTTCTACATACATTGAGATACTTACATTTGACCCAATTAATATGATGTATCCATAGAGTACCAATTTGCTCTGATGTTTATGGAATTAGATAGTTAAGGTATGAGTCAAATGTATTTTGTTAACACTGAGTCACAGTTTGGCATAAGAACACAGTATTTGACCAAATATATGAAAAATGTCACATCTGGATTAAAATTACCTTTTTGTCTGGGTAAATGTTAAATTACTGAAAATTAGCGAGAAAGTATTTCACACTTTGTGTTGTGTCAGTTTAAGAATATGACCGGCCCTCGGGGACATCCAATTTCTAATCCACTAACTGACCAATATCATTTCAGTCTCATGAATCATTTCAGTGTTGGATATTTTAATACTTAACTTGGTCAGAGTGTTGAAATTTAAATGTTGGTATTGGGACAACACTGGCTAATGCAAACCTTTCAATCAATTTAGCTTTTGTTTTCTTTTTTACTTTATATTTTTATGCAATGACAAATGTAACTGAGTACAATACATATTCCGAGTTTCTGTCATAAAAGTACTTAGCCCCACCAATTACTTTACTTTTATATCAAATTTCACTTTTGCCTCTGTTAAATAATGGATCTACAACAGATTAAACTAAGTTCACAACTGGCAACAATATTCTTTGTATCCTTCATGGAGACAAACTCCAAGTAAAGATAAAACATCGAGCTGTCAAAGTTACAGCTCACTCACCCCCTCTGCTCCTTCATACTGTGTTCACCCTTTAGCTTAGCTCTGAATCTAAGTGTTATTATGATGGCTGCCCCCAGAGGACAAAGTGTTACAGAGTAAGGACAAGTTACTTAGAAAATAAACTGTAATATAATTACTCTGTAGAAAATGTAGTCAGAGCAGGAATTCTCAGCCTTTTACTTGGAGCTCCGCCCCAGTTGCACTTGAAGAAACATCATCCTCTGGAGATGAAGTACACAGATTTAATTAGCTTGTTCTTAGTTTCATTGTTAACCAGATATCCAAAATGAAGATGTCCAGAAATTGAAAAAATAATCTCACATACTTAATACTTGTCTTCAGATATAAGGATGAAATAACACATTTTTAGACAAAAGTGATTTACGGTCAAAAACTAAACATTGTTCATTAAAACTGAAATATAAAACTTATCAGATTACCATAATCATTCTAAAAACAGGTCTTACTGTTTTTCTCTTCACAGATGTCGAAGACTTCTCTCAAGGGACAGCAGTGATGCAAAGAAACCTATGAGATAATGTTTGATTCTATTAATAAGTTGTAAGAAGTATATTTTTCAAAGCCACTAATGTGAAAATGTGATGTGGCTATTAAAGAGTGTTTCAAGTGGACTGACAATATGTTGCACAACTACACCCCTCAGTCATAAAATTGTACCGACTCGCTTTGTGTTTGAAGATAAAACAGGTCTTTTGTGTATGAGAGGTCACCAGCTGATGGGAGCAGACCAGGGCTGGGAATCACAGGGTAGCTCCCAATGCAACACAAAGCAAGATACAGGGCTCAGGATATTGATGATATCACGATACAGCGGTACTGCAATAATCAGTATGTTGTAGGAATATTCCAATCCAATCCACTTTATTTATGCCACACAATTTCTAAAACAATGAAGTTTTCCAAAGTGCTGCTCAGTGACTACAATCAGAAAATCTACTAAATAAAATAAGGCAGAGATAAAACCAAACAACGAAAGACACCCTCTAAAAACTTATAAAACACATAATAACGTTAAAAACAGCTTAAATGAAAGAAGATTAAAAAAAAAAACAATAAATAAACCATGAAGACAGAGACCAGATAAAAACAAAGACCACACAACTCTTATGCTGTGTTAAAGGCCAACAAACAAAAATATGTTTTAAGATGAGTTTTAGAAGCAGGTAAGACGGGGGACATTCTGATTCAAAGGGGTAGGCCATAGGGGCCACAACAGAGAGGGTTTGATCACCTTGAGTTTTTTAGTCTGACCTTGGGAACAACAGGAAGAAGCTGCTCTGCAGATTTTGACTCGGTGTATAAACTTTTAAAAGATCACAGATGTAAAGACTTGTAAAAACAAACAATGAAACCTTAAAAGGAAATGAATATGAAATGAAAGGGGAGCCAATGAATTTTTCAGTCTTTCTCCTTCAGTTTCCTCCCCTTCTGCATCAACACACAGCTGCTTTGGAGTCTTCCACGGATCAGCAGGTCTTCTTCAGACAGTTGTCTCAGAATCTCTGTCGTTCTTTTCATAACTTCAGAAACAGACTCAAAATATGTTAACCTGAACATAGATTTGATCTCAGGAAAAAGGAAAAGATCACACCGTGCTCAGGTGAACAGGGACGGTGATCAGGCACTGTGATTTGTTTTTGGGACCAGAAACTGCGTAACTGAGAGTGCAGTGGAAAGTGGTGGTTGTCTTGACAAATAATGAAACCGTTTTTCCACAGTTGTGGTCTCTTTCTTTGGATTTTTAATAGTTACTCTAATAAAGTAACAACATGCCTTTAATTTTGACTTCCTTTGTTGTGCTTTTTTCATCCTCTGTCATGATGGTGTTTCCAATGTGAGGTCTGACTCAGTGTACGAAAAGATTCAGCTGCAGTTTTTTTTTTTTTTTAATTCAGTTAATATATTCCCCCAACTTATCAGCTGATTCATCTCTGATGACTCAACAAAAACATGCACACTTTAATCAGCTACTGTGAACTACAGACACCACTCATTAAGAAATCAAATCAGTTGTACACAAACACTAAACCTTCAATATACAACACTGGGTGTGACTGTGAACCACATGGTTTAATCCTCTTAAGAACAGTCTCATTATCTAATAGCCATACCTGAACATTATTTTTAAAACTTAGGAATATTTTTTTTAAAATACTGTATTATTACATATTAAATAGTTTTAATATGGTAAGTTGTAGCATTAAATTATTTCCCCTGCAATTTAGTGTCATTTCACAAAAGTGTTCCTGTTTACATTTCTTTAATTAAATAAGACTATACAAGCATGAGATCCAATTAGAGTCAAAACAATATAGACAACAAAATAAATACAAAAGAATATGATGGACATGATCAGCTTGTGAATGAAGATCTGTAAATATTTAAATATCAATACTTGGCTAGCATTTACAAAAGTGTATTGCACATGTGAGGACAATGGAGTATTGTATCCATCCACACAACAGGATGACATTATTTAGACTCCTGTGCTACCTCATTGCTTGTGGTGGTAGTTCATGTTTCCTTTGAGTCTTTCTTTGCTTTGTCTTCAGCTATCGCTGCGACTTCACTAATGATGGGAAGAGGGTATTTACAGGCAGAGGACATAAGCTTACCAAACAAACAACTTGATATTATTCTTTAAAAAAAAACAAAAAAAGTCAATACAGAGATTCTTTGCTGGCTTCTAATTAATTAATCTGATTCATGTCATTCATACAGTTTATGCAGTAATGGCATGTGTGAATACAGTCCTGTGCTGCTGATTTCAATTTAATTTCATTCATTAACCATTAACAAATGATCGATTGAGACAATAATTAAATGACTTGTGGCTTTTGAAGAGTAACTTTGAGTGTTTAAGATCTAATGCCCTTTGCCCATGAACAGAACATTACTGTGTGGGTCTTTGGTTACAGTAAACAGAGAAAGGGAAAGAGACGACAATTGTTGACAGGAAAATGACTCATTTACACTAATGAATAATTCCTTTACACTACACTTTAGATTCTTGGATCGAACAGAGTAGGAAAAAAAACAATCCACGTGCCAAAGACATTAGCACTTAGTCAGACCTCACATTGAAAAGTGGCCCTCATCACCTTCACTGCTTGGTCGAAACTCACAGAGAGACTGAGGTTTACAGTAAATGGACACACCTTGGTGAGCACCAGTGTAGTTCAGGGCAAAACAAGGTGTGGCCAGGACTGTGAAAAGGTATGACCATGGTAGACAAGGGCTAAGCACCAAAGGTAGAAGAGCAGAGCTGATGAAAAAGACATCATATTTTTGTAAGATGGGTAAAATGGAGTCTCCAGGGGGGGTTGTGCTGATCTTGGCCTTGGTTACCTTTGCACCAGGTAAGATGGATCATTTACATCTGACTTGATTCTAACTTTGAAAAACAGGTGCATCAAATGGCATTTTATTTGCTTTTAGATTGAGAATCTAAAAGCAAATTTATTTAATTTAGAATTATGGTGCTGCTGGTCCTTGACTTCTTATAAATATCTATATTTTTGCTGGAAACTATATTAATACAAATTGTCCAACTGACAAAGGAAATGTGATTATTTTACCTTGATTAGCAACAGGCAGTCATTATGTTCACTTAGATTTATTGAACTATTATTATTGTTAATATTGTTATTTAATATAATTATAATTCATTTTTACTCTAACTGATGCCATTGAAAAATATTTTCATATTTAAAGTTGCTTTTGCTGTGTTGTGGCTCAGCTTGCTATACTTCCATAGGGTGTGGCTGTAGGTGGAGAAGTGTAAAAGTTTGTAGAGAAAGTATTCGGATGCTACTGAAAATAACGGGCTTGAACTTGTGTGATCAGGACAATAATTCCATCTGGATGCAAATATATTCTGTATATGTTAAGTGTATCTAAATGACTTTGATGTTATATTTTTTCATATATACATGGGTATTCAAATTAAGTCCATACAAATCAAATCAAAAATAATGATGTATTCTGTGGGCTATGTCTGACAAACTATTAATGGAGAGATCTGGGTCTGGAGCCTATCCTAACCTTCATTGGGTGAGGAGTAGGGGACACCCTGGACTTTTTGCCTGCCAGGTAGCCTCCTTTGGGGTTTAAAATGGAGGCCCATGAAGAAGTACCAAAACCTGTAGTACCCTGAGTGTCCACTTGAGGCTGGCTGCAAAAACCTGACGCCCGAATGTTTGTGTGCTGGGAAAATTCATGGCCTTCATACACATCTTTGCAGCCTGGTTCAAAAAACTGAAAATTTTAATATCACATATTAGAAATATGGCATTGCTGTTGGTCCAACAGGGTTAAGTACTGGGCCTCTCTGTCTGAGTAGATGGAGCAAAAGTTCAGTTGAGATGACACGTGCAGTATGGCATCATCTGTTAGAGAGCATCAACAGTGGTCCAAAGGCTCCTGCGATATTCGAACAGTTGACATCACATGACTTTGTGTAATTCTTTTACAGTCCATATAACCAATCTAAGGGCTGGCATAAAGAGACAAATCACAATTCATGTGTACAGTTATACCAAGAGAGCATTTAAAGGCACCAGTTAAGCTCACAAGCATGCTTTTGTTCCATGGGAGGAAGCTGGAATACCTGCAGAAAACCCACACATGCACAAGGACAATATCCAAACTCACCCCGTCCAACTGGGAACTTTGTCCAGTTGCCTCAAGCTGCTGTGAGGAATTTGCAGTACTTTCTGCACCACTGTACTTCTGGCAAAATATCCTAACATGATTAATGTATTGTTTTAACGGCGATAATGGATAAATGTAAAAGCATGATTCCTCCAGTACACAATATTGTATACACAAAAGGAAGAGGTATTCTCATATTGCAAATTATTTGATTCACAAAGCTATAATTCTCATTAAATTTTGTACATCACGAACAATTAATCAAAATAGCAAATTCTTCTCATAAATCAATGCCAATAGATTTTTCTGTTGGGACGCCCATCCTGTTTTTCTTTGGGGCCTCCCAGTTGTATCTAAAAGGAGTCTCCCCACCCCCCTCAGGACTACTCTAAAAACATATATAGATATCTAAAACATAACATTAACATTGACCAAGTTTTAATTTTTCATTAAAGTCCAGGTAGAATAAACAAACTTGTTCTTTGTCAATGACTTTTGTGGAAAAGTATGTATTAGTGTGTTCTGATTGTTTTAGTTAACAAATGTAAATCTAATTTTGGCAACCACAGAGCCTAGAGCCCCACTCTGAGATTTCATATGCCTCACTTGAAGGGCCTGGACCCCAGGTTGGGAACCAGAAGGCTACATTTTGAATGCAGGTCTTTTTTATGTGATAGTTCACTTAAATGACATTTGTGTAAATAATCTTAGTCAGAATAAATGTTGTCCAACCAATATTTGGATACTCTCTCCACCCCTGATATTTAGCTGATTATTCAAAATGATTGTTGAAAAGTAAAATTAAAACATTTTAGAGACTATCATTGGTTTAAAACAACCAAGGAAATACAGAGATGAAAATTAGAGGGGCTTCAGCTCACCTTTCAATAATTAAAAACTGCTTTTATGACTGCAATGAAAGAAACTAAACAATTTTTGTTCATGCTGTCTGTCTCCAGCTCCAGGTTACAGTCTGAAGATAGAGGCCTCTATGGACATTTTACCAGTGGGGAGCACAGTCACTCTGTCCAGTGATACCGTCGTCACTACAGGAGCATGGCTGGATGAGAATGGAATGATTGTCCTGATAACCTCAACACAGACCTTCATGACAGATTTTTGGGAATCTAGGGCGACATACAATAAAACTTCTTCGTCTTTGACTATAACGTCATTGTTTGTGGAACAATCTGGAAAGTACACATTACAGGATATGAATTCTTCAACTTCTGCTGATTTAACACTTCATATCCTAGGTAAGGACAATAACTTGTCATGTTTGCCTACTCTCATGCATGGATTTTCCCAACCTACACAAAAACCTTTCACAGAGTTGATCTTTACTCATGAAACTTTGTTTTTGTACTGTATTGATTGCGAAAATTATGGCATTAACAGCGTCTTGCTCAAAGTATCTTTTCATTTTGTTTTATGAAATCATTCAAATTTAATCACAAAACATGTCCAGAAAGTAGGGAATCCTGTTCTGCTGGTCCCTTACTCAAACCCAAGTGAGGAGTGAAGGTCTGTTCAATTAAAAGGCCTGTAAATTAAATTAATATAACATAACACTAAAAAAACCAAAGTAAATTCATACCTTCTATAAAGGTGCAGAAAAGAAAAAAAACACTAGCTGCTTATTTTATGAGGTCCAGTAAACCTTTGTTGAAATCTTTAGCTGATATATGTTGATCAGCCCTTAAAGCAGTTCTGTTTAAATCCAACCACAAAAAAAACATCTGCCGGTGGGCAAATATGGCCTTCACACTTTTCACCCTCGTGACTGATACATCCTGCACTTATTGTTCGTAAATCAGTTGAAAGCTTGAGATGTTGTGGTGGGGAAAAACCAGTTTCTGGATTAAAAAAACAGTTTTTTTGTTTTTTTTATACCATTGTACAGGTATAAGTCAAATTGGGCCTGGGCCCATGTGAAATTTTGACTGACCATGCTGGTTGAAAATTCGAAATTCTGCTCTGTGATTGGTTATTTGACTTGTTAGAGAAACGATTTATGTCAGCAATCAACATGGGTTGTGTAACACCAATCCTTTTTTTTTTTTGGTTAATGTTTTTTGTAGATTTTTTTTTTGATTTGAACTAAAATTGTGAATGGATTTCAAATCTTTTCTGTAAGTCATTGTCACTGCTGACAATGAGATCTGTAGCAAACAAAAAAATCAAAAGACTTACATGTTTTGTTTTTGTGATCATCTTTATGAACCATACAATTCTATATTTTTTATAATCTTAAATGTAATCATTGAGAGTAAAAAGCTGTTATTTGAGAATTTCCGCATAATCAAATGACCTGATCAGGTTGGTCTTCATTGCTGTGCCAATAGCGTATAAAGTACTGTTTATTAAAAATGATCCGAAGTGCTTGCAGTTACCCAGAGATTTTTGTAATGCTTATTGGCAATTCATTTTAGCCATCCCTTTAAAGTAAATACAAAACTTTACATTTCAAAACTAGGCAATATCAGATGCATTTTATCATTTCAAATGAAAGATTAAAATCTCCTGTGCATGTGTTCATCAGGAACCTTTATTTGGGCCTTGTTTCCAAAACCAGTATTCTAAATCCCATTTAGAACAGGAACCAGAAGTGTTAAAAGCTAACTATTCACTTGGGCTCATTCCTGCACCCCTCTATAAGAAAAAGTGGCAAATTGTTCACATTTTCGTTGAGTAATTGATTGAATTAGTGCTTTACAGGACTGGGTAAAATGTGTGGCCATGTACAGACAGCTGAATCTGGGCTAAATTGAAGATAGTACTTTACACTATTTGATAAATATTTCACACATTTTCACACATATTTTCAGTACCTAAACTTATATATATATATATATATATATATATATATATATATATATATATATATATATATAAAATAAAAACACACAAAAATCACAAAATATCTTCCTAATTTAAGCAATGTCCTCAGGTTGGTAGATACTTATAATATTTAGATTGTTTTAAAATCCATATGAAGTTTTCAAAAACAAATCTGTCCACATAGAAACACAATTGCTCATCATGTTTTATATGTAAGTTTAAACCAAAATTTTGACAACAGGAACTCTGACAAAATGATTAAAACTAGCAAAAAGTATTAAGAGATCAACATGGTTTGGTGTTCATCCCTTGACTACACAGGATACAAAACACACTTTTCATATTTTTTATACAAACTATATGTGTCCATGGCATGTCTGAAATCCCTCATATCCCTCTGTTCCCCCCTCCACCTTTCAAAAATAAATCTCTAATAATGTTATCAGGGAATGTGCAGCCCTTAGTCAATCTATGAGTAAGGTGTTCAGGCCACAGCCAGCTCCAGTGGGAGGAACATGACTATCCATGTCTTTGCACACATAATAAACATCAGAGCACAGCACTACATCACCAAAGAGGGCATCCACTTCTCGAGTCGGGTGTGATCAGACAGAGCTCATGAGGATTTACACCAAAACAGCCTGTTTGATCAGAGCTGAAACAGAGAGGTTTTTGTCTTGGGTGGATTTTAAGGCAAGAAACTTCAAAAATATGTTTTGGGGACTTCTGGGACCAGTTTAAGCTTGTTGATTATAAGTTATATCTTGGACCCTCGACATATACACAATGTAAAATATCTGTCAAATAATTGAGATAATTTTTGAATACTACAGTTTGGACTAAAACGGTTAATTTAAAACAAATGGCTATTCATAGAACAGCCTGACAGGAGTGCTATCCAGTTTGGTAAATGGTAAATTGACTTTGGCATGTGTTGTGCTTTGCTAATCATCAAGCTACTCAAAGAGATTTAACATGGTGGTCACTCTTACACATTAACACTGCAATCACAGTGATGGCAGAGGCTGCTACAAAGCATACCCATCAGTTAAAGTATTTCACGTTAATACACATTCTTACTTATCTACATACATAGCACTGGTGAAGCTTTTAAGTGGTGTCAAGTGTCTTGCCAGAGGGACTGACATGTGACTGCAGGAGCTGGAGAGCTTGGTTGAAAGACTGTCTGAACCACTGATGAGTCATTCTCAACTTTTCCATGTTTACCAGCTATTTGGGGTGGAAACAACATCGCCTGTCCATAACAATCCAATATTTTTACATCAAACACCTGACATTTTGCTTGTGATGTTTCCCTTGCAGAGCCTGTTTCAGGTGTGACTCTGCAGGCAAACGAAACCAACCTGGTGGAGTTCAATGACACAGTAGTTCTCAGTTGCTCTGTGTCCAATGGCTCCTCCCTGTTGTACACGTGGATGAAGAACGACTCCGAGGTCACAGCAGGTGAAAGAGTGCAGTTCAGCGATGATGGTGCCACTCTCATCATCTCTAATGTGACCCGCGATGATAATGGGATGTTCAAATGCAATGTATCCAATCTTTACAACTTTGAAGTGAGCAGCTCTGTTTCTCTGAACGTCAGCTGTAAGTTTTAACTTGGAGGAGATGCATGAGGTCTAATAATTTATAAAATATAATGTTTTTATATTGATCCCTAACACTATGCTCCTCTACTGTCTTCATTAGATGGTCCAAGTAATGTAAAGATGATGATCACTCCAGCTGGCTACAACCACAAAACAGAGTCAGATATCACACTGTCATGCTCTGCGGAGTCCAAGCCTGAAGCCAGCATCCAGTGGATGCTGGACGGGAAATACCTTGATGTCTTTGGCCCAAAGCTTCACCTGAACATGTCGAAAGAGAACAACTCTGGAGAATACAAATGTTTGTTTCATAACCCAGTAACATCCAGGTTTAGCAGCACAAGTGCGATGATCAGGATTATAGGTACGTTGAAATTTATGGTAGGCAATATATTTCTGATTCTGAAACCAGAAATGGTTTTACATTTTAAGGAACTAATTTGTCCTCTGGCCAAGTGTTGTATACCAAAGACTGAATTATCACTCTTATTTAGCCACTCAATGCAGTGGTTTCCCACTGATGTTCTAGACCTCACTGAATGCACATCCATTAGTGGTAGTGTTATCAGTGTTGTGGTCTGTTGTGCTGAATCAAGAAGGATTTGGACCACAGGCTATGAATGGTTGCTTATTTAATATGGATTGTGCAAGCTACAAAGCCACATAAGTCTCTTGCAGTTTTTCCTACACACAAACAGGTCTCCAGTTTGTTTTTCATTGTTTTTGGCAGTATTAATTGCAAAGAAAATAGTCCTTACCGTCTTTCAGTTACCATGGCACGAACTAATAGAGGAACAGTGAAGTCAGGTAAACAGCACTCATTTTAAGGACACGAATTCAGGAATCAACCCAACACAGTTATCATACAAGATACATTCTTCAATAGTATTAAGGAATTGTTGGGACTTGATTCACAAAACAGAGACTTTTTTTCCAAACTGATTACACAGTGCTTATCTCTGCACCACTATACTAGCACATTTAAATAGCATGTTAGATTACCATTACAAAAGTCATGCCATCCATACTAAGGGTTGACTCAGGGTTTTATGGGCGTTGTATTCCAGACAATAGCCGGCCACAATCCGATGATAACAATTTTCTTTAAAATGTGATAGGCTGTTTGAAATTGATGTCCTTTTTAAGCGATCTCCAGAAAGGCTTTGAAAGAATCTGTAATCTTAATTTAGAAAACTTGGCAAGGTAAATGCTTCCTTGTTTCTAGTCTTTCAGGGATTCTTTAAGTGGCTGCTGGCTGTGGCTCAGTATTAAATGGATACCTCCCATACCTAAAACTAGACTAATCTTTGAGTCTTTATATGTATGTGCTCCACACTCCTTTAGCCTCCCTCACATATACAAAGATTTCCAGATGACCAGAAGGTCAGTCCAGTTCCAACCTTTTATGAAAAACAAGTCCGTTATAAGCCAGTGACTGAAAAAGTGGGCTACTGTGAAGGCGTTTTCATTAACAACCAAAATGACTGTTACTGCTGCTGGTGCTTAACCATAAACTGTATTACACATCAACATCGTTTTAGATCTTGGTTGCATTCGCACAGATTACCCTCTGTTTTGAGTATTCAGAGGCCAAGTTTTCTTAAACTTCGTAAATGCATTCATACTTTACATTAACAACACATCTTCTGGGACTGCCTGCAACTGAAGCTCACTAACAGTCCTCTTATGCAGATAACAGTCTATACATCACTGTAGCTAATTTATGTCTGTAAAGCCTTGCCTTGAGGAGTCCTTGTATGCTGTGTGAAGTAAAGCCCCTGCAATACTAATTAATATGGACAAACAGCCTTAGGATTAGTGGACAGCAGTGTCTCTTCTGTAGCATTTCTACCTTATTTTTTTATAAACCTATCATAATGGGGGCTGTGGTATATCTATCCATTCATCCATTCTCTACAATCAATCAATCAACCAATATCCTTTATTTAACCAGGTAAAAAACTCGTTGAGATTTAAAAACCTCTTTTTCAAGAGTGACCTGGCCAAGACGGCAGCACAAAACAGAAAATAAAACAGATTTCGGTCACAGATACACACACTACAGAAAATAACAACATAGGGATTATGATTACACAGTGCAATCAAACGAACCAATTGAGCTAATTTCTCTGTCTTTTATGATTGTCTTAAATTCCCCTAGGGTTACAAGATATGTCAATTTCAAGTCCCTCTGCACATCATTCCAGGCAGACGGGGCATAAAATTCAAAAGCCTTTTTGCCCAGTTCAGTTCTTACTCTCGAGACCTGCAGATGTATGATGTCCTGAGAGCGCAAGCCATATTGGCTGAGGTTTCCACACATGTGTGAACACAGATATGTAGGCAGAAAATGTAGTGACAGGTCATAGGGGAAGAGGGTACAGTCAGCCCAGATATCCCCTTTCCCTGCAACTTTTTTGGCCTATCCAAGGGGGTTTCAATATATCCCCAGGCCAGATGGGATACATAATCCCTATAGTCCTGTAGTTAGTCCGGGGTCTGCCCTGGGGTTTTCTTTCATTTGGAAGTGGCCAGGATACCTCCCCAGGGCGGTGACCAGGAGGCATCCATATCATGTGCCTCAACCACCTCAACTTGCTTCTTTCGATACTGAGGAACAGTCTACAGTCTACAAATTATCCAGTAGCTTTGTCGTGTTTGCTTAACCCAGGTGAGTTTGGATTTAACATTTTCATTTTCCCTTCATAGAGCCACTAGAAGCTGCTATGGTAAAGAACACAGGCGGACCAGCAATACTGGATGAGATGCTCACTCTGCAATGTGAAGTGGACAGACCTGTTACCATGATTAAGTGGATGAAAGACAGTAAACATATTTCTGCTAACAGTTCTGTCATGTTTGATGCCAGCAACATGACACTGACTCTCAACCCAGTCAAACTGTCAGACGCAGGAGAATACCAGTGTGAGGCATCTAATGAAGTTAGCTCAGTGACCAGCAACTCCTACCTTGTTGAAGTAAACTGTAAGTATTTTTTTTTTCTGTGTACACATTAACTACATTTTATACATAACTGACCCTTTGTCAAGCCCCACCCTCTTTTGTTGCTGTTGTCAGGTTGGACAAAGTGTCTCTTTCCCATTGGAAATAACTTAACATACCTAGCATTTGACAAACGTTTATGCGTATGAAAATTTTCTGACTCTTGATGAAGTTGGTTTTAATAAAACAACTGACAAAAATAGTTCTTGTTCAAATATGAGATTAATAAAAAAATCTTTCTATATGCCTAATTAGACTGGCAACTTGTAAGGTAACAAGGTATATTAACAACAGTTGGACAATTTTGTGGAGTACAATGTTTCCATTGACATCACTACAAAAGATGCAAGCAGTCCAAGCCACTGAGAGGCAAAAACACAAACTGGTGACAGGAATCAGTGGCAAAAAGCAGAAAAATACATTAAATTAGATGCAGAGTTTTTAACCACTACATAGTGTTAAGTTGGCTAAAAAAAAAAAGGCCGCCCTACAAACAGATGTAATAAAAACATTTGGAGTCAATAAAACCACAATAGGAGGCCATCTACAGACACTGATACTTGTTATATGTATGTTGGCTGTATGGTTTTACTTATTTTTAAAACAAGATCAACGAAGACCCTCCCAGGCTTAGCTTTCACAATTTAAACAGGTTAAGGTGCTTTCACACTGAACTGGACTTGGGCAACCGAAGCGACCATGTAAAGTCAATGTACAGCCATGATGGGGCGGGGCTAGCCCTCCCGCGACTCAACGGATGCAGTCTGGGCAACTTTGTCGTGCTATCAGGTCGCTTTGGACGTGTGACCAGGTCTTAAATGTCAGCTAATACATACAAATATGTGTTCTATGACATGATACGATCACGGTGAAAGTCAAGCGGAGCGTGATGTCACTGAGTGGCGCGACGGTGACAAAATGAACTATTTATGGACAGTTGACGCAACTAGGTTGGGCGACTTGATCTTGGTCACCATGTCGTGTTTGGTCTGAACGCACCTTTAGACTTTTGTCACCCCCCCATTTGTGTCTAATGTGACACCACACAGGTTTCAACTCCAGCACTTCAAGAATATTTCAATAAAATATGATAGAAATTTGAAAATACTTTAATTATTTAGTAACATAAATATCATTTTAATTTGCTGATTTACTTCATTGTGATTGATACCTTTGGACATAGTTATTTTTCAATCATCTAGTGTTAAACCTGCCGTTCTAATTAGACTTCCAGGGGTATCATGTGGGCTACAAGCATTAAAGATAATCTGTTGTTTTTAGATTACTCTTTATCTTAGATATTAGACTTTTAGTTTACCATTGATTTGCTGAAACTGAAAGTCGTACAAAGTCCTACTTTCCTTTGGATGCTCCGGAGTTAATTAAGGTTCATTCAGGGACTCCCACACATTATTCCCTCCTATTCTAAACACAAATATAGATTTAAAATGTAAAAAGAGTGGCTAAAATAATGTTTCCACCAAAAAGGAAATATTTATAATTAACATTATGTCTTTCTATCTAAAAGTCCTCACACTGTATCCCATCATTCTGAGACGAAGTCACAGCAGTCTGAAGATCACTGATTCTTGTTGTTGTTTCATAAAACTTAACTTGTGACTTGTTTGGCTACAAAATTAAAGGTTAGGCTGTCTGGTGATAAATCATAGTTACAATTTTATCAATAACAGGTCATTTAATCAAATATTTAGGGCTGTAGTTATAAGCCACCCACTGGCCTCCTGTAGGGGGATTTATAATACAAAATAAACTGAGACCAAAATAAGAAAAATGTAACTGTTTAAATGAAATGTAATTAATGCACATAAAAATGTAAACAAACATGTGGCTGTTTTTTTTTGTTTTCTTTTTTATGAAAAAAAATTGCAGTATATATCACACAAGAAAAAGAAATATTAATTTATTTTATTTATTTATTTAGTGCATTATTGTTCAGAGCAAACATGTTTAAGTTTTCTCTGTTCATGTGGAGGGATTAAAAAGCCAGTGTAGTTGTACACAGCTGAATCAAAATATAGCATTTTTAACCTTTAGTTTAGAAAATGGGATGAAAAACTACTCCCAGATTACACTTCGGTCATTTTTGCCAACATCTCAAGCATTGGTTACAACTCTGAGACACTGACTAAGGCAAAAAAAAAAAAAGTCTAACCAGAGGAAGCACAGCAACAGTTGCTTCAAGAGGGGACTTGATGACTGGTGTGTCAGCAGACCAATCATAGAGCCGATGAAGGGTCAATTAGCAGTTTAAAATGTACTACTTAACTTCTTTTTCTGATGTTAAAAGATGGCCCGATGAAACCAGACATCACAGGGCCGTCATTCGCCCTGAAAGGAGAAAAAGTCCTTCTCAACTGCTCCGCTGACTCTCATCCTCCAAGCTTCTTCCGGTGGTATTTCAATGACACCCTGCTGGCCAACACTTCAACATTAGTGGTTGGACAAGAGGCAATGAACATGAGTGGGAATTACAAGTGCATGGCCTTCAATAGCATCACTGGGAAAAACAGCTCTGCCCACGCCATGCTCACTATTTTTGGTAATTTTCTGTCCAAGAACAGGTTGACATTTTGGGAATAGCCTAATCTTGCTTGAACACTTTTCTTATTCTAACCCAGTAGCAGAAAACAAACTGCTAGAGCAGGCATATGAGGCAAAATTCAACTAAAAGCACCTATGAAACTTCTGCCATATCGTTTTTGTTTTTTTTTTCTTTTTTGGGGTGTTTTGTTGTCCTACTGATTTACAAATTAAGTAAAAGTGGACAGAAATTATTTTTGACCTGAAAGTGCTACGCTAGCATCTTCCTGTACTTTGCACACTTATGCTGACTGAAAACGGGTAGGATGTCTTTCATGCCATCAGTTTCTTCCTTCTGAGGTCTGATGAGACAGCACAGATTCAGCCCAATTTTGACTCAGTTGCATCGTCTCCACCTATTGTCACACACTGGATTTTGAATGTTAATGTTGAGAACAACAAATGCCCCTTTTGTTTGAGATCATCAACAATTAATCCATGAGCTCCTTGAAAGCAAAACTTGCATTTTAGAAGTTTTCATGCATCTACTGTCTAATTTAATATGACAATATAAATTAAATGCTCCATTTCCTGACTACATGATGTCAAAAACTGATTGAATGCTCCCCTGGCAGTCAAGAAAAGCTTTCCTCAGCTCCAAACTATAGGGAAGTTGACAGCCTTGGTTGCCAACAACGTGTCTTCACCAGATTTATCTTTACTTTTTGAATAAGGGAGTTTATTTAATGCCCTAACCAATGTGAGGACTGCTTTAAATTGAGCATCTACAGGACCTTATTACAGAGAATTAACCCGAGTATTATGTTGACTTGATCAGACTACTTTCTTTAATGATGTAATTGCTCCCAGACCATTTGCTGGAGCTGACAGCTAAGCTTGAGCCTGATATTGTCTTAAAATAATAATCACCAGATAATGGTAGCATATGGATGATCCTAAACATTTTAAATATAAATGAAGCTATCCATATATCTGTTAAAATCTTTGTCAGCAGGGGTATAAGGGAAATTATTTCCTGAAGTCACAATTTGGCAAAGGCTGTGCACTTTTTAGTGATCTAGATAGCTTTCCATGCTCTATGCAATGGCTCAAAACACCTAAAACTGATAGTGTACATCAGTATATCAATTTTTTGGCAATTATCATGGGATTGTACTGGAGAAATGAAATTGAAAAGGCTGTTTCACAGCTCCATATAGTGGGAATGCAAAATTACACTCATCCCCCAAACATCTGCTTGATTGAAAGTTATCAATTGATTTGTATATGTTAATTATTATTTACATCATAAAACTCCCCAAGCCAAGGTAACCCCTCTGTTTACAAATAGCAAATCTACCATAGCTAACATATAATAGTATTTTACTGGGCTAATTGGGCTTCATTTTTATACGTATGTTATTAAAAACTTTAAAGAATAGCCAGTCCCTGTTGTCTTTTTCTCAACACCTCGTAAAGAGTTCATAATCATTTTTCCTTTACACATCACACACTGTGTTGCTGTTGTGGCCATGATTGACACTTGATGACTTGCACACAGAGACAGAGATGGTAGATAACATCATAATACACAACTGGTCAGGATCACTAATGTAGGGGTGCTGGTTTGGCAGAGTGGTAAGCAACCAGACACCACCCATATACATATTCCTGCCTTTTTGGGTAGCCTGACATGGTTGTAAAAGAAAAAAAAGACGTGTAGTCTGATCTGGACACTGAAAGCAAGTGGTATTTCCCAAAATGTCAAACTATAATTGCAATATTTAACCAGTTTACAGGAGACAAAGTATCCTAGAACAGCTATGATTTTTTTTTTTATCAACCAACAGATCCAATCACTAAAGTCTCAGTCAAAGATGATGGAGCTCAACCAATTTTGAACCACACTTATGCTTTGACCTGTGAGACAACTGGAAGTGTACAGTGGATTATGTGGACTCACAATATGTCTCCACTGTCAGCGAATGACAGAATAACCCTCTCAATGGACAACACCACCCTCACCTTTAATCCTCTCATGGACAGCGACAAAGGGTCCTACCAATGTGAGGCGTTTAACCCGTTAAGCAACTGGACCAGTGAAAACTTCATGCTGGATGTGTTATGTGAGTATTCAACATGTGCTTTACCTTATGCCCCTCAGAATGGTTTTTCTCCATTAAACTGTTTTCCTCTAAATCCAACACACTTTGATTTGATAAACTTGATCAACCCATTTAAGATGGAACCAACTAAACAGGCCTTTGAGGGACATTTTCATTTTAAGACCATACAGCAAATATCTACATTTATCAGTCTTGCGTTTTTTTTTTTTTTTCAAACTCAAAAACACAAACATGTGAGTATAAAAGCTATGTAACTATTCTTGTTGCTAAATTAAGATTTGTTAATGGTAACGCCAAGACAATCCATTTTGAAATGTCCATGCTCATGTTGATGCAGGGATTCATTTGCACAGGAAATGAAACAGAAAAGATGTGTTTTTATGAGGATCATCACAAATTACCAGCTGACAAAAACTGAACACATCCAAAGAACACTTCAGTCAGGCAGACAAGCTGATTTCAGAACAAAGCTACATCTGATTTTGTGCCAAACAACCAATTTTAAGTTGAAGTGAATTTAACAGCAGGATGGTGCATTGTGTTTTAAGCAGTAAGGACCCGCTTCTGACCAGTAGGATTATTTCATAACATGTTAAATTTAAAATTAAATCCATCCAAACCAGTTTTAGTCACAAAATTAATTTTGAAGTCAGACCAAAACTCAGCCTAATCATATGCCGTGTAATGTTCATAAAGGCATCATTGCTGATCAAGGCACTATCTACTGCTCCTAACTGGTCAGATAATTTTGTGACATGTTTGAAAATTATATTTTGGCTGTATGGCTCCAAACTTTTCTAAACCACAGGCTGATTCCCTAATGTCAGGGCTTTCACTAGACTGTGTCAGAACAAACTAGTATGCAGCAACTAAATGCACCAGTGGGCATGTCCGTTTGATCTGTCCTCTTCCAAGTGTGAGGAACAGAGGCAGGACAGGTGGGATTTTCATTTCAGCTGCTGATCTCCAGCTGGAATACTTACAAACTACTTTCTTAGCGAGCTAGCTTGAGTTTATGAACAATGCCGTGTGTGAGAGAGTTAAAGTATTTTTAACCAATGCTTGTATTAGAGCCATGCATGTGAGGCAATTAAGTCACACATCTGATTTTTACTTCATCCACTGGAGTCGTCAAGGAAACAAAGTTCAGGTCATGCCTGACAATCAGACTGTACAGTGTATAAGTACATAAAATCCCGGGCCAGTAGTGATTGCACATCACAATCCTTAGTCATTATTCCCATGGCCGTCTTGTGCCCATCATACCTCTCTTAGGAAACTCTTTTTGTTATCATGCCATTCTGGTTTAGTTCATTAACCTGAAACACTGTGGCACATATCCATAAGACAAATTTTCACCCCACACTTTACGCTTTCAAAAAACTGCTTTAAAGTTGATTGAATGATCATTCTGTCAGTCACATTTACGGGGCAGTTGAATGATGTAGTACAGTGCTTCTCAAATAGTGTGTCAGGCACACTGGTGTGCCTTGTGGCAAATCTAGATGTGTCTTTAAAGTTGGCACACCAAAGTTATTTTAAAAACATCAACTAATTCTAAAAATTACAGCCTTAACAGCCTATATTAATAATGTTAGATTATTTTAAAAAATTAAAATAAATTATTGTTTTTTTTTTAAGTATGCACAATACTATTGGCATGATATCAGTATTGGCAGCTAATTTCTTCAAAACCTAAATGTTATTAGAGGCAGATATGACAGTTCTGCCAATATTTTTATTTAGCCTGAAACGTTAGAAATAAGTTTTAAAAATGTTTGCTTAGTGATTTTAATTTAAAACTAAAACTGCAAAAAGTGCTGTTTTATTGTTGGCAGATTTGTAAAAAGCAGATTTGTTCTTCTTGCTGTTAGTGTAAAAAGTACGTTTTGCATTTAATGTATGTGCAGTAAAAATAGTATTGTTTGTAAATATCAACATCAATGTCTGTATGGGCTAAAATAGTTGTTAAAATATTGGCACATTGGCAGAAAAATCTAATAATGTGCATCCTAAAGAACTGTGTTAGTATATTTGAAAGAAAAGCTATTATATAGCTGTTCATCAAATATTACCTGTCATCAATTATATGCAAAACATGTAAGACCAATAAGATATTAAAACATACATCAAAGCTATTTTATGATGAACAAGAGTGCTTTGAGATTTTGGCTTGGTTTTAGGTGTGCCTTGTGCAAAAAAGTTTGAAAACCACTGATGTAGTAGGTGGGCAGTGCAGAATAAAAGTAAACAAGAGCCAATTAGCAACTCAAACTTTTGCCTAAACCTTCAACCTTTTCAGATTTTTCTCTAGCTTTCTACCATGAAGCTTTCAAAGACTGATCTGCCCAATGGAAAACTTCAAATGTGGCAGATTTAGATAATTTTCAGGTCTTTCTCAATAAATTCAGAGATTCAATCAACTTTTTATTGTTTTATTGCTTAATGTTGAAAAAGCGGCAACAGAAACAATAGATACTGAAACCCTGACCAATTTTATCCAATTACAATTTAATAAGAAAACAAGTTTGATAACTCATTTGCAACCATCAGGTTTAAGTAAAGTCTAGCATATAGCCACTTCCCACCCACAACATTGACCTGATCACCACTGTTATGATAAAGAAGGCCTTTGTATCAGTTGAAGGTATTGAGATCTATTTTGATAATAATTTACTTAAATCTAGATTTGGAAGTGGATGAATGCTAACAGTAGCTAAAATTTGAAAGTTATATGTGATCAAACATGCTACACAAAACCTAGTCTGATCACACATGATATGTAATGTCTTAAGTGTGTAATGTAACAGCACAGCATCACATCCGTGTCTGAGTTCCCCTCCTCCATGGCAACATAGCCATTGTGGGAGTATGGTCTATTCAGTTGCACAGTCAGAGGTAACATTAAACCACAGCTATTATACCACTGCATAGTTCATGCCTCACTTCTATGATCTTAACAGGTTTGTTTTTAAACACACTTTCAATAGGTGGGTAATATAAAGGTATTTCACTGTGTTTAGTTGGACCAGAGATGCCAAATATTATTGGACCAGGAGCAGCAACCCTAGAAGAAAGAGTCAAATTCATCTGTGACGCTCGGTCAAACCCTCCCAGCACCTACTTATGGTTCTTCAATAACTCAGTAAAAGGCAACACTTCAGAATATATCACACCACCCTTAACCTACAACATGAGCGGGACGTACACCTGTGTAGCCTTCAACAACATCACTGGCAAAAACAGCACAGCAGACAAAGTGCTTGATGTGATTGGTAAGACATGCATACAATTTTAATTGCTAAAAATGAAAAGAGCTGAATTAGAGAACTCAGTGACTATTTTCTCTGTTTTCAGATCCAGCCATGAAGGCAACAGTTGAAAAGCCAATGTACCCTCCTATTGAAGGTCATGATTATAAACTAACATGCAATGTGACTGGACCAGTTAAGTATATTCATTGGATGAAAAATGGTGAGCCTCTGCATGAGGACAACACAACAACTCTTGGCAGTGGCAACATGACGGTCAACTTCAGCCCAATAAACTACAACGATACTGGGAAATACCAGTGCATGGCTTTTAATGCTATTATGAACACAACTAGCCCTCCACACAAGCTCTATGTGAACTGTAAGTACAATGATGTTACATTAAGCAACCATTTTATTTCTTATCTATCATTTATTTACATTCTGATTTGATAAAAGAATAAATAAATAAAAAGGCACCATTAAATCTCTGTCTTCCTTGCAGTCGGGCCAAAAATGCCCCAAATTAGAGGGCCATCTTATGGCGAGACTGGACAGAGAGTGCACCTCAAATGCTCTGCCAAGTCATTGCCCCCCAGTCATTACAGCTGGTGGCACAACGGCTCAGAGGTGGCTAATACTCCAGTGTTTATGACGAGCCCTCTGACTATGAATATGAGTGGGGTATACACCTGCGTGGCCCACAATAATGTCACAGAGAAGAACAGCTCAAGCTCCCACATGCTCACAGTAATTGGTAAGAAAACTGGTGTATTTTTTGACTCTTTTTTTAATTTAATTGTAACACTTCATAGATTTTTCACAGCATGGCATACATAATTTCTTTCAGGTTACAGGAACATGTAGAATACAGGGATCACTGAGGCAGACTCCAGTCTATAAGTCCGGTTAACATAAGTGGATAAAGCCACAGAGACACATCCCACTGATATACCAACATTAATTTAAATAAAATGTTAAACTGGGTTGCCACTAGTTTAGCAGTTATGTCCATGAACCTTAAAGTGGCTGTCCTCAGTACTCAGTGTGGTGGCTCCTTTCAAGACATTCTCCACAGTCTCTCCCCCAAATTTCTGACACACATCAATTGTCCTTCCTTTTCTAAATAGAAGCCCTCAAGCCTCCCAAATATTTTCCAGCAGTCTATACAGCTTGATAAATCCCTTATCATTGTCATGATTGATTGATTGTTGAGAGCTGTAGTGAAATGAGGACATAAACATGTTTGAAATATATTGTTATCATGATCAGAGCGTTTACAGGTTCTAGGACGTGGTGTTTCATTGGCCACAGCTGCTGTGTATGCAACGTTTTGTATGCTAACGCTGCTAATAAGGATAGTAAGGAGAGCAAGATAATACTCCTTCACAAACTCAGCTCTAGAAAACTATAGCTGCAGTTTCACTGAGTGGTCTGGTTTGGTTCAGAACAGTTTGATAAGCCCTGGAGAGGTAAACTTACATTTCCACTGCCAGTTTCACCCTCACCTGTGTAAGCTGGAGGATGGGAACTGTGCCAGCAACTGCCTTTGTACTTCCTCCTCTCCAACAATGGCAAGGAAGGTGTGCACTTTGGAACTAATCCATGGAGTATTTTTCCATGCAGACATTCTTTATAACAAAAGCAGTGGAAAAGTTGTTCAATCAAATTCACAGATAAAGCATGCTGTTTTTGTTTTAGCTGCTGTCCCACAGTAAGTGATGATTCTAGTGACCAATCAACAGACTGCAGTGTTTTGAACTCCTATAGTTTTACGAACTGAGCCAGACTGCTAGTTGCCAATTGTGATATCAAATTTTAACAGTTTTAATAAACTGCTGCAATGCTACCCAGAGTTCTGTGCACAGCTTGTGGTGCTAACCAGAAAGGCAATTTTGCAAGCTTCTCCCTCATTTTATGAAAGCATCATTGAGGGGCTGATCACTGCATCTCTACACATCATTTATTTTATCATTGTTTTGATTGAGAGCCTCCTGGCAGTGGAAGTTGTATACTATACTTTAAAAAAGAAATAATTAGAATTTTACAGAAATCTGACTATACTGTTGGGCCTATCATCTACCTTTGAATGATCCCAAAATCTGTCCTTTCCCCATTATAGTAAATGAACAGCTCAGCATTGAAAAAATGAATTAAAAGTAAATTGAAATAAAAAACAAAACACAACAGCCTCATCACTGCATTTACAGAATAGTCCCACTTCAATGTGTTAGGTATTTAGGATTTGAACCCTAGTAAAAAGGAATTGAGGGGGTTCATGAGCCTGACCAATGGCTTATAAGGGTCTTATTTGTCTAGTTGATTGACTTAGTACTTTCTGCTTTTTGTGTCCACAGAGGCCATAAAATCAGTGATGCTCACAAACAAAACACTTCCATTACAATCTCAGAACTTCACTTTGACCTGTGAAGTGGTTGGACCCTTTGATAGTTTGCACTGGATGAAGGACAACAAGCCCCTGAACATGATGACTCCCAATACAGGCATGTCCTATAGTATTGAGGGTGAGAAGCTGCACTTTACTCCTGTGACCAGAAGCAATGACGGGTTGTACCACTGTGTCGCTACCAATAACGCCACTTCACACCACAGCAACCCATACACACTGCTGGTGAACTGTGAGTATTGTAGGAAACAATGTGGTGTTTGTTTTAACATTTTTTCCCAACACAGCAGTCCTTGGATTTTGTCATTTCATCCTTCCCATCATGTTTGTCTCATCACATGGTTTGGGCATAATACTTTTGAATAAACTAGAGACAGTAAAACTTTTGTCTGGCTATAAAACCTATTGTTTTCTAACTGTTATAAAGTGAGCAATATATCAGTGTGAGACCTGGTTTAGGTTAAGGGTGACAAACTCCAGTAGATAGAGCTGTTGTCTCAGATATGGATTCTCTGGGTTTTGCAGGGTTTGATTTAATTTAATCCAAATGACAAAAGTGTCAGCACTCGCAATACATTTTTTGACTTCTATTTAATTTTATGTAGCAGCAGTAAAAGGGATGTGTTTTAGCCTGAGGCTTTCTTAGGTGCTTCAAACACTTGTGTGTGTGTGACCATCTAATATAATCAACGGCAGGTGATCAGCCGGTTAAACAATCAACAAAGAAACAGAGAAGATACACATACAGAACAAGGAAAATACTGCAAATAATAACTTAGATGTTGAATTAAAAGGAATGAATACACACAACTGAGGTAAAATATAATATCTAATATTGTGATTGCTCACTTGGGTTAAAAAATGGTAACAGAATGGGATCACATTCTGATCCGTCTGAAGCCTCTAATTAAATCAAATTTATACCAAACTGGTCACATAACCTCTCAGCATACTTCTTCATACTTTGAAGTGAGACTAGAAATTTAAGATTTTTTTTTTTTTTATCACAAATCATCTCAAATAAATCTCTGGTTTTCCCTCTCTGTTTGCAGACGGCCCTCTGTCTGTTACAATCATTGCTCCAGATACATTCCCCATTGGCCTCTCTGTGCTGATGAAGTGCTTTGCTGATTCAAATCCAGAATGTGAGTTTCGCTGGTTTTATAAGGACTTATCTGCTCCTCTGCTGGACGGCTCTGTTCTCAGTTTCCCTGTCACCAACGAGAGCGATGGGACCTACATATGTAGAGCAAGGAACCCTGTGACCAATATCACCATGTACCAAACCAAAGTTTTCACTGGTGAGTCTTTTCTTTTCCATTATTTTTAGTTGATTGGCAGTTGAAGAGCCTTTTCAGGTATGCTGGGGAACCCCTAACTTAAATTCCAGCACCCTTGAAATACCGATAACAAGGGCTCAATTCCCACAAGATGTTTAACACTTTATAGAAGCTTGGCAAATATTTGAAGTTTTTAGTATATATGACTTTTGAATACTGTGTGGTTAAAGTTTGCAAAAAATATAGTCAAAGAAATTTAATTTAAAAAATAAGACTGCCCCTGCTATATTTGACAAGCTGAATTGGGTTTCCCTTCAGTATGTTCCCTACCAGGCTTAACCTGGACAAGAGGTTTTAGCTTAAAAGTGATCTCTAAGGCCCTGTTTACACGACTCTGTTTTCGGCCGAATCCGAAGAGTTTTGATTGAGGCGGAGAGTTTTCATCGCCACCCGGTCTCATGTAAACAGAATTCATAGTTTCAGGGGGAAACGCTGACGTCTATGCATATGCAGTACTATTTCACATGAAGGCTGCGCGCGCATACCAGGAACAACAACAGCTTCGACCGTCTACTGAGTAACATGTGTGCTGCTTACCGTGCTCGGTTTGTTATTCAGACAAAACTATGCAGACAGATTTGTTGTCCCGACAGATTTGTTGTCCAGACAAGAAACTCCTGTGTCTTCATGCGTCCACTCGCCATTGTTGTTTGTGAAAAGTTTTTCTTCCTCGTACGTGTGTTGTGACAGCGCTATTTCCCTGCAAACCTACATTGCCATCTACTGGACTGGCATGCACGCTACAGCGTTTTCAGTCGTTCCCGAGTCTCCGTCTGAACGCAGATCGCTTTGAAGACGCAAAGGAAAAACCTTTGCGTTTCAGGTGAGAGCGTCTCCGTGTAAACAGGGCCTAAATGAAGCATGATCTCATATTTTTGCATGACTTTAAGAGAATACTATTGTAGAGGCCACACTAAAACAAAATCTCAGACAACAAACCACTTCCTCATCCAACCCTCACTGTTTTCATGTATGACTACTGTGGCAAGTACTAGAAGATAATCAGCCTGCTTTTTGGCCCAATTTCCCCTTCTAATCCAAGTCAACAAGGGTCAGATTATCTGATGGTTCTTAAGATCATCACCTGCTTATCCTGGGGTGTGGGGCATGTTCTCTTCAGAAAAGGATTGGACCTCCCAAAAGTGAAACTGGTAATATTTAACATGTTTAGTATTGATGATCAGAAATGCTATTGTGTGGGGAGAACGACAAGGACAGCGGAGTGGATCCTCCTTATGCCACATGATTTGGAGCAATAGCCAATCAGGAACTAACTGGCTAAATCAGGAGGCAATTACAATAGCAACAACAGTGAGGAGGCACTAAGCTAGATGGACATCAGAAGCTAAGGACCAACCTGTTGATTTATGGAGTTAACCCACGTGTTTATTTAACCTGCCCTGTCAAACATACAACAATAAAACTAATGAGAAGAGGAGTGGTAGTGAATTTTCTGCCACTGTAAACATCCCAGGTAGCTAACCGCTAACCACATTAAGCTTCAAATCCTCCTGCCTGTTATCCCCCATGTTTGTTTACACTTCAATCACATTTGACTGCACATGAGTAGAGACTGTGTTTGTTAGTGAATAAGTCAAGAGTGTGGTGCGGTTTTTGCATCATTTCATTACATAGCACATGCTATAAGAACAAAACTGTTAAATCTGCCATCATTTTACATCAGATGTTTTTTCTCTTATAGTTTCAAAATTTCCGACAGTCTTTTCTTTTGTTCTGAAAGGCTGTCGGTGCTCCTTAAATTGAATGTTCTCACCTTCTAGCACCAACTCCTCCATTTTGCTTCTATAACCAGCCCTTCTGAGTGGATGGAGACATTACTCAATCCCAGCCTTAAACAAGGATTGGATCAGTTGAGGAAAAAAATGAAACATGTTTGAGCTTCAGATAAAAACACAGGCAAGCTTAAGGAAGTGTTCATCAGTATGACCACAGAGCTAAGAACAACAATCACAGAGTTTGTACGTATGCTCTTTTAGGGCAGGCATGACTCAATGATATATACATTTCTAGTATATAATTATTGCTATTTTGATGCTTAAAATTTTGATAATGTTCATGTGAGTCAGTTACTCCTGATTTCCTTTTACTTTTTATACCTTAAAACCAGGAATAGGCACTGCTTGAAAAATGTATTTTCAGGTCAGTCATATACCTGTTCATCCTTTTGAGGTACTCTTCTGAATGTGATATCTTAAGAATGCTTATTACCATGCTTAATGCATGGTAACTGTAACCTTTAACTGTGTTACAAAATATGCAACCACACTATTACGGAAATATGATTTCCATTATTTACACAACCACAAACACCACCAGAGTCCCTCCTCTTGACCCTCACAGCCTCTGAGTACCTTGCTGGAAGACAATGAAAATGGTCATTTATCGTTTGCCCATAAAGACAACAGTTGAACCATCACTCAAATAAGTGCAGCCTGCTATACAATAGGTCTCTTTTTCCACAAATATTTCTTGCTGTGTCAACTTTTATTTCTTCTGCCTTTTTTTTAGCTCATGCCGTTGGCCTCCACAGCCAATCCAAAGCTGCTCTGACGATGATGGGTTTACTTGTCTTGGCTGCAAATGTGCTCTTCAGCTGAGTCCTCACGCTGAGGGACAGACAGACTGAAGGCCTCTTGCTCCCTCTTCTGGATGTACAAACAATCTAACTCAGGAAGTCGTGTGCGCAACATTCTGCTGCCATTTTATAAATCTGAATTTGTGACCAGCTGTGATACAGTAGAAATTTAGGTTTAAGATCAAACTCATTTTTATTTTCATTAACATAGAATAGAAGATTTAGATGGTAAATTTTCATGTATTTCATTTATTGTGTTGCCTCTTTGGGTATATTTTCTGTCAAATCCTTTAATCATATGACAGGTAAATGAATGTTTTATCGAGGTGGCTTTTGTTTTACTCTAAGGCCATTGTAAGGAAGTACTACAAGCTAATCTATTGAGTAACAAGGGAAACACTTCAGGAATATCTGATTCTGTCCTGATTTCCTTTACTTTTACAACAAATTGCACTTTTTTCCCAATCATCTGCAGCTTCTTTGGGAAGTGCAACAATATGTAAAATATTGGGTATATGCATGCATATTTTATTTACAGTGATTTGGTGAACGGCATTTTATTTTCTCAATCAATAAAAAAATGAACACATTTAATTTTGTGTGAACTTTATTGATGAGTATAATGTGCATTTGTACTGATCAAAATATTACAGCAAGTTTTATCATAATGAAAATTGAAAAAAAAAAATGTAAACACACAAACAGAAGTGCTGAAGGTGCAGAAGTCTAATATGTCCAGATTTTCCAGATGGGCACAGACTCAAGGGGGGAGGTGACTCAAGTAAAATTTTTAAAAACAAACAGAAATAAATCCACCTTATAGGCTTTTTACTTTGAATACAAGCTGTAAAATGTCAAATGGATGTTATGTTTATGGTTTCTTTTCACTTTTAAATGTGCTATGATAATGGCATCAGACCAGGTAAAAAGGAAAGTTCAGGATTTTTTAAACCACCCAAAACTCCTTGATTAACCCACTTAAAGATTAAAACAATTAAAAAAAGACTACACTGGCTTGATATTTCTCTGCAGTAAGATTTTTTCCAGTGTTCAACTTTTCCTGAACAAGTATGAACATGATGAAACAGCACACTGTGTGTTGGCTGTAATAAGGGATGTGACAACCATGTGTCAACCATGTCCCAGCCTCCCCTACCATAGTGTATATTCAATGGTTTCTTGTCTAGTGAAAGGTTTTGTTGTTTGAGCCAATGCTGAATACCAAAAATTAAAGTAATTGTTCTCACATTACAAGTTTCTCCATCACATTTTCACCTGAAATGTCCTTTTGCTGGTTTGACATTGTGATGAATTTTGTGTTTAACTAATTCATATTGTGCATATCATTCTCTCAAACAGATGTGCAATAAATTTCTCTACAATCTCAGTTATTGAAGAATATTATACACATTTTAAAAGCAAAGAAAAACAATTGCATTTTTTCTGAAACAGCTAAAAAGTTCATTTTAACTTTAAGTCTGCCTCTAGAATAGTAAAAAGTTTGCTTAGAATTTTGGGTGGCTGACTAGATTAGAAAAGAAGTTCACGCCACCCCAGACCACCCATCTGAGACATGCCTGAATGCTCTTTGGTATATCATCAGCCAGCATACAAAAAATAAAGCAGTAAAATGAAACAGCATAGGTCAGTGATTATAGCATTAATAACACACATACTGTAGACAGGTTTGTATGCGTAAATGATTTGCTTCATGAGCGATGTTCACAAAGGGACACTTGGTTTAGACTTCTTGATGTCACACCCTTCCTGAAGTTTAGAGAACCACTTGCACTTCTTCAAATTTGTATTCTTTTTCCTCTGGCACATCTTTTTCACTTGTTTGAAGAAATCGAAACATGTTAGATAAGAAAAGAAAGACAAGGTTTATGAGCTTTCCAAATTCTTTAAAAATCTGCTCAAAGGCATCTTAATGTAACTTGAAGACTGGATAATGACTGTCATATCGACTCACCAGTTACTTGTTTGTTTGATATGGTAAAGGACAAAAAAATTGGATACTTACATCTTTCATATTGGCCCTTGCACTTGGTAAGCTGATCACAAAGGCTGTGTGGGGTCGTAAATTCTTTTCCTGAGTTTTGGAAAGTCAGATACACATAAACAAAACTGTAAAAATGTCATCCTCATATACTTCCACTTAACTCACACAAATAACAATATGTATGTGTAACTTCTATCCAAATATTGCTTCTTTCACCTTTGCAGTTAGACACTCTCGGGGTCCTGACTGGGTTTGCGACTGCAGATGGTTCTCCAGCAGCAGGAACTACAACATAATTTATACATGCCTTGACAAAGCCCATTAACATTGTTTGAATTAAGTAACACAAGTAATAAAAAATAACATTGGATTCACATACCGTCAGTCCCAACAGCCACAGTTTTCTCATTTTTCTCTGAAACACCTTTAAAAATGTAGAAGAAAACACTTAAGTTATAAAGAAAAAAAAATATTTTCATCGTTCTGGTAGAGTTTACTATACCTTGGCTGTGATCAGTGAACAAAAAGAGTCCAAGAACTGACAGCAACAACATCCTTGATCCCATTCTCCGCTACAGTAAGTAAAACAAAGACAGCTGAGGAAATGTGCCCTGTATGTGCACTAACTTCAGATCCTGTAAAGGAATGAAAAGCTTGTTGTTGTGGCACCTTTATAAGGGACGGTGTTCTGAAATTACAGCTGTGACGCATTCATGAAGTGGAAATGATATGAGGCATGTCTTGTCTGGACTGCACCTCAACAGTGCATGACTGTGAATGAAAGGAAATATGCTGCTTGGCTACCAAATAAAAGATTTTGGTTTGTGTTTCATGAAAAAGTGAGGGACCCTCATGGTACTTATCTGTAGAGAGAAGAGACTTTTGAGGCCAACCAGCATGTTTTGATTTCTCAGGTGAACTTTCCTTTTGGATGGTGTTTACTCATGCAACCTGATTTTACTTTTATACTTTTTCATTTAATTTATTAGGGGGGACAGTGCAAATTCATGCACATCACCATTCATTTACTGTAAGTAATCAAGCCCGATTATAGCAATATACTAATTTCCAACTCTTGTTACTTATAGATGTTCCCTGAGGAGAAAGAGCTTTAAAAAATATATTTATCAAAGGAGCATACAAAGACAAAGCAAAGGTGACTATAACATACACAACATAACGTAACTTAAACATATCATTGCACATTCTCCGAGGCTATTGCACCAAATAGACACAGCATCAAAGTGCTTCTCTTGGTAAATTATACTGAAACTAGAAAGCACTCAGAGAGCACAAACCCCCACCAAGTTAGCTCACATGTTGCTGTTACATCTATAAGCAATAGTTCCATGATAAATTTACCATCAAAATATGATTCCTTGACCCTGAAAACCCACACCTAGCACTCGGAATCATGTTTATATCATTATTAGTTGGACAGTTATTGAGCAAAAACAATCGTCCAATAATGGCCATTATCTGGATCACCACTAAAATCTAATCATTTTTAAGTTGGGCCATTACCAACATCTCCTGAAAATTTCAGCAACATCTGTTCAGTAGTTTTTGCGTAATCTTGCTAACAAACAAACAAACAGACAAACAAACATATGCCGGCAAAAACATAACCTCCTTGGCAGAAGTAACACATAAATAACCGGCTAAAGCAGCTGTTTGTTGGAAACTTGGCATCAAAGTGACATTTGTACACCCACTTTATGAGGTAGCTCACATGCGTGCTAATGCAAATAGCCAATAATAGGGCAGCAACTTATTGCATTTAAGCATGTAGACATGGTCAAGAAGGCCTGCTGAAAATCAAACTGAGCATCAGAAAGGAGAAGAATAATACATTTTATTTATAATGCACTTAACATTTGAAACCAATCTAAAAGTGCTACGTTATAAAGAGAAGAGCATGATTAAAAAGTAGAAACAACAAAAATGAATTTGAACGTGGCATGGTTGTTGGTGGGAGATGGGCTGGTCTGAATGTTTCAGAAAACCACTAACCTGCTGATTTTCACACATGACCATCTCTAGGGTTTGAAAAAGAAAAAATATACAAAGTATGGCAGTTCTCTGGGCAAAAATGCCTTGTTGATGCCAGAGGTTAGAGGAGAATGACCAGAGTGGTTTCAGATTATGGAACAGCAACAACACTTTTTGAATATTAAGTTTGTAGTAATTGAAGCTCTCTACTCAATGACAGTCAAAGGTCTTAGATGAAACTGTTCATTTGTTTTGGTTCCATTTTTGTTATTTTAACATTTAAAGCTTTACTCTATATTAAGTCAACAAAAACTTAATGATAGCAAAAAAATGCCTCTTTGCCTCCAGCAACTGGGGTCAAAGACATTATGTTACCACACTGTCTGTCCATCCATATTGGACAATTCTTGTGGACGAGATATGTCAAAAATACTCTAAGGGATTTTCATTCAACTTTTATCAAATGTCTCCTTGGAATCATGATGAATAAATGAGATTCAAGTCCACAGACAGTCATCTCAAGAAAGTTTAAAGGATATTCATCAAACTTTGCACAAATGTTCACCGTCACTCAAGGTTGAACTGATTACTATATAAAAGTAATGAGTCAAAGGTAAAGGTCTTGGGGCCTCGTGGCCATTGCTGTTGAGATACAATATCTTATAAAATGTTAAAAAGATTTTCATAAAACTTTGCACATACAGTATGACCCCTCTTAACAAAGGATGACCTGAATAAACTAAGTCTAAATGAATAAATCCAAGGTCATAGGTCAAAAATCAAGGTCATGGTCTTATATGGTTGTCTTGTGCTTGTGCATGTGAACTTGTTGAGCCAAAAACCACAAGAATCCTTAAGGAGAGATTTCCTCAGACTTTGCTAAAATTTCCGCCATAACACAAGAAGGAAGTGTCTAGGTTTTGGAGGTCAAAAGTCATTGTCATAGGGTCTCCTGTTTACTTTTTTCTATTATATTAGCTTGACAGATATTAGCAGTCAAAGGTTATTGTGTATCATGTCCAACTTGTGAGCGTGACAGCCCAGAAATGCTTTCAGGGATTTTCTTCAAATTCAGCAAAAATGCCTGCTTTGACTCAAGGATGCACTTTCCAACTTGGAGGGGACAAGCCAAACACACTTGCTCATCCCTTACTTGGTGTGAATATTAATTGTCTGGATATTCTTTATCTTGAAAAGGTATAAAACCACAAGGCAGTGATTCTAGTTTCATTTAAATTACTGTATAACCCAAATGTAATACAATTGAATTTCCCTCATGTAATTACACAATCGATACTTTCATTAGGTCATAAAATTGAACGCATAAAATAAAAACAAAGGACCTTTCTGTTGATATGTGGTGGACTAGTGACAATGACTCTCTGCTTACTGGCCAAAGGTTGAGTTCTTTTATGTGTTCATAATCCACCTCCAAGTCATTTGTCTCATCTTGCTGACAAAAACTAAACTTACATTTTATTTACAGCCTTTACACACAATAACACCGTATTTGTGTGTGTGTGTATATATATATATGTTTAAAAAAATCACTGCTCATCTGTACAGTTTCTTCACTGCATCTGCAGTATATATCAATGGGTCTGTTGTATATATTTCATATTTTTTTTTATATCAACGTAATTTAAATTGCACTATTTTCTACCTATTTTCATACTTTACTTTATTCCTCTTGACTTTTTTAATTCTAACTATATGCTGATTTTGCACCAATTTACCAAGTCTCATCACCCTCATGAAAAAGTTTGTTGACTGAAATTTCATATTTTTGTTACCAATCCAGGGCTGCAACCAGCAAGAAACAGCAAACTTATTGTAAGTCCTAAAAAATTCCCATATGATACACAGCGGGCAGAAACTTAAGAGGTATTGTGTTATGTGCCAGGACTGAATAAAAAAAAAAATCAAACATCTGATACTGATGTTAAGGTTGGATGCGGTTTAGAGCAAAGCCAGGCTTGTTCACTCTCCTCCTGTTTCAAAAATGCACATTGCCATGTCTGAGATCGTCACTGAAGCATCTGACACATCCCTTCTTTGAGAACTCCTTTTGCGTGAACTTCTAATAAACCTGCTGTGAAGTGTGAGGTGTATTTAAGTCACTGCATCAGTGAAAATTAGTCATGTTACCACACAGTAGTCATTGATCAGTTAAACAAGAGCGCTGACAATGGCTTGTTTTTACATTTATTTCATTCTTCCATCACTTCCACAATCAGCCATTCTGACACATAATTCAAGTTTGATAGCACAAACGTTCCCAAAGAAGCATTTAAGCATAAAGTAAAGCCTTTTTGGTGCTTTCACTGGGACATTTATCCAGCACAGGAGATTAAACTTGAGACAGAAGCAATCCAACTTTTATCAACACATCTTCACAATCTACCCAAGCAAATCTGTTTGCAATGGAACACAGCTTTTCATTTCCAATGTGCTGTAGTTACAAAAGGTGAAGCAAATAGGAAAATAAGACAGGACAGTATGTGTGATGATAAAATAGACATAAATGGACAGCCGAATACATTTGGTCCGTCAAATGAACACCTAAAAAAAGGCTCCAGACAACACAAAAAAGTAAACAAAGCTTTGACAAACAAACAAAGCTGGTGTAAATTAGAGAAAATAAGAAATCTAAGGAATGAATTACAGCAACTTTCTGGGCTGTTACATTATTTGCTGACAACCAAGGAGCTTACATTTCACAAGTAACCTTTCCTTGAAGCCCCAGGAGGGCAGTGCATTAAATCTTAAGATAAATTTGCTTTTGGAAGCTATAATTGCAGAGACTAGCATTTGAGAAAATTTTTATAGGCAAAGCTTTTCAATCAAGTGCAACATTAATATTTTTGCAAATCTGTTTTTGAGGAAAAGTTGCTGCATCTTTTCCCAAACTCTATTCAGATCACAAGGCATCTGTATTAGTGCTAAAAACTACCATTAATCATTTTTCAGAGTTTGTAACATGGGGGAGACAAATTAAATATGTAAAAACATCTCCAAAGAAAGAAAATCTAGTCAAAAAGGTGACTATGAAGTTTGGATAGGCTTTGTTTTTCCATAGCACATCAAATTAAACTTATATTAACATAAACAAATTAATGGTCCCATTATTTCTTACAGTGGTCACCAACCCTGGCCATGAAGATAATATGCATGGCTTTCAGCCCTTAAAACCAGATCCATCCATCATTAAAGGCCTTTTTAAGTAGAATGTGATGCTCTTTGGGACGAGGGATGAGGACCACTGCTGTAGTGTGAGTTTATATCCATCTGGCTCAGTTCTCTGCAGGCTTGTCTAGCATGGATGTAAGATGGGCGTGCAGGGGTTCACACACTGCCTGGTAGCCCTGAGGGGTCAAGTGAAGGTAATCATACATGTCCTGATGGGAGATGCTACCGTTGGTGTGGACGAATCCCGGGTCCACGTTGAGGAATGAGGCATGAGGAAGGGATGCGACTGCCTCCTGGACCAGTTTGTTCACATGGGCATTTCGATCCCGCAGGGGGTTCGGCATTTTGCCTCTGGGCAGCACACTCTACGAAAGACACAGTGACATCACTGCTAAAGAGGTAAAACAGTTGGTTGCATACTCTAAATCTTAAAAAAATTTTAGTGTTAAAAATTATTGCCAAAGTTTTAGGTCTGGTTTATACAATGCAATGACATAGACTGACATTCAGTTATTCAGTCCACTGTGAGGGATCACAATGCATTACCATAGAGATGCACAGTATCTGACTGTTGCTCATATTCAATCTGCCGATATTTCTAAATTCATTAATCCCTGTGCCTATACCTACGTTTTTTAGCACAGTCATGTCCCTTAAAACCAAGTGCGAATTTCAAAATCGGTGCAACACTAGTTGTAATCTGTTACAGATAACACATTGCTGACATCAAATCACTAACGTTCAAAACACTCTCTAGTTTTCACATACTGACTACTGTTGATCCTGCTGTATTCACTCTCTGTCTGAGATGCTCTGTTAGAGCATCCACTCAGATTGGTCGACCAGTCTGCTCTGAAGTGATCGGTCAGTTCAGCGCTGCTCTGCACAGTGCTGACAATGTCTCTGCATTCATTCTACCTTCTCTGCTCTGCTTTAGGCTTGCCCCTTAAATCCAATGGGTTCAAATTGCAGATGAAACAGTGGTGGTATCGTTTACTTCCCTAATATATTGATACCAAATGATTACTCCAACAAATTGTGTCTGTGAAGCTCTACAGTCTTTCTCTCTTTTTATGTGCCGAGACAGCGCCGCTCTGTCATGTGACTGTGGAGACGATTCAGATGTACCAAACAGCACTTAGCTGTACCCGCAAGCATACACACAGAAACTTAATACAGTTTTGTGGCAAACTAATGTAGGAATGACTGAAAAAAAACATGATTTCATGGATTGTTAATTGCAGGAGATTATTGGTATCGGAAAAATTACAGTTAAAAGTATTAGTATTGTATCGATATGTGTGGTATCACCTATTACCAACTTGTAGGTCTATTTAGAGAGGGCAGGGGAAAAGTCATAAAAGGCAGCTACTGACACCATTTACAAGAAGTCCCAAAGCTGTGGACTTTTGTCTTATTCATAACAGTACTCAAGCAGGGGAGGCATGAAAAGGCACTGAGGGGCAAATAAGACTCAAAAGAGAATTAAATGGGTTCTTTAAGAAGGGTAGTTATTCTATTACACAGGTGCAGGCAGGGCAATTTAAAAACAAGACAAAAAAGACAGAAAAAGAACAAAGATGTGCCTGCACGGTAACTTAACTCCAGAAAAAAAGTTTAGTAGATTAAAGCATTTATGATATTGTTTTGGCATTGAGTTGGCATGCAGGTATATCTTTTTTAACTTGAAACTAAGGAAAACTTGTAGCTGTAACAAACATATAATTCAACCACAGCACTATCTCTGCCTTCTTCGAACAAAATGTGGAGAAGTTGCACATGCCCGCACAGTCCATACAATCTTAGGTTTCTCTTAAGTGGTGGCTTTATAGAGTTATTTGAAATCTCCTATGATATACCAAAAGTATGTTCCTTACCTAATCCTTACAGTTGGAACAAAACTGACTAAGATGCTCTCACGGTGCAGTTTAATTTTTTTCATGTGCATCATGTGTCATTATAGCAGATAAGCAGATAAACACTTCCTTCAAAAAGTTTACCACAATAACAACCTACCAGTACAAGAGTGCGGGCATGAGGGAGCTTGTTCTTGATGACTTGGATTATGGCCATAATACCTCCACATATCTGCTCAGGAGTGTGACCGTGATTGTTTGTGCCCACCCAGAGCACTACAACCTATAAAACAGCAAAACACAAAGAAATGTGACACAGACTGACTAAGTCATCGATACTTTAATTCTGATATACCTGAAACTTTGATTTAAGCACAAAGTCAGGCACAATGGTTCTACTGTTCGACAAAACAAGCACAGTAATGTTCTCTATTTTTAGCTGTGAATTGGACCTTTGGGCTGATATTATCCAGTTCACCGTTGCTCAGTCTCCACAGCACATGTTGTGTTGCATCACCACCCACCCCAAAATTGAGGGCATGGAGGGGAGAAAACAGCTGCCGCCATATCTGCAGATAAAAAAGTCAATTCGAATTTTAAGGTCAAAGAATGATAAGAAAAAAGACAAGCTTAACACACACTGAATACATAGCCTTTCACAGGAAAGTGTGTCATCTATTTTTTACCCCAAACTGGTGCATGAGTTGAACAAGAGAGTCACCGACAAACAGAACTTCAGGCTCTTTATCTTTGCTGTCAGACACAAAGCGGTTGTGCTGCAAAGACAAATACAAAAGGCATATTTAGTCATTTTTTACAGTATTTATAATCCCATAATATGATGTGATAGACTACAAAATATAAGTACAATCAAAAACAATACTTTTTTTACTTTATGATCATCAGTACATTTCACAATAGAAATCTTGTAACTGACGTTTCTAGTACACATCAGGGGGCTCACAGGGTTGATCCATCTTCCTCTGGATTTGACATGTATGCACAGTAATGGTTAATAAAGCAAAGGCCGTAAAACACTTCGTTTTGATCAAAGAAAAAAAAGCAGCCAAGTATAGCACAAATTGAGTGTTTTTTTCATTACGTGATAGATCTTAAAGTTAGCATGCTGATCTCAAACGCTCTGACAATACATGGCAAGTGTTGCTCAGGAGCTATGCTAAACACGGAGAGAACATACAGATAACTCCCAACAATCTTATTTACACACACCATTGACATCCATCGTCCATCTCCCTGGGTGTCTTGACAGGGAGTGGGTGTGGCGGCGGGGTTTGGGTCCTCTGCACTCATAACTCGGCTCTGGCTGTGCTACAAGCAGACAGGTTGTGTCTTAAGTCCTTTTGCAATGGAAAGAAACCGATTAAAGAGAACCTTAAAGCCCCAGATGCTTGCTAAATCTGTGCAGGCTGGTAGTATTAGCCAAGCTAGCTAGCCTACTGTCCGAACACAAGATAGATGCAGTTAAACTTCTCTGGTCTAACTAGCAGTGCAGGCTATGATCCTTCAATTATGTAACTGTTTATGGTGCAGAATAAAAAGACTTCAAATGACGATTACATTCACAGATATAACCGAATAGGAGTTATCGAATAAATCAAAATATCGTCATCTCGCAAATGAATTTCAGGAAGTAACTGCTCACTCCAGCGTTGGTAGCAAATACCATTGTTGCCATTCGGAAATAGCATATCCATTTTGATGTATTTTGATTTTAATGTCTCAATTTACAAATGTAACACATTAGTAGGTAAATACAAAAATGTTTCACACTAATGGATTATTTTTTAAACAGTACTGACAGTGAATAAATATGTTACAAGTGAGAGCGTTTTACCTCCGCGGCAGAGAAAATGGTTCCGTCCTACGCGGTCGTGTTCAGGGGAGTCGAAGCTGCGCACAAATAAACGTCTGCGGCTGTTGCTGAGCAACGGCTCATTTACGAGCGGATAAAAACCACGAATTCTGGTGAGTGCCACTGCAAAGCAATGATTTTTACTGTTTACAAATGTTTCTTGAGGTAGTTTTCACTTTTCTGCCCTAGTGAGAGTCCAAAGCAAATATGTTTTGCGATGTTTTACTCCTTTACATGATTTCTGAAGCTGTGAACAGGTGCGGAAAGTCTCAGTGCACCTGCTGGCTGTTTTTTGACCGTTCGCTGAACACCTAGCTGGGTGGTTAACAGTTTAAAAGTCGTGACAAGTATTTTTCTTTCTCTCTGAAACTCTTAAGTTCATACATCTGCACACATCAAGGGCATGAGTGGAGATAGGAACTAATTACATTTACTCAATTTGTAACGTTTCTTAAAGTTGAGTAGATTTTTATGCAGACGCTTTTTGAGTAGTTTTTCAACCCTTTGACTTGATTAGGGAGCTTCCCAAACCTACAGTACGCCATATGATTAAGATAAATAAATTAAAACCGCAAGCTTCATTGTAGTTATTACATTTATTGTAGCTACAGTACATTTTGTTGGATAATAAAATGCTGCATTACATTTTTTAAGTCACAGAACTAACAAAAGCAGCCAGGAAATTAACTTACATGTGAACTTTTTTCCTTTATATGGTCTGATAAACAACATTATGATCACGTTGTATTTGAATCTTAAGGTTTGGAGTTCTGTGGGACCATTGTAATACTCTGATAAAGAGCCTATTTAGGAAAAGAAAATAAATGTTAAACTGATAACTGAAAACTTGTGTTTTCTTGTAACCAGGATTTAAACTTCAATCATCAATCAGTCAACCTTTATTTGTATGGTGCCAAATCCTAATGAATGTTATCTCAAGATACCATACAGAAGAATTGGTCAATGCCATATTCTTCTTTAAAAAAATAGTTTGAGTTTTTTAATGATTCATTTATTTATTTATTTTATTCCAAACACAACGTGATTCAGTACTGATGCCAACCTTAATACAACAGTAATACTGCAATAAGCAATGCTGAAGGCTTAGATTGGATTAATATTAAATTCCAATTGAATCAAAAAGAGAATATCTACAAGGGTTGGTCACATTTTGAAATTAACCTAATGTTAAGTATGAAAACACATTTACATTGAGTCTTTAGTTGATTAAAATCCATCAGGGCACATTATTTATATCTATATTCAGGTATTTGGCATTAATTTTACTTGGTCAAATACAGTTTGCGTACACAAAATAATGCTCCAGATTTTACAAAGTATATTTCTACTGATAACCTTAGTATCTCATACCAAATAACCAAATACGTAGTCTGCGGTCATATTTGGGTTAAATGTTAATAACTATACAATTAGTCTGAAAAACAAATAATGGGTTGACTAACTCCAGCTGGAGTTCTTATGCATAACATAGCAAGTTGTACTCAGAATACTCAGCATTTTGAGTAGATTTTTTATAAAAAAACTTTCTACTTTTTCATGAGTAGATTTATGGAGTGCTTCTCTATTTGTGCATCAGTGAAATTTTATTATAGTAGCTGTACTTTTACTAGATTACAATATTTTTGTTTTCCAGTCCTAAGAGGGGATGCACTCACAAACAGAGACAAAATATAAATATAATTGAGTTCAAATTCTGTTTATAACAACTACCTCCCACGATTATGAAACTGAATAATTGCGAATAGTTGAATACTGTGGCACATCACATGCTGCATGTCATGTCAAGTTTATCCATTTTTTAGCATTATTTTATATTACTTGCATTTTTTTTCACATATCAATGTATGATAGTGTTGAGAGTCTAAGTTCAAAGACTGCATGTGCTGCAATCAGTGAATAATTGTGTTTTAATTGTTATCTCATCAAAATAATTGTAATTATGATTTATGCCATAATCGTGCAGCCCTAATGTTCAGCGCATAAATGGCAGGGGGCAAGTTCAGCTCAGATGTTGTCAAATGTCTGTGAGTGATTGTTGTTAACTCTGGTCACATACTGTATGCTCTGGAAAGAAAGTCACGATGTCTGTGTCTTCATCTGTTTTTTCACTCATCACTCATCTTACATTTTAAGAGTGTCATGTCATTTTTGAAATAGTGACCACACATTAAAACAATTATTCAATAGGAACCAGTGCAACCCAGTAGTAGATAATGGGACAGCCTCAGAGTCTCTCACAGGCAGTTTTAGACATGGTGATCTAGCTTCCGCATTTTCTCTACTTACCCATTTTATTGTATCATGTTACACAATGTTTAACAGAGGTGAGAGACAGACCAGGTTTTATTGTTCAAACTCTGGGGAAGCAAGCATCATAGTCTCACATGGACTGTGTCTAAAATACTGGAGAAATGGCTCTGTGGAGTTTAAAGTTGTGAGGCTATAGTCCAGATTTTCCAAATGTATTTTTGTATGTGTCAATCAATCAATCAATCAATGTTTTATGAAGGTTTGAAAATATGTTTTTATTCAATAAGTAAGAAATTAAATTGCTTATATAGGCTATAATTAGTCTGGAGGCCACTGGGAAACCTCATACTCCACCAGCACAACATTTCTCTCCACTTAAGCGAGAAATGCTGTACTGGTGGAGCATGAGGTTTCCCACTTATGTGGACTTGTGTTGAACATGGCAAAATTGATCCCTGGGATGTTCTATTGCAGAAATTTGATGATTTCTCAACATTGATAAATGTCAGCAACTACACATTGATGTGTAATTGCAGCATAAAGATTATACTCAACTTGCAAAGGGTTGAAGTGTAGTTTCAGACATTGAACTTTTTGTTTTTGATTATGTGATAGAATATCAGGGGACATAGGCTCCTGTAGAGGTTTTGAAGATCTTTTATCTCTTTTCTCAACAACTTCTCTTTTGGCAGAACTGGTGCACAATGAGCCACATGTGTAGCTGGCCCTCATCTAAAAAAGAGAGGACCCTAACTGTTTTCAACCACCCTTTAAAAACATCAGATAAAAACTCCTGCCCACTGAGCAGGTCTGCTGTAGGCTCCAGATGTTTAAACCAAAACTGTAAGACTCATGGGCCGCACAGAGTGAAGCGCTTTAGGAGCCGCAAGGAGAGGAGCCAGATGAGAGGTGGTGGGGGAGAGACCCAGAAGCCAAAGCCCCATCACCATCACTGTCGTCAGCAAAGCAGAAGAGACGTTTCATATTTCTGTGACCACTGCTGTCAAAGAAGCAGTAATTATTCCTCTAGGCAAGATGCACGTTTTCCTAATGTTGTTCCTGCTGCACATGAGCCCAGTATCATCACAGACAGTCGCCTGCTAGGACACCATGGGCTGTTCAACCATGAGGTGAAGTCCATTGACATCGAACGTCTGTTGAGTAAGCAGAGGAAACTGAAGAGAGATGGAGAGCAAGTAGTTGACAACAAAAATTCAGCTTCACGCACCTCTTCAATATCCCACAAACCTTCTCCATTATCTGGTAATGACTTGTTGAATGCTGAGCCTGATAAGATCATGACATCAGAGAGAGAGGCAGACCCTCCTATTAAGGCCCATGATGATGGTCAGGAGAAAGACAGTCATATCAGCCAGGAGACAGACGTTACACCAAGACATAAGCCCAACTCTGTCATACCAGAAGAGGGCAGAAAGCCACATCTGACTCATGACTGCAGAGAAAACGTGAGAGTATTTAAGAAGAAGGTGAAGGAAGATAAGATTTCTACAGTGGAGAACACCCCAAAGAACCAGAAGTCTCATCCTGTCCGCCAAATGCAATCCCATCGTGTCAGCCAAAGCCCACCTCAGCTCTCCAGCTCACACACTGCACCCAGCTCTGACTCTGAGCACAGAGCAGATCTTAGCTCCGTAGCTGAGTCTGTCTCTGCAGTGGCATCAAGCTTGTGTGGTTGTGTGCGCTACCAGCTTCGAAGGAGGAGAAACCTGGTGGCAGAAAGCAGGGAGGTGCTGCTTAGAGCTCTGCAGGAGAGGCATGGTCCCCGCTTTCACGAGAACCTCCTCAAACTGCACCGATCCCTCAGTTTTGGATCTGATCATACAAAGAAAGTCCAGGACCCAGAGCTGACCATAATAAAGGAAGATGAGCTCCTGCAAACAGGTAGGTACAAACTTGCCCCACAATTCTGGGATTATTGTAACACAAAACAGCTATAGGTTTGTTAGACTTTAATATATTTGTGTTTGCTTTCTTCTGTTGTGTTAAATTCTTCAGTGTAGTTGTACATTTCAGTGTCTCTACAAAAAGATAGAATTTGAATAACATTATCTTATTATTTGCAGAAAAATACTTATACCACAGTTTGGGCAGCTTGAAAAGTCCATTCACATTTATTAAGATCAATACCAGGATTATTGTTTTTGTATAAAATGTATTTTAAGTCATTAGCATCTCATGCACTAATTAAACTTAACAATACTTCCCTTTAGAATATTCAGAACACTTGCAATTTTAATAAAAAAGGGAAGTAAAACACATAGTCAATGAAAATAGTGTAAAAACAGCAAATAACATTTTTTTGTAGCAGCATTGATTTTCAACCAACAGAAGCATTTTCAAAACATGAAGAAAGTATGGACAAAGTGGATTGTTTTTATGACCATCCATCCATCATATATACTGCTTATCCCTTCCGGGATGCGTGCAGCTGGAGCTGACATTGGCAAGAGGAGGGGTAAACCCTAAACCAGTCACCAGCCAATCACAGGACCACATAAAAAGACAGGCAACCAGTCACACGAATGCTAGTAACTAAGGTAAATTTAGAGTCACAAATTAAACTAATGAGCATGTTTTTGGTCCGTGGGAGGGAACAGAAGTGCCTAGAGAGAACCCATGCAGGCACAGGGAGACCATGCAAACTCCACACAGAAAGGCCCTGGTCATCATAGGGAGTTGATCCAGCAACATACACCTAGTGCGTGTAACTCACCTTTCTGTGAGTTACACACACTAACCTCCTGTGCTACCCAGCTGCCTCTTTTCTTGACCATGAGAAGCCATAATAGTGATTGAAACTCAAACTAAACAGATTAAATATTAATCTTTAGATGAGTGGGTCCCTGTTTACCTGCAGCAGATGCAAAAAAAATATTTTTAAGTAGTTCAGCAGTTACACCAGAAGTAATTTGCGTGATTGTTCTGTCTAGGCTTGGGAAACGAAAACCAATTGCCATCGATACCAAATAACATCTGTCTTAGGGATTCAACGTAATTAGTTTTTTTTTGCTTAACAATTCTTTTATCAATTCCTTCCACTCTATTCTGCATGCAGTCGTTGACCTCAAGCTCTCATTAGAGGCAGCCAGCAGAAATGACAACAAAAAAGTCAAAGCATAACCATGGCAGACAGGAGGCAGAGGCTGTCAAAGCTGCAGCTTCATTTTACAAGTAAGGACACTAACTGCACAATATGCAACATTTATGTCTGTAATATTAAGCAATAATTATCAGGAGTGCCATGTGTTTGACATTATTGCCACCGAAAACCTGTGAAGGCCGCCTTTTTCCACACTGTAAATCTACCAGATTTATCAAGGGGATCAATAAAGAATTGAAACGACAGGCAAAATTTGATAACAGCATTTGTAACCCCAAAATCTTTTTCATTCACATCCCGAGTTCTGACTCCTGGGATTGCCTATTGATTTATTATTCACAGAGCAGCTCCTCCCTAGTACTTAACAGTCTAAAACATATCAATTCCCATCCCTTATCCTTATAAGATTTTGTTGATACATTGTAAGTATTGGTTGGATCACTGTGGATTTCTGTGTGAAAGACCGTAGGCCTGCACAGACTTTCTTTATCAACAATATGGAATTGGAATTTCCCCCTGTGGGACTAATAAAGGATATCTTATCTTATCTTATCTAATATCGAACATATGGCCCTCTTGACATTTATTACATTTGCTTAAGATCACACTACCTCAGACAGAGCATGTTGTGCTGTTGGTGCTGTTTGTGTAAACCTGTGCCTTACTTTACACCACTTCTGTCTTCTGCCTGCCACAATTTCTTCTCCTACTTATTTGATGCTGTTTATGCTATCTTGCAAGTATGTGACATCATAATGCAGGTCAATCAGACCTGAAGGGGGATGCACTGGTAAAAAAAACGTCAAGTATAGATAATCATCAAAATTCCAGTTAAGAATTGATAACAACTCCTTCAATGAATCAATATCATTTATCCTTTTGCTCAATTCCCTTGTCAATTCCTTCCACTCTGCTCTGCATTACGTGTAAATTAAGGAAGTCACTCTCTCATCAGAGGAGGTCACCAGAAACAATAGAAAAAAAGTCAATGATGTGATCATAACAGACAGAGGGCAGAAGCAATCAAATTGTGGCTTAATCTTTGACAAATAGATACTTACTACACATGTTCAGTGGGTGGGAACACCACCAACTTGCAGGAGCATTTATCTATGGAGCATGGTGTTGAATATCAGGGGTCATGTGGCATTGTCACCAATGAAAACCTGTGACGGCCAACTTCTGCCAACACAGAGAATCCACTGGAGTATAATAAGGGAAACATTAAAGAAATTGAGCGATAAGCAAAATTGCTAATGGCATTGGTATCAATAAACTCTTATCAATTCCTATTCCTAAGTATAAAGGTAAAATGATGCCTCAGACTGGTTGAAGACATTTCTCAAATCCCATCCCAAATGAGGATGAAGTCCTTTGCACCAAGTAAACAGACATTTTCTACCCCTCCTCTTGCCCGATGTCAGCTCCAGCTGCCCGCACCCCAGAGGGGTTAAGCAGTATAGATGATGGATGGACGGTCATGAAAACAATTCACTTTGTCCATCATTTCTTAATGTTTTGAAAATGTTTCATTGTTTGTTGTAAATCACCACCGCTACAAAAACATTTTTTTAATTTGCTGTTTTTACATTATTTTCATTGCCTATGTGTTTTACTTTCATTTTTTTATCAGTGTTTTAAATATTCTAAAGGGAAGAATTATTAAGTTCAATTAGTGCATGAGATGGTGATGACTTAAAATAAAATTTATTCAAAAACAATAACTCTGGTATTAACCAAAATAAATGTGAATAGACTTTTCGCCAAATGAAAGCAGTAGACTATATATCTCTCTCAAAAATTATGAATGTTTAATTGTCAATTTTGTCGCAAATTGACTGAAAATCACCAAATACAGATTCACATCAATATCATTATATAGTAATAAATATATATAATCATTTTATTATAGTATTAATTCTGTTTAAGGAAAAAAATAAAGATAGTCATCACTGCACATGTTACAGTCAGAGGGCTGATTTATTGTTTTGTTCTCAGATGCATTCACAGGTGAGTTTGATTCCAGTAAATCGTATTCTTACACAATGAAAACCAAATCTTTCCATGGAAAAGGAAGTGAGTTTTTTAGCTTGAGCTCCAGCCCACAGATTCTGCAAAATCTCAGAAAGGTAAGACCTTAAATTCAGCCTGCCAGTTATTTCACTTGTTGCACCTTTTTTTTCTTGCGTGATCATCAGATAAATTGATACAGTATTAGTGACAATAATCTCTTTCTGTGTAGACATCTGGATGGCCAAGGAGGCCTGAAGAGACCTCTGCCAGCCCCTTGGATGATTTACTCAGACCTTGTTGCTCTCCTGACTTTGTCATGGATGTAAGGTACTCTGAAACTTCTGATCATTTATTTGCCCACTCTCCTACTTCATGTTGGGAAGAAAAACATTCGCCTTCCCACTGGAGCGACACTTTTAGTTTGCCAAACAGCAAAGAGACTCCTATGTTCAGCTCTTTTGAAAACAGCTTCAGGAGCCAAACAAGAGCTCGTGATGGACCTGAAAACAGTGTCAGCAACACTCCGACATTCCTCACTCACCAAGCACAGCTGCTGGAGAGACATTCCCCTGAGCCAATGTGCTTTTCTCAGAAGCAAGACATTTTTGATACTGAAAGATGCTCTTTTCCTTCCTTGTTTACATCCCAAATTGTTCAACCAGAGCAGAGCCATAGCTTCCTGCCTTTCAGCCAGTCTAGTCAACCTTTAATTCACCCTCCTTCTAGGTCCCACCAAACTGACATGAGCCATTACCCACCATCTCACGTGCTGGAAAAAGAGCCAGCACCTTCTCAATCTTTTCTCCTGAGCCCTGAGCACTGGTCCTTTCATCCAATGAGACTGTACTGATGCACAGAGAAGCACTACATGAACACACAACTAAATACTTCTTTAAATATCTGTTAAACAGTTTTCTCTTTATTCATTCCAGCAAGACTTTGTGTTCACAGCAAACATAGTCATGAGTTGAAGGCTTTTATTTTAAGATGTCTCTGTGAGAGTTAACAATTTTAAGTTGTTGGTCCCATTTATGGTGAGACAGAGATGAGCACAATTATGTATGCTTTACATCACTGTAACCTTTTAATACCCACAATTGTAAACTGCACATATGGTTGTTAACACAGATGCCCTAATAGAAAATCAACCAATCAATTGAAAGTTTTCTGACATTTTGTTAAGTATGTGGGCTTTATTCGAATGCAGGAAACACATTTGTACAGTTGTGCAATCTAGGTATGCACTAATGAGCAAAAAATAAACTTTATTTGAAGCAAAATGCAAAATATTACTTATGATAAAGTCTAGCAAAAACATGATGGTCTGACATTGTACAACACTACATTTTAACAACGTGTTTTGACCCTCAGCAGTAAATAATCAGTCATTCAAGGGATTATATACATGTAGACCTTTAAAACGTTTCTCTATAAAGTGACAATTTTTCTAATAGGCTGGGCTTGGTTGTAGGCAAGACAGTCTTGTGGACATGTGAGCTCATGTAGTTTTTTGCTCTCTTTTTTACATCAGAGGAAGATAATGCTGGTCTCTTTTAATTTGTGAAGCCCCTAACTCTTTGGTATGAGAGTGTTATTTAAGGAGGTAACACCCAGTAGACTTTGATACGCAGTTAAGCCATGGAATGGGATTGATAAGGTAGTTTAGCTGAAGTGCTGTCCCTGTATACATGAACCGGAGAAATCAATCTTTTATGCTGATTCCTGCTGTAGCAGGTGGAGGTATGTTTCCTTTTTTTATCCAGTTACTCTTTCTGGTGACTTTGCTAGCAAGTAAGAGAGAAGCTGACCCTGTTTTATGTAGTGAATAGGGATGGGAATTGATAAGATTTTATTGATACCAATCCCATTATCAATTCTGCTTTTCAGTTTAATTCTCTATGATTCCTTTATTGATTCCTGTGGATTTTCTGCAGACAAAAAGCAGGTCTACAGGTTTTCAGAAGCAACAATGCCAAAGACACGGCTTTACTGATATTCAGTACTATTCTGCTAAGAGAAATATTTAAGCTTTTTTGCTGGTGTTTCCAGTCTTGCAGTTAGCACTACATTGAGTAAAACTAAAGCACACTTTTGACTGATACTGTCACCTGTCCACCAAGATTACTCCTTTGACTTCCTTTGACCTGACTGCCTCTGATATGAGCATGATGTCCTCGATTTGCAAGGCAGCCAGATCCTACTTGAAAGAATTGAAAAGGGAATTGTTAAGCGAAACACTAATGACATTGATACTTTTAGCTATTAATTATCAATTCTCAACAGGCATTGGTTTTAGATCCCCATCCCATGTCTTGTATATGAACAAATTTATAGTTCTGCACGACTCACACACTTGTTAAGCTTGACTTTTGGCACAATGATATGATCAAAAGAGCTTCAGCAACAGTAATAATTCAGGAAGTTTGTTGAAGGTCTTTTGATTTCTTTAAGACCTTTTTATTCCCTAAGCACGTTGAAAGTTTGTGAAGTTGTGCCAGAAGATCTGACTTTTGATACAAATGAGATACACATTATCCTTCTAGTCTGTTGTTATAACTTATGGCGGTCAGAAATATCACCTCTACCAACTTGACATTTAATATACAAAAAGTAAGTTTTGTATATTAATGCTGTTTTTTTTCTGATTCAAAGCCCAGTGTGGGGACTCTTAAGCTAGAACACTCTGCCCAGTCTGGTCCAGTCAAGGTGTTTGCAGTACATGCAAGAGAAAACCGATCTGCTTTATCTAATTATGTTCGTCTAACTGAAATCAATAACAAGCAGATGCTGTCAGATTCACAACTGTGCATGCATTTTAAATGTATTTTTAGATATACACAGAAATGACATTTTTTTAACTTCATGTATACCCACTAAGTGAAAAAAACAGGCACAGACTGGGCAACTTCTGCTTTGGGACATTACTAACCTCTGGCAGTTGTTTGTGTCTGCCTCCAGTTTTGCCTCTAGCTAGAGCTGTGACATCATTCTTGATGTCCAGTGTTAAGTGATCTATCCTGTGAGGTTTGTCTTAAAATCACAGATCAAAGGTCAATCACTGATTAAATACAAGATCCTCTTAGGGTTGCAAATAATAGTTTTCATCTGAGCCATGTGTCTCAAGACCTTCATTTCCTTCTCTTTCAAGTGTTACACAATCTCTTCTCTCTTTGCTGTCTTCCGTTTCAACTCTGCTTCCTGTTCTCATCGCTCTACGAAGCTGATTCCAGAACAGCGTTTGGGCCTGTGAGGGGTCAGTGCAGTCTGAGCCAGGCCACTGCAGATAAGTCTTTTTCAGCATGAGTTTTCTCATGCGGTGATAGGTGGACAGCTGCCTCTCAGAGATTGGCTCCAGAAACACAAGAAGGAGAACGTCCCTGTGTTCATCAAAGAGCCGGTAGCTGGCCAGCTGGATCTCCAAAGAACACCACTCACTGCTGAGGAAGTTCCTACTAACTACACAAATAGTCTTGCGGCTACTGTACACAGCAGTGACGATGTTGTCCACAATGTCCCTGCCAGGCTCAAAGTCCCTGTGATGTAGGCACAGTTTAAAAGATGATCCATTTCCCTCCATGTTTGGCAGCAACTGCTCCATGACCCATTGTTCATCAGAAGAATTATAGGAAATAAAGGCATCATATTCACAGTTTTCCTCTGCATCTCTGATTCTGCGCCACTGTTCACCAAACCAGGACCGAAACACGTAATAGCTGTACTTCATTTTCCAGTAAAGTTTGACGTAGACTAATGGAGTGAGTGTAAACAAAATGACCACAATCGCCGTGCTCAGGAATAAGTACTCTCCCAGATCTATGTAACAAACTTTGGTGTCAAAGTTGTAGAACATATGTTTTGGATCATTTTGGCAAGGCAGATTGTAGAGATAGACAACCTGGACTTTTTGATTATTTAAAGTCCAGTTTTGCAGCAAGCTGTTTGTGCAGGTACAGGTTAAAGGAATACTTCTTATGTCAAGGTATTGGAGTTTTGGAATACTTTCTAGTGCATCTACTGGAATACTCTGCATCCCATTGCGATTGAGCTGGAGTGTGTGTAACTGTGTCAAATTCCCGAAAACCTCTTTGGAGAAGCTCTGAATAACCATGCTTTCTATGATCAGTTTGGTCAAATTCTTTTGATTTTTAAAGACTCCTGGCTGGAGATGTGTCACCCCGACACAGCAGTTATCTAGTGTTAGAAACTTTAAGCTCCTGAGGTCATCAAAAATATCAGAGGGAAGCATAAAGATTTTATTATTGGTGAGATACAGAGATTGTAGTGAAGTGAGACCACTGAAGAATTTGTTGGGTATAATTGTCAGACCATATGGCCGCTGCCCATCGAGCTTCAGGTCTCGCAGTTTTGTGAAATTCATAAAAGGTGAAAAAGTGCGTTCTTTGAGGAAGCGAATCTGATTACTTTGTAAATCCAGCACTGTCAGTTTGTCCTGAAAAACATGATTGAGGGAACTTTCTATTTGTTTGAGGTTGTTCCCATCTAGATAAAACTTGGACAGACTGTACAGTCCATCAAGAGCAGCAGACTCAAAATGAGTGATCTTATTACCTCCGAGGTCTAATGTGGTCAGATTCTTCAGATTGCGGAAGGTCAAATTAAAAATGGCAGCAATACGATTGTTTCGAAGGATGAGGGTTTTTAAGTTGATCTGATCCTCAAATGTGGCAATATATAATTCAGTTAAGAGGTTATTGTCCAAACGAAGAGTCTCAAGACTTTGTAGCCCTTTGAGAGCTGTAACGTTGAAATAGGCTATTTTGTTTATGTTCAGCTTTAGGGTCTTGATATTTGGTGTATTGTAGAAAGCATGAGAGTTGACAAATAGCATGCTGTTGTATCGGTAGCTGATCTCTTCCAAACTTGTGACATTAAGTGTTCCTGCTTCCTTGCACATTGGGAGGTAAGTTATATGGTTATGCTCTGCTGTGAACACTCTTAAATGACTCTGATTGTTAAGAAAGCTCAGACAATTTGTAGTTTTAAGCTCATTACGTGATAGATCCAGTTTCATTTTGATATTAGGGCAACGTGAAAGAGTATTACTTTGTAGTCTCCTAATACCATTGCTTTGCAGGTTAAAGTTTTTGATTGACTTAACCTTTTTCTGCAGTAATCCGCAGAGCTCGCTCAGCAAGCTTTCATTCTTCAGATGGGTGCCTGAGAAATCAACATGACAGACATTGACATTACTGATTTTTAAAAACTCCAATATCTTGACATTTGATGAGCGCAAACGCAGATAGTTTACAGAGCTCAGGTTGACTCCCTGAAAATCTTCTGTAGGGAGCCTAGGGTTGTCTGACAAATCTAACACCTGGATAGACTCCAGGAATGAATGTTTGCATCCTAATGTAGACAGATTATTTTTACACAAATACAGCCTGTGGAGGGATTTTGGCAGAGACACATTTGAGTGGAGGGAGGACAAACTGTTAGAGCAAAGATCTAACCATGTCAGATGTGTAAGATTTGATACAGACTCTGCTATCACAGAGAAGTTTGTCAGACTGTTTGCCCTCATGATTAAAGTTTCTAGATTGTGAAGAGTGGAGAAAATGCCCTCAGGAAGCGTCTTCAATTTATTATTTGTCACTGAGAGAAAGGTTAGGCTTCGCAGGTCCGTCAACAGTGCATGGTGGAGCACTGAAATTTTGTTCACGGACAAATTTAGAGACTGAAGACGATACAAGTTCTGGAAAGCAAATGGACTGACTTTGCTCAAGCTGTTCTGATCCAGTCTGAGGCCCCGGAGATTCTTCAGATGAGCAAAGCTCTTGTTGGGAACTTCCACCAGAGGAGTTTGACTGATGGTGAGGTTGACTGCTGATTGTGGCAGATCATTAACGTAGGCAGATATGTTTTTGTTATTTCGATGGATGCAGTTGAAAATTCCATGCGAGAGAGGGGCTTCGATGCAGTTCTTAAAGCTGTAACAAGTGGTGAGTGCAACAGCAGAAAGAAAAACTGAAAGTGACAACAGCTGATATGTTAGTCTCTCCATGCTGTCATGTAGAACATCCAGAGTGAACAGAGCTTTAACCTTCAACAGCTTCTTCAGCTCAGTTTAAAATGTGTTAACCAGTCTGCTGGGTTGTTCATTGGTTGATAGGAGAATCAGGAATCTGTGAACAGAATGGGACTTCACAGATCACATGTTCATATTGACAGTTGCCCAAAAAAGCTTCCTCCTTCATAAGCAGAACAATCTTAATGCAGAAGTGCTACCAGGATTCTAAGACGTATATTGCTTTAATCATAAACATGAATTTCTGTTTTCCACAAGATTAAGGCATGGCCAAAAATCTTAAGTATCTGTGTAATAGGGATTTGACCTTACCTTATTTTTACAAAGATAAACTTCAAAAGTGTCCATGGATACATGGAGAGTGACTCTCATACAGGTTCAAAAAACTGTGTTAACTGAATATTTCAGCTTTTAGTGACTGATTAATCAAGTTGCTGGTAGCAAACATGTTCTCCGGCTCTCCTGAGCAAAGTTGATTCAAATATTTATTTTAAAAAAATGAAACACTTCTTATCAAATACTTTTTAGAGTGCAACCTCCTGTGCAAAACCTTAGCAGCTGAATAGAGGCTTTGTTACTTTAGATGTACTGCCCCCAAAACTATGACATAAATACTGTGAAAACTTTAAAAGCCGAAAACTGTTAAGACTAGCAGAACTGTGTTTTATCTTAATGTTTTTTGCGCAAGCTAAGTAAATAATGTTGATTATACCATACATTCATCAGACAAAATGAATAAAAGTGGATTTTTTTGTGATTTTAAATGGTAATTTGTTAACTCAAAATGAGACACTGTAGAAATATGACATTTTAACCTTATCAGGACTGATTCATTTCCTTTAATTTTTTAGTAATTTATTGTAAATTTTATAGCAGCCAATGCAGGATCACTTGATATGTATCTAAGTGACTGAAGTATGTTGAATTTTACAGTTCTTTTAAACATGCAATATTAGAACACAAACCTGGTGCAAAATGTGATTGCATTAAACTTACAGTTCAAGTTCAAGTTTGAGACGGATGACTAGTTCCCTCTTGTGATATTTTCAGATCCTTTTTCACTTTTCTCTTCCTTTCCCTCTCATGACTTTTACTTATTTTAATAAAATTTATAGGACAGCTTTATGCAGTTGAAATATATAACGATAAACAGCAAATGATTTAGATCACAGAATTAGACTCAACAACTTAAACAACAAGCAAAATGAATTATGGCAGCATAAGCACATCAGTTTAAGATTAAGCCTTGCTAACCTCCTGTCATAAAGATGCTATATATCTGACATTAATATTCTGCAAACATGATATTGTTATCTCTAAAACCTAACTGTCATCTAAAAAAAGAAAATAAATGTGATTTACGATTTCCTGAGGGAAGTAACACCTATCTGTCAGACAGTCTTTAACATTTGAGTCTTGAAAAGTGAATCAACAGTTTGATATGTTACTATATTTGAAGTTGGTCAGTAATATTACACCACAATCACTGCCTTACCTTTCTAAATGTGGTTGATTTTGGTTCTTCATCGAGCTTGTTGCATTGTTGTCATCTTTACTGTTGTCTGAATTAGAAAGAGGAAGATGGGCTCAGATGATCTTTTACTGTCATGTGTTGTTGCAGCTTACAGCACGTAAGAAACCACAGACATCTGAAAGTTTATTATACTCTTACTGAAGAAAATGTAAAATGTCTCATACAGTATTGGATATGTTTTCAAGTAATCAGTATTGAAGTTAAAGTTTGTTAAATATATATTGTAAAAACACAGCCTAAAATGTGCATCTCTTTCGTAAAAACATGATAGTGTATTTCAGAATATCCTTCCTTAGGTCCTCATTTGTTTGATGCATGTAATCACATTGGTTTATTTTCACATTTTTAGTTATTGTTGTAATTAATCAGTTATTTATCAGTTTATAAGAATTCTACTCAAGAAGAAAAACATTGAGTACAAAGCAGACAATACTGACAGACACTCAATATTATAAATCCATTCATTATCCATAATGCTTATCACTTTTGGGGTCATGGAGCTAAAGCCTATTACTGCTGACGTAAGGCAAGAGGTGGGGTACATACCTGGGCTGGTTGCTGGCCAAGACACAGACAACCATTCATACACACCCATACCTACAGGCGATTTAGTTAATTAGTTAGTTTATTTGTGTCCATGGGGAGGTTGGGGTTTTGGCATGGATCACAGCCATATGGAAACAAAAGATTCTAGTCACAAGTTAACCTAAAGAACATGTTTTTGGTCTGAGAAAACCCATCTATGCATGGGGAGGACATGCAAACTCAACACAGGGAAGCCGCACCTAGCCCAGGAGTCGATCCCACAGCAGTCTTGCTGTGAGGAAACAGTACTACCTACTGCAGCACCCTGCAGCCCATTATAAATACATTCCAATTACATTTTGTATCACAGTTCAGTGTTACTGAAATGTCGAATTAATTCACTATTAATCCACATATTTATTAAATATGTTATGTGTGATATGTGAGTATGAAACAATATGTTGCAACAAACTGGTAACTCAGACTGGTTATCGGAGAAGTAACTCGTAAGTTGTAATAAAATGCTCCCAATCCCTGTTCCACCTTGAACGACAATACCTAGTTCTCTCACACACAGAAAGTCAAGATTTTTTTAAATTAGGGCTGTCAAAATTAACGTGTTAACGCGGATTAATCCATCATAATAATTAATCTAATTAAAAAATGTAACACAATTAACCCATCTGCAGCTAAGAATGACTCAAAATTTCTCAAATGTCTCTGGCAAGACGTTTCGGGCAGTTTGTTCAGCTGCCGCACATTCGCAAATGGGCAGTTGATCTGGCAGGATGCTAAACAGCACAGTGGCTCTGGCTCCAGGTGGGAAATCTGAAAACAAAAAAATACGTAATACAGAATGGCATACCGAACCATGGACCGACATACAGTTATATGAACACTCTGCAGGAGGGAGTTTTCTTTTCACCGGAGCACTTCCAGCGTAAAGTACCACATTAACGCGAAGCATGCATCAGTCGGGGATCCTGCTAGCACTCCTCACGTGGTTAGTACAGATTAAAAATACATGATATTTAATCATGATTAATTGAAATTAATCCACAGCAACCCTGTTATTAATCTAATTTAAAAAATTAATCATTTGACAGCCCTTATTAAAATACAACCAATATCATGTAAGTAAAGTCTCCTGCTGTGCCTTTTTTGGAATACTCAATACCAGATGAATGCTCTAAATCACAATTTAAAATTCTCACAAATAAAATGTGCCACACTAAAACACAAAGGAAGCTGTTATCAGCCTGTTGCAACATAGAACACATGACTTTTTTTATACAAACCCCACCACTAACAAGGCAACTGACCAGTCCCATTTTTGGATTTTTGATTTTCCCTCGGGTGGCTGTTCAGATAACAAGGGCCCTCTGGGCAGTGACTGTAGAAAGAAATGGACGAAGCCATGAGACATCAGGCATTTGATTATCATAGGAGCCTTTGGGACAATAACAATCCACATACCTTCTCAACCAAACTTTGGATCAACCTACCGACAGAAAGAGAGGCCATGTTGAGGTGGAATTTAAAGGACATATGACCAATGGTGATGATGCCATGCAGGAAGTATTACTGTCAGTTATGTCTCTAATCATCCGAAACCAGAAATCCTTCATAGAGTAAAAAGTGGCACGATATTAAAAGATTCACATCCCCATTTAGTGAGAGCTTTTAGATGTTTTAGAGACTCAGACCTGAGCCACTGGTTGAACTGGGGTGTAACCTCCAGGTTTCCTGCAGCCAGCCTCAAGCAGACACTGGAGGAACTGCAGCTTTTGGCACTTCTACACTGGCTTCATTTTTCAGCCCCAGAACTTGCTACTTGGCTTTAAGCCACCCACCCAGGCACCCTCTTGCCACCGTCCCCCTTTTAATGTTGCCATGCCTTCCTAGGGAAGTGTGCCCATTCATAAGAGAAGCACGACTTGCAATAGATTACTGTGATAATATTACTTCTTTGAGTAACATGGGATTACATTTTCTAAAACAGTGATAATGTCATATACTGTAGTAACAGTAAGAGATATCATGTATGCAGGCACAAGCTGAAATTAGAATGCAGCAAGAAGGATGACAGAAAAAGAGTGAGCTGTAGTGTCAACAACTCAAAGTTTTATCTTAATTTTCAGTTTGTGTCTGTGAAAAAAGCAAATAATAATCATAATAATGATAATAACTTTATTTGAATTAAACTTTTCAAAACAGAGATTTACAAAGTGCTTTGACAAACAGACAGAAACATACAGAAGACAAAGCAAAAGAGCTTAAAAATTAAATGAAATAACATACAAAAGGCACAATTTAAATCTAAGAGCCCTTCAGACAAACACAAAAGGCACAATAGACCCAAGCATGATAAGAACCTGAGAGGAGAGCATCACAGTTCTGGTGTCCCTCAGATCAAATGTAGGAAAACCTAGAACCCAATAAGTGGGAACAACAATCCAGATCCAGTCACCCAACACAGAAAAACACAGGAGGCCCCTAACCCATAAGGACAGAAACACTGAAGACCACACCCACACACATCAGCCCACGTCCCCCAAGGACACAACAACACACAAGAGGGAGTTATGACTCAATGTGTGACCACACCCTGAAGACGGCACAATCTCCAGAGACTCCAGGTCAATGAATTGAAAGACCCTGCTCATATGCCATAAGAACCCAGACAGTACAAGAACCCAGCAACAAAAAATTAGACCATGAGGGCCAAAATAAAAACTAAACACGTAAAATCAGTTAGACAAAGAAAGGCAATCAAAGGAGGAAGAAGCATCAAACAGGAAAATAAAGAGAGAGAATAAAATAGATAAATCAATAAACACTATGATAATAATAACAATAACAACAGCAATAATAAAACAGAATGAGTGGTGAGCACCGTTGTCTAATGTTGAATTTGTTTTATGCCTGTTGTAAAAAAAAAAAAAAAAAGTTGAAGAGAGAACAGTAATAAGGAATTTAAAAGTAAAACAACTGGTAAGTGTTTATACAATGTTATAAATAAAGGAACTTTTTTTCAAGTAAAAAGAAACATTTCATGTTTTTTAATGAAGTTTCAGCAGTGGTTATCTGGCTCTTTCATGAAAAATTATGTTCTGCCTTTTTTCAGAACAAATTGTCTTTATGCTGGTGAACTCTTAATCGCAATATAAAACTTAACCTGTGTCTACACTTTGTACATTCCCATCTATGCAACTAAAGATTTGATGAGTCGTCCTTTATTTTAATCCCCTCGTCTTCTGCTCCCTCGCCATCTGACACAGTCCACACAGAGGCAGGCAGGCCATGACCACCCAGTCATCACACACCGAGCCCTAAAAGAAGCACAAACCAAGGTCATCACTGACATTAAGCATTATTGTTTGTGAATATTAAAGATCTGGTCATCATTAAACTCTTTTAAGGTCTTATAACTCACAGTCACTATTGGAAAAAATGACATTTTCTTTGGTACAAATTTAGCTCTGTCACTGAGTATGTTGGCATACACACGGACAAAGCAAACATTACCCGACTTCTAAAGATACCTGATGCTCAAGTAGTTATGCAAACAGCATCATGGGACATGTTTCATCAGATAAAGGCCACTATCAGAATAAGAGATTTACACACCCTGCTTTATTCCCAATAATCCCTTTCAGTCTACCCATGCATAAAATAAAATCTAGTCTCTTTCTTCCTGTTTCCTGGTACACAAGTGGAAGCAAAAATGAGAAGAAGAAGAAGAGACAGCAATTAACCATAAAATATTACTGAAGTGCAAATAATGCATCAAATCAGGTTATCAACTTTGCCCTGTCATCGGATTAATGTGGTTATGTAAGCATGTTCATGCTTTGTTTTAACATGTATGAAGATAAATTCAGCATGCTTACTTCAATGTTGTATTTGCTGCGGAGGCTCGTTCGAAGAGCAATCATGGCCCCTGGGAGGAAGGCCAGGCAGCAGCTGTCCCCGTGGTCCTGCGCCACCTGACAGGCCAGGATACAAGGGAGGAAGGAGGCACAGAGACCTGGACAAGAGAGACGCTGTCACTTAGGGGTTTGTTTCACAGTCCTGTAGTAAACAAAGTTATGTCATTATTGTGACAAATGCCATGTCGCGCTCATTTCTTTTATTACTTTAGTAAGTTGAGCACTTCCTCCCAAAATTCACAGCAACTGGTCCAGCCTCAGGCCCCACAATAGAGCCCACCACTATCACATAAATGAAATAGAGACCCAAATAAAAAAAAAAAATTATCCAGCCAAATTTGATAGATGAAATGAGTCAGTTTGAATCTTAGACCAGTAAACTAAACATCTGCTGGAAGAAGAGATGAAAAAAAAAACAGTTTAGAAAGCCAAAAATACAATTGTCTTAAAAGGACAAATATGCATAGTTTTTTTTTTGCATTTGGAGAACTTATGACAGCACAGAGCGCAAGGAAGAGACATCAACTGAGAAAAGACAAACTATACAGGCTAAGAGGAAAATGTCCAATGAGAGTTACTGATTAAATCTCAAAGGATGAATACGACTGATGTTTGTTATATTTAGGTACAGAATACTACCATCCAGGACACTGAAATCAATTTAATCCAGCACAAAGGAATAACTAAAATTATATGCAAAATTTAGATGATGTGGACATCTATATTGACTTCCACAGTGTTGAAGAGTCTTACAAAGTTTTAAAGATGATGAATCAGTCTTGTAAAAACTAAGGCCTTTCAGTATAAGAGCATAACCTTACAGCCTGTTTTTACATTTCAAATTCATCAAAATGAGTTGTAGGCTGAAGTTTTTCATTTTTTTTATATGTATAATCTGGTGTAATCTATCTATAATCTATGTATTTAGCATATATGTGTATCTATAAAATACGGAGTTTGTCTTCAGCCTGCTCTTCTGTAAAGCGTCTTGAGATAACACTTGTGATAGATTGGGACTACATATAAAGATTGATTTATATGGAACCAACCATTATTAAAAATGATAACTGATAATGTGATTGTGACCAAATTCAACCAGCCCTCCAGTTTAGTTCAGGTAATATTCATAAGCACTCACAGATGCCGCAGTCTTCACAGCAGTCACACACGTTTGAGCTCCAGTCTGATGATCCCGCAGACACGGTGTACTGACTGACAGTGACCTGAGGCTGCGAGCTGATCACATTGGACTGGAATGCCATCACTGTACAAAGGAGAAAGGGGATATGAGGGAGAGGAGCTATGTCTCAAAAGTAAAATATGCTTTAAATATTGAAGTCTTGGCAAGTATGTTTATCTAGTTCTTACCAAATGTCCAATAACAATTAAAAATAGTCTCATTAATGAGACAAATCTGGATAAACATGCTATTTGAAGATATATAACACCTCGGTAAGGCCTGATTTGCTGGAAATTCATTTCATGACATAAAAGGGAAAATTTCTTGCTCCATTAGCACATATTTTTACCTCTTATAAGCAATGCAGGTCTTTTTTTGTGTTTGTAAAATAAATAATAAACAAATTAACTATTTTTTCAGAACCAGTCTGTCTGTGAATGTTGCTAAAAAGTATAAGAAGATGACATTTTTTACATGAATTTAGACAACTTGTTAAATTTTAATTGTTGCGGTATGTTTGCAAAAAAAAGAACATTTTTAAGTACCAGGGTTTGACTTCATGCCTTACCTTCTGGAAGTTCCTGTTGGGCTCCTGAAAAAGTGTTCAGGTCACAGACTCACTCCACAGACTGAAGAGCAAAGACACAACCTGCTTTTATACCTGGACTGAGTTCAGTGGTGCACAGGAGCCCTTTCAAGCAGCTAGTTAAACTAAATCCAAATGTTTAGTTTAGGGGAAAAGCACATCTTTCAGAGGGCTGCACCTAAAATGACATGGTTAATATCAGTCCACAGAGTATGAAGAACAAAGGAGGAATGTGATACATGTTTGTTTTGAATGACCCTGCCTTTTAGGGCTGTTTAATGTGTGTATGCACAGTGGGCCCAGCTCTGTAAATGTGAAATAAAGAGCAGAACTAACATTGTTTGACACAGGTATTGAACTTGTATTGAGTGTCAGGATATTAATAAGTGTATAGACAACATAGGCAAACATATGTCAACATGTTTGCTGTGATTATGTAACAAAGGAAATGGGTACTGTCAGAATAGCTGATAGATTTTGATTGATCAATTAGAGAAAAATGCCTGATCAAAAAAATGTATGCTGGTTAAAGAGACTGTGACATTATGTACAACTGTCCAAAATGTCTGTCAGGTTGATAAAAATATGCCTAAAATGCTCTCTTTTCTTATTCAGTCTTAGTTTATCCATCAGAAATCATCACCATCTGAGAAATAAATGAACAAAGTGCCCACAGTCTCACGAGCAAAAGGAAGCAGCTGAACCAGATTAATGTAGTCTGTGAGTTAAATCCTAATTATGGCACTATAAGAGCGATGTTAAACTGTGGAAGTTAGTGGACATATAAAAACAAAGTTTAGCAGTAAGTCTACCTGTAAAGAAATCCCCCTGACCTTATTAATATACCAGATCAAATTCAGTGAATAAGCCACAAGGTCGTATATTCTTGTGATCACTCAGCAACACAAGGGAGATATTTATAACCTGTTCATAAATGAGTAACCTTTAAATCCCCTAAAACTTAAGCCCAGTTACTTTAACATCTATAAAACACAAATTCAACATAATACTGGGTCCAGAGTCAGAGTTCACTTTATTGGCCAGGTTTATTCATAAATAGTATAGACTCAAGATGTGTGTTGTTCTCAAAATCAACATGCACTTGCACAGTACGATGAAAAAAGGAAAATATATCTAATAACAATTCGTCAAATCAATGAGTCTTACAAATGAGACAGTCGATCAAGTGTCAACAAAAGATTATGGTTGAACAGATAAGACCATTGTCATGCTCTGCCAGGACTCTTTTTGTGCACACACTGTCATTTATCTTTTACAGAATATATCAAATGAATGGTTTTTAAAGGATCCTTGTACAACAAGATGTGTTTACTTAAGTAGATTTACGTTCATTAGTGTCTGTCACATGTGTGTCACACAAAAGACGCACTACCTTTCCCATTTTGAGAAAAAAAAAATGATTTCATCAGTAGCATGCCACTGTTGCTCAATACACTCTGGGTGCTGATGTCAAATGGTTGTATTGTTCTTCCCTCAACTTTGTTTTCTCTGGAGCGTCATCCGGAAAACTGTTCAGTTTCAACCTGACTTCACGGTTAGAGAAGAGGACAAAGATAAGAAGTTATTGTGGGTTGAGCAGTGGTGGCCAAAATACACAATTTCAGTACTTGAATAAGAGTGTAAGTCCTCCAAGCCAAATATCACTAAAATAGTGAAAAGGAAAGTTGGTCAGTCATTATATTACTTATGTAAAAGTGCTCGTGTACGTGCTTAAAAATCACTACATTCAAAGAAATAAAAAACTTTTTTAGATACATATGTTATTTCTCATCAAAACTGTGATCTGATGATCCCGCCAAAGAATACAAACAGCATCAGTGAGAGTACGAGCATACAACCGAGTCCAGAGTAAAACTCCTTTTAAATCACTTATCTGGACATGTTATCTCAGGCTGATTGGTGTGTTTTGTATTGGTCATGCGGAAGTTTATGTGTGGTAAACAGAGCAAACATTTAATATTGTTTCATTCATCTTCCATTTTAAAAACTAAAAAAAATCCAAACATGGGATAAGATACAGCATTCAACACATTTATTAGAGCAGCAGTCATAAGTACAAAAACATAAATATATTTGAAAATGATAACAATAATAATCATATTTTAGCATTAAAAATATCATTTGGATTAAAGAGCTTCTGTAAACTGGTGTGTGTATTAAGTTGTATATTATATTTACTAAGCAGTTAACTTGTACCTCTGCTCCCGCACAGCCTGCATCCACATAACTTTTTTAATTTTTTTTTTTAATTTTGATAAAACAACACATCAGAGTGGAAGTAGATTTATAAGAGAGTGAGAGCACCAAGGGTAATAAATGTATCTAAGACTGTTATTTAAATCAGTGATCTGGTTGGGCCAAATTGTCTTCTAATGGTAGTTACCTGCAGGTTACATAGATCAATGTCTGCGTTCATGTCTCCAGATATGTGATGAGCAAAAGTTCAACAGAAAATGTTTGGCATTGTTCTAGAGTGAGCACCGTCATTACATGTTCTGTCCACCAGGGGGCACTAAAAGGCCAGTTTTCACAGTTTAAAGTCCAGCTTAAAATAGACAGTTCCCTTTAAAAAGAAATATATAACGTGGGACAGTTTCAACATGATTTCATTTAGGATCTGCAGCTTTGGTTACCATGAGGGCCACATTAATTCTGTTGTCTCTGCCTGAGGGGCAAGTTGGGCAACTCTTAGCATTTCAAATTACACACATCAGTTAGTGTCTTTGTTCATATGAACAGACTATTTCATATTTATTCTAATATATATCCTACTCACATTCAGTTTAATACCAATTACATTTCACAGCACTTTTGAAGTTTCATTACTTAAACAATTACAGACAATTACAACAGTTAAATTTTGGGAAAAGAAAACCTAAACCACTATTAGAGGATGATTATATGAATATTTTTATTATTTATCATGTGATGCATCTGGTCTTAGTGAAGGTTGCACCCCAGTATCCCAGGCTGAAACCCCTCATGGCAGATTTGTCTTGTTTGCTACATTAATGATGTATTAACAATTGAAACTGACTTACAGGAAACAACAAGTGAGGGGAGGGGCTGCATGTGAGCTGCCAGTTGCCTAACACTAGTTTTACTTATTAATTATCTATTTTGTTATTTGATTTTTTTTTTTACCAACCAATATTTCTATAGTGGACCCTCTAAAAATGTCTGTATCTGCCAGATCCCATGTCTGTCATCAAGCAGATCAGTCTTGAAGAGCCTGGAGTCTCCTGGGGCGAGTTTTTGTCAAGTCTTGCACATCCTAAAAACATAAAAAGATGTGCATACAGATGATAACAAGATGGCAAACTCTGAGGAGCTACTGCTGTTAATCTCTGGAAAATAGACCTTAAAGACATGCCTCTTCTATATTTTTATATTTTCATATACAGTAAGCGGACATACTTCATCTGTCTCTGGCATTGTCCTCACAGGTATGTAATGGTGCCCTCCTCTTGCCTCTTAGGGGATAAAGTAAACACAGCAGCTCCTCTTCGTGGCTCGCATTGTTGCCAATAACTAATCTCCTTTAATAACTTTTGTTAAACCATGCTGTAGATGTGAATTTAATGGAGACACTTCTCAGTACAGTTTGGGAGATTTCTGATTCATGGTAAGAAGAAAGCTGCAGAGTATAAAAACAATAAAGCCTTAAATCTGATCAGGTATAATTAAAGAAACAGGTTCTTGTTTAAGAAAAAAATATTGATAAGGGTCAGGTAGTTTAACCTGACACACCAGATGGATCATTTAATATATTTCTCTGGTTAATTTGGGAAACAGTCCATAGAAAGTGTTTGGGAATGGGCAGAACCTTTCAAAAGCATATCTGGCAGGTGATTGAAAGATCATTCTGTTATTTTTTTTACAAAAAAGACTTGCTAACAAACTGTTCACTGAGACTACAGAGTAGACCAAGCAGTAGATGTCATGATTTTTGATCATTTAAAAAAAAAATATGTTCCACATATAACAAAAGAAGCCTTGAGCACCAAATCCAAACATAAACTGTGCAGCTTAAAGCTGATGGTGCATAAATTGTGGTGAAATATCAGCTCACATTGTGCAACAGAACTGTCATGCATAACATGCAGGATTTATGTGCTATGTGATTTCAAAAATGGTCAAAAACGTCATGAGTGCTCAGACTGTCCCAGGGAATTTGGGCCGGATTGGCAACAAATGTCATTAAAGTTTCATCTGTCATATCAGTGACTTCTTTCCCAGAGCTCAAACACATACACTTAAAAAAAAATCACTGTAGTTATGAATCTCACATGCACACGGCATCACCAGTAAACACAGTTGGCAGCTTTATTATCTAAAGTATTTCCTTCTGCTGACAGTTTGGTTTCAGCAGAAGGTGTTTTGTGACTGGTTTCAGGATTATCTGTCTGAGAAATCGCAATGTGTTAAAGTAGGTCAGGCCAAATCTGATTTTTTATTGATTAATAGAGGTGTTCCACAGGGTTCAGTTCTGGACCCTATGCTTTTCACTATATACATCAATGACAGTTCTTTACTCTGCAAAATTGTCATGCAGATCTTTACGCTGATGATGCTATTGTTTAGTGTGTTGCGGATACTGTACAATCTGCCATTGACAACATGCAACTGGCTTTTAACACTCTACAAAAGTCTCACATTAACCTTAAACTTGTACTTAATGTAAGCAAAACAAAATTCATGCTATTCTCCAGGGCTGGGAATATTAAATTTGACAGTATAGAAATATCAACTTCCAGTGGATCAAGAATCGAGAGTCACTGAGTTTAAATACCTTGGGATTTGGCTTGATGAGGAATTTATATTTAAACATCATATTAGCACTCTTGTCACCCACTTGCGACAGAGAGTTGGTTTCCTTCACAGAAACAATTCTTGTCTTCCAATGTCATGTTGTAAAAGAATTGTAGAAGCAATGTTCTTATCTGTCTTGGATTATGGTGATATAATATACAGACACGCTGCAATTTCAACTCTCAAGCCCCTGGACTCGGTATACCATCGATTCATAACTGGTGGCAGGTACAACACTCATCATTGCATCCTCTATGAGAAGGTTGGTTGGCTATCACTTGAGCAGAGAAGGAACAAACATTGTTTTTGTATATTTTCAAAGCCCTTACTAACAGACTACCACCCTACCTCATAAACCTGTTAATGTTTCATGATTGCTCCTACATGACTCGTTCCTCCGGTTCACTCACTCTGAAAGTTCCTTGAATCTAGACTGGACTCAGTAAATTGGCATTTTCCTTTGATGCCCCTCACTCATGGAATTTGCTCCAACAGACCCTAAAGATAACAGTCTTTCTTACAGAGTTTAAGACTTTGATTACTGACCACTGTTCCTCTGTTTGTAACTGTTTTAATTGATTCCTTTGCTGTTGCGATTGATTGATTGTGTTTGTTTATTGTTCATATAATGTCTATGATCTCGACGACATTGAAAATGAGGGAAACCTCAATGTCTGTTCCAGAAAAAATAAAGGATTGAATGAACATAAGAGGACACATCACTAAGGCATGCTTGCCGAGACCATGCTTATTTAAGAAGCCCATATTTTGCCTTAACTCTGGTTCATATATTTATTTTTTGATCACTGCTTGGGCATGTTGACAGTCACTTATATTCCTGTACAGACTACCCCTGATCCAGATGTATCTCCAGTCCATCAGAGATGCTCTGTTAGAGTTGCTCCATTCTGAGCCCGGTCCACCCTGATTGGTTGACAAGTCTGCTCTGTGGCAATTGATCAGTTCAGCACTGCGTGGCACCATGTTGTCATCAACTCTGCCTTCATTCTAAAACTCCTACAGAGATTAGCATTGATGCTATCAGTAGCAGTTTTATCAGATCTGGACCACATTTCTTCGTCAAAAACAAACAAATCTACACTAAAAGCATTCCTCTATATTTTCGCTCACTTCTGACATGTTTTGCTTTTTTGAGTTTGTTCTGGGAAGTGGCTTAGGTTTTGTACTTTATGCCACAGCAGTAGTGCCCGTCCAATACTTCATCTGATTGGACCTTAATGGATGTGATTGATGGAATGATTGTCTAATAACCTGGTGGATTGGCTTTTGAAAGGTTCTGTCTTCCCCAAACACTTTCTATGGGCTGCTACCCAGACTGACTGGTGAGATATGTTGAACAGTCCATCTGGTGTGTCAGGTTAAACAAAAAAGCCAGGTGGAGGCAGCAGGGTCAGTCTGTCATGTTGTTTAATAATAGCCTGACAATAGTTTTTTTTTTTTAACTTTTGACTATCATATTTATGCTCAAAGCAGTGTTCATTCTTAAAGACTATCATGATGAACAAAAACTGTGAATCTCATATCTTTTCCCCACAGACCATTATCAGCAGTAATCCAAAGACCAATTAAAAAATCACTAAGGGTTTTTGTTGACTGAACCAGGACAATACTAACTTCTGGGCTGGACCCAAAAACAAAAACTCATCCTGGCACTACTCTGTTGATTTGGCCAATTCGCAGGCCATGATGAGGGGTCCCGATGCTGTTGGTAAATGGTAAATGGTGAATGGACTTCAGCTTATATAGCGCTTTTCTTGTTTTCATTTGACTACTCAGAGCTGCTTTTACACCTCAGGTCACACTTACCCATTAACACCCATTTGCTCTCACATTCACTTACTGATGGTTCTGAGTTTCTATGTTAGTTATCCATCAGTATCAACTAACACATTCACACCCTTTCATGCCCATTTACAGGCCACTGACACAGCAGTGGGAGCAACTTGGGGTTGAGTGTCTTGCTCAAGGACACATTGCCATGTGCCGCCCAGAGCTGGGCTCAAGCCTGCAACCTCCCGATCACTGATAAAGCACACTATCCAACTGCGCCACCGACGCCTGCAAAAGACCATCTTTTTGCAAAGGCCATCCTCTGCATCGAACTAGCCCAGCATGAGGTTGCAATCTCTTCCCTCTACATCAGAAGCCTTGCTCTCGTGAGTCCTGAGTGTTTTGATGGAATCCAAAAAGCACTTTTCACTGGACGGAGTCAGAGGAACAAGAATAAATGTGGCTCCTCCATGTAAACACACTATATGTATGATCATTATCCCAAGAGACCAGGTTTGCAACCACAATAAAAATGAATATTCTTTTTGAACTTGTTCTTCTTTGCTTTTTTTTGTTATTTTCAAACTCTTTATTTTTTAAGCATGTTTTTACTCTACTTCAGCTTTCAGATCATGTTTCTTTGGTGTGCGAGGTTGTGTTCACCATCTTAAGATGTTGATAAAATGAAATAAAGCATTTTGCACATTGCTCAATAACAGCATTTACCAGAGGACCCTCAGGACAATGTGAACCGCAACAGTATTCAGTTCCTCTAACTCCTCACACATTATTTTTTAGAAGAGCATATAGTGATACCGAAAGGGGATTTTACCCTGTCTGTCCTCTTTTTGCTCTGGTCTGTGGAACAAAAACTATTCTGACTCATAGCTGAACTTTATCTCCTGACCAGACTCTCATCGCTGTAAGTTTATGTGTTAACAAACACAGCTACTTTAAAGAGCATTCTTAGCACACATTTTCACATTTTTGTCTTTACAAGTGTGTGCACTTGTAAAGACAAAGGTTGCACTGCTTCCATCCCTACAGGTAAGAAAATATCTCCATATGATCATTTCAAGTTTAGGTGTTTTAAGCAGTGAGAGAGATCTAAACATATTAAATCATAATGCATGTTATTCTCAACCCTGCACAGCAGCTGGACCAGTCTGATTCAGTGTCAGTAATCATGTAGATCCATCTCACCAAGCTTCAATCTACAACGATCGTGCTCGGCCCGCAGCGGCACAGCCAATCAGCGTCCTTTAGAGCAGGAAGAGGTGGGGGCTACCAGCAACACGACAGCAGGAAGTGACGCACAGAGATTAGCTTAGATTCTAAAAGTTTCAGTAGTAGTTGTGTCAGATTTTTACCGCATTTCTTTATTAAATGAAAAACAAAGATCAGCACTAAAACTTCTCTGTAGTAAGGATGTTTTTGCTTCACTTCCAACATGTTTTGAGAAGAGTTTGTTTTACACAGTGGTTCATGTTCTGTAAGGCAATACTGCCCGCCTACTGCATTATCTGATTGGCCCATAATAAATGTTGATTGATGGAAAAATCGCCAATCACTTGCCGGATCTGTTTCTGAAAGGTTCAGCCCTCCCTTAATACTTTCCATGGGCTGTTTCCCAGATTGACCAGTGAAATATTTTGAGCAGCCAGTCTGTTGTGTCAGATTATGTGATTCTTGCAGGCTTTTTGGATATTAGATTTGAAAACATCAGCTATGTTCATGTTTTTAGCTCTGGATCTGTTATTTCTTACCACAGATAATCTCATTGCCTGTTGTTCTTTTAAATACTACATCCCCTCAGTAAATACCCTACCACCACATCTTTCCCTTCAAGAAAATTCAGATTAGATCATGACAAATGACTTGTGTGATTGATTCAGCAATCCTTTTAAGTTCTGCAAAGGTTGGTGAAGCAGATAGTGCATGTGCCTTACAGCAAGAAGTTTGCTGGCTCAATCCCCCTCTCAGTCAGGGCCTTTCTGTGTGGGGTTTGCATGGTCTCCCTGTGCATGCATGATTCTCTCACAACCAAAAACATGCTTATTAGGTTAATTTGTGACTCTAAATTGCCCTTAGGTATAAGTGTGAGCATGAATGGTTGTCTGTCGTTCTATGTGGTATAGATGATGGATGGAAGGTTTACATGTTTTCTTCATGTGTGCTTTTTTTCTTCTACATTTGAAATGACATGTGGGCCGCACTGAGTTAGAAGAGTTGCATGTGGCCCCTGGGCTACATGTTGTCCGACCCTTCCTAGGGGATCTTTTGTACTTTTTGTTCAGAATTTTGGTATTCTCAGTTTGTGAAAAATGCATCTTTAGGATAATAATCCTGAAAATCTTTCCAATTGATGATATTCTGGGGGAAGTGTTAAGGACACACAGCATGTTGAGAGTAAAATTAATAGTGGAGTGTAAAACATTTCTTCTAACTGAGCACTTTCACTTCCTTATTTTTCAAGTTTGTTTTTTATTATTATTTTTTTTTTTACATTTGGTTCTCTTTTTGAGTTAAATGTAAATATGTAAATAATTATAACAACAAAAGTAATCTAGGGTCTGGAGTATGCACGGGTAAAGGTAGAAAATAGAATATTTTCCATGCAGTTAACTCCAGTCATGCATGTCTGCCAGAACTTTCTGTCTGCAGCCAAGTTTTAGAAAATATGTCACAATTTCCCTGACACTCATCCATTCCAACCACAGTCCTGTTAGCATCTGTCCACGATCTGAAGGATTCAGTTCCTGAAATGTAACTTCTTCTTTCTGGGTGGAATAAGGCAAAGATGTTTTTTTTTTTAAAGAAGGATGTTAATGTGTTTTGATTGTGCTGTTGGAGGGTTTCAGGTGCTCTTCTGCTTCTTGCTTCACAACAAACATGGAAGAAGTCACAGCAACCACAGAAGATTACTGGGTAAGTGGATATTTGGACCCAAATTTGAATTTGTCTTATTTAGAGTGTGTTTTCTTTTATATGAGAATATTCTTTTATTTTCTTGCAGATGTTTTCATAAGATCTGTTGTGCACAATGATTAATTTTCTTATTGTTAAAGTTGCATCTAGTAACAGGTTATCCATTTTTAGGGGGTAGGGCTCTCATGTAGAAAAATTAAATTCTCTGTGTCTGAGTGTCTGTGGACACCCTAAGCAAACACACAAGCATGCATTTTATCATATCTTCACCCTGCAGTAAGTACATTGTGGTCATTATTTTAACATCTCAGTATGTTTATCCTGTCCTCAATGCAACACCAGTCCTGCAGTGTCAAATCATTTTCTCAGAGCTTGAGACCACTACCCAAAATCATTTTCAGAGAAGTTGAAATCAAGTAAAATGAATGGATGGATGGATGTCCTCTTTGGGCCTTGGTCACTAAAATAGAAGAGTTGTGCAGTTTCCTCATAGTGAGGTTAAAGGTCTTGGATAAGTTCTTTAACACAGTTGTTCCCAAACTTTTTAGCTTGCAACCCCTTAAATAATAGAGCCAACAAATGGGGACCCCTCACTGTCACCGAAGATAGTTTTACACAAAATACACATTTCCGGGATTTTAAACTTTTTTTTTCACTCCATCTGAAACCTAACTTAATGACTTTAGTTTATGTTAAAGGTCCCTCATGCACATACTGTATGTATATATTTATTTTCATAAGTGGGTAAAACATACCATACATAAAAAACCAGTCAATGTTTTATGGAAGGCAAATTCCAACCCTGCTAAGGGGCAGGAGCCCCCACGATAAACCACAGTCTTAAAAAACAATTTTTTGGATGATAACTCAGGGGTCTCTTGCCAAAACATCCATCAACTTTTAAACTTGGGCAGGGTAATATGGAAAAAAATCTTGTTAATGGTCAGCCAAATCGCAACACCTAATATTTAGATGTGTATTATTAATTGGTTGTTCAGAAAATATATTACAGAAGGTCACAAGAATTGTGGACTCTGATATGGTTTTAATAAAAGCCAAAAACATTAAAACACACTGGATACCAATGCAACAAAATAAAAAAAAATTAGGTACCCTCTATTAAGCAAATTGTATTTGATTATTTTATTTGTGAAATTTAAGTTTGGACACTAACCATGTTTTAACACACAGTCTGAATTGCACAAAATCAGTGGCAATATTCAGGTTTATGGAGTTTGTCACAATTTTAGGCCCTAAAATACTGCATGATTCAAAAGGATCGGATGTCCAGCGTTTTAATGATAAGCAGCTGCATCGCACCAAGTTCTATCAAGGTCAGGTATGAAACAAATTTGGGGAGGAAGTTCTTTTTTTTTAACGAAGCACTCTGAAAGAAGTTCAAATGTTGAGTAAAAAAGCTGATGCAGTGAGATTAGGGTCAAAATTCAAGAATAAAAGTGAAATACAATGTGAAGAACAAAGTCCACTTGTTTCAACTTTAAATCCCTGCAGTTTGACTCTTTTGCTTGTAATGCATAATGAAAAAAACACCATCTTAATAAACACACACACACACACACACACACCCACACACACACACACACACGTGTGTGTATGTATTTTTACTTTAAACCATGACACTTAATCAGTACAAGGGTAATTCCTGGTTGTTGGTAACTTTTCTGACTCAGGATACACCTCTATGTCTTAAAGATAATATGTCAATCAGCAGAATATGTAACCAAAGATTTTGATTATAGAGTCAAGTGTGAGTTTTGTCCCTCCTAAATATGGAAAATTGACCAGAACAAAAGAAGAAAACAAGAGACTCAATGTTATGGATCACGGTTCCTTTATCTCAGAAAACATGCAGCATGGAGAGGAGACCTGGAGAGGTGTCCTCTGAAGACATGACAGCTCACCAGCCTTACATACAGCACTCTACAGAATCACATGACAAAAAATATGTATATTTAGAAACTGTTCAAGAGAGTATAGATCCCAGGACACCATATACAGGTAAAACTTCACACCCTGTTCAAAACCCACCCCCACCACCTGTTTACTAAGGGGTCAAAAGTTGTCTAAAAACAGATGTCAGACCTTGGTGTTGTTTTACTTCACTGAGTTCAAATAAAGCTTTCAAAAAATTCCTCACACAAGTCTTTGTTCATCTTCTGGTTTTGATACCTTATTATGTTGTTTCTACCAAATCTGGTAACCTTACATATCAAACTGAGAAGAGTTAAGATTTTAGTGTTGTTTTCACCAAGTGCAGAGTTAATTATACTCTGAATGGAGTCACATCCCTGAAAGTGTACTCCCAGTTGAAAATTAGTTGGTGTCAAAAACAAGTGTAAAAATAATGATTCAGTAAATGAATTCTGAAGGTGTACCCATAGGTTACTTTACTTTGAACTTTTCACTCAGATCTCTGAACCCGTAAGTAAGTCTTATTGTTAGTCATCCTGTCTGTCCACTTTTATTGGACAAGTACCAACAGATGCCACAAGCCACATCATGAAAACTGCATTGCAAAAGTTTTTTTTTAGATATATGTGCTCTAAGCAAACATGGTATCTTTATTTCGGCTAATTTGCTTTTTAGTAAACAGTAAATTTATACAGCATTATTTCCACTTTGCAGTGATGATATAGAGTTACGAGAGCTGATTGATAAGTTGTGAGCCTCATATTTAAGGGTCTGACTTTTGGCAGACATATTGCATTATTTTTCAACATAATCCCCTTCAGTATCTATACACTTTTGCCACTGATGTTTAAGGGCCTTCATGCCACTTTTAAAGAAGTCCTTTTCTTGACCATTCAGAAAGTCCTCCACTGCACGTATGACAACATCATTGACCGAAAGTGGGTACCGGAAATGGCCTTTTTCAATTTTGGAAACAGATGAAAGTCTGATGGAGAGAGATCAGGTGAATAAGGTGGATGCTCAATCAATTCAAAGCCGCAATCTTTAATGGCAGCCATGGCAATGGCAGACTTGTGAACAGGAGCATTTTGTCCATTCTGCAAAAGTCACTTGCCTTGTTTACTTTAGAGTGCTACCTCTTCAACATAAACTGACCAAATGACACCAGTCTTCGGGTACACAGCCTTAAATAGTCAGGGAAAAGTAGAGCTGAAAAAGGACATCCCTGCTTATCCTCTTCAATACAATGCTCACAACTCATCAATCAGCCCTCGTAACACTCATGTACTTAAAAAATATACTCTGAGAGGGTACGTTCCTAACACTACATAAAAGTGTTGATTAAAAGTCACACTGTTAAACGTTACAAAGTTTTAAGTTTTAACTCCAAAAAGCATCAATAAGTACACTTGATGAGAGTTAAAGCGCAAACTCTTCAAAAAGATTGTGGTCCATTGTGGTGTGGACCCATAGTCTATAGACACTTAAGTGGTGCTCCTATTAACTCTGATGGTACTGATTTGTCTCTACAGATTTTGAAATGTATATTGCTGCTGTTGGTCTTGGTCATCTCAAAATGCTGCCAGTGAACTTGGTCAATGAACTATGGTGCTAACATAATAGCATGCTTTCACTTGCCAAATAAAAAATGATGTAAAGCAAAACAAATAGACTGGTCCCCTTTTTACAATTTTAATGAAATGTTTGGTTATTCCGTTTCTTAAGCAACACGTTGTTGTTTTCTTCTTTCCCTGATCTGCAGAGTTTTGATGATTATGACAACTTTACATCACCGCCTGACACTGAGCGGAGTCATGCTGTGCCGTGCGTACAGGAGGACATCTACAGCTTTGGACAAAGATACTGCCCTGCCGTTTACAGCCTGGTGTTCCTCCTGGCTTTCCTTGGCAACATCCTGGTGCTGTGTGTGATCCGCCGCTACCGTAACTCTCAGAGGGGAGGAGCCTGTTCTTTTACTCTAACGGACACCTTCCTCCTTCACCTAGCCATCTCTGACCTCCTGCTGGCCTTTACCCTGCCCCTGTTTGCAGTGCAGTGGGCTCACCAGTGGGTGTTTGGGGAGGCTGCCTGCAAGCTCTCTGGTGCCCTCTTCACCCTAAACCGCTACAGTGGCATCCTCTTCCTCGCGTGTATCAGCTTTGACAGGTACCTGGCCATTGTTCACGCTGTCAGGCCGGGATGGAAGAGGAACACTTGTCATGCTCAGGTCGCATGTTCTCTGATTTGGGCTGCCTGCTTGGGTTTAAGCAGCGTGGACATCACCTTCAAACAGGTGGATGAGGTCAAAATAGCAGGCGACAAGAACCTGCTTTTCTGCCGGGTGGTGTTCACAGAGAACCCCACGCAGTGGCTGGTGGCGTTGCAAATGCTCAGTGTGATTCTTGGATTCGGGGTCCCTCTCTTAATCATGCTCTACTGCTACATCCGCATCTTCAGGTCTCTCTGCAACGCCACCCGCCGCCAAAAACGCAAATCCCTGCACCTCATCGTCTCCTTAGTGTCTGTGTTTGTCATCTGCTGGGCACCATACAACTGTTTCCAGCTGGCTGACAGCCTGCACAGGTTAGATTTCGTGCCTGGAAGTTGTCACTTTGGCCGCCTGGTGGACACTGGGATTATGATCACAGAGAGTCTGGGACTGTCGCACTGCGCCCTCAACCCGCTGCTGTACGGCTTTGTAGGGGTGAAATTCAGGAGAGAGCTGTTCAGGATGTGCAAGGAGTTGCTGAGACAGAGAGGCTGGCAGGCGACAGGGTACTGGAGGGAGAGCAGCACAAGGAGAACCCCAGTGTCCCATAGTTCTGCAGATAGTGAAAACACTTCCTACTCTGTCATGGTGTGAAACGATAAAGTGGTGCAGGGTGACGAATTTTGTAGGACTTAGCATTGCGCCGATTCCCCTGGTGAAAAGCCTTTGGCTGTTTGCATTACCTACCACACTTAGGCTAGTACAAACTGATCTCACTAAAATGAAGTATGTTGTAAAAAGCATGTATGTAGTGTGCAATGCAAACATTTGTAAAACCCCCAGTATGCTAAAAATTGTTGGATGGCATACTGATTCTGAGAACATCAGCAGTATGCATCACACAAATCTACCTTGCATACTGTATACTACAATGTAAAGTAACAACAGTTCCGAAGTCAAAATGGCGGGCAAGCAACTGTGTACATCCATGGTAGCAGCATTAGCATTATTAGCATCAGCATTAGCTCCACACATTTCAAGAACAGTTATACAAATCAAATCAAGGTAAATGTACATTTTTCAAGTTGTTACATTCACATTGCAGACTGATCAGGACAATGTTCAGTAAACAAAAAACATGAAAATCAAGATAAATCGCTCAGAAATATTTTCAGTCCATAAGTGGATTCTACAATCCAGAGGTGCAAGCCATTAGCTGGAGAACTATTTAAAGTTGTGAACAGAAATCATCTTATTGTATTAAGCATTTTCCAACTTGCCATCAAAATGGACAAACAATCCATCATGTCACCAAAAGAGTCATAAACTGACAATATCAGGCATACATACATATATACATACATACAGTGTTTATTGTGCTATCTAAGTTACTCTGCTCTTAATACGTCATTTGTACTTTAGTGAATGAGTCACCAGACAGCTTTTCTCTCCTTTATCATTTGCACCTAAAACCACAGACCTCTTTATTTACACCCCTAAAAACAAAAACCTTGGCATTTTTTTAGACCGTTTGAGGAATAATAATCTAGCAATAGCGATGTTGCTACCAGCGCTTTCTCATCTCCTGCAAAAACATTATCATGATTTGTTTGCATGGTTTCTGTGGCAAACAGGAAGTCACCACTGTTATGATTTATTTTTAGAGGCAATCAAAAATGATGCCATTCAATGTCACCACTTAATCGCTTTGGTCCTAGTCGACCACTTGTTAGCAACTGTCCTTCTTGAGATAATAACACACAAAAGTCTAGGAATGGGCCTCTCTTCAGATGTGTTTTTATTGTAGAAAATAAACTTAAAATCTCTCAGCCTTTCACCATGGACCTCATTCAAGGCATCCAACATCGAGGGAACCAGCAACTTCTGGGTTGTCCGATATAAATTAATCACCACTGCTCCACTGCATATGTTCATATCTGTGTCAGGTATCTGTTGACAGCTGCTGCTGCGCATGAGTGATCAAATAGCAGTACATCACACATTTTTTATCACTTCACTCCTCTCCAGTTTCAGTCTAATGCCACACTGAATTGTTCTTTGAGGATGAAAAACATTTAATGTTTTGTATTTTCAATAGCCTGAAGCACAACATCCTACACAAAAGCATTTGAGTACATTGCTCCTGTTTTCTAATCTATTGCTAATATAATCTCAGGGCTTGTTTTCAACCAGCTGAGGGCATAGTCACTCTGGTGAGGTGGCATTTCATCACTTTTATCAATATCTTGGAGGAAAAAAAGTTGATCGAACATGAACAATAATTCGTCTACATTTTAGATAAGAAGATACTCTGCAACCTATCCAAAAATTTGTAAATGCATGTATAAATGTAAAAATGTTTCAGTTTTCTGCCTTGGTCAAGAGGTCTTTTTATGTTTTCCTCGTGAACATGTGCAGAGTAAATGGCATTAATGTAGCTTGCCTCTTACAGGAGGTACTGAATGTTACAAGCTCCCCTTTTCCCCCCATTTTTTTCTCCACTGCATAGTTGAGGGTTTACTTCTACATTTGCTTGATCGTTACTCCTCTATTCAAGAATCAACTGTAATGACAGAGAGTGAGAGCAGATTATGGAGTAAACATGATGATAAATTTCACTCACTGATGTTGTCATGTAACCTTTTACCTTAAACATGCTGATGTTTTTTGTTGTCTATAAGTCAGATATTGTGCAACATCTCGGTTTCTTCACACTTGAAATGCTTGCTCAGCAGTTCAGGTAAAGACTGCGGCTAATAGACTTCAGACTCATCATCTCACTTCCTTACACTCAAGTATTGTCTGACAAAAAAAACAAAAGACAAGATTCAGCTTTAAAAATTGTGGAAATGTTTTTTTTATGTCAAAAGTTGTGAATGTTGAAACTCTCATTTCTTCTTTCTTTTTTTTTTCTTGATACAGCTACTTCACTCAGCTGTGTGCTGTGTGCCTCAAAAGTGGAAATGAAAACAGAATGAATCATTTCAAATGTTGTTTATGCCAATATACAACCTTTTTACAGTGTAAAAAGATTTTTGTAATAAATATTTTAACAATATTTAGTGTCCTAGCTGTTTTTTATTCATTACAGATTTTCTTGAAGTTCCTCTAAACTTTATCGATCAAACATTTTGCACCTGTAGAGTCGTAAAGTGTTAAGAAAAATACCAAAGTTCACTCTTCAAACATCAAGTACACAGCAGCTCAGATTTAAAGCCTGAAAATGTTTCTTTTACAACCCTAACATGAGGCTTTAAATATTTATTTACCCCTTTTTCATGAGCAGAAAATTACAATGTAAAAACTTAAGTCTTTACAGTCTGTCAGTAGTTGGAAGGTTGCAGGTTCAAGCCCAGCAAAAGCTGTCACATGGCCATGTGTCCTTGGGCAAGACGCTTAACCCCAAGTTGCTCCCACTACTGCGTCAGTGGTGTGTAAGTGGGTATAAAAGGGCGAGACTGTGTTAACTGACACTGATGGCAAACTAACATAGAAACTCTGCACCATCAGTTAGGGCATATGAGAGAAAATGGGTGTGAATGGGTAGATGTGACCTGCACTGTAAAGCTGCTTTGAGTTGTCAATGAGACTAAAAAAAAGAGCTATGTAAGCTCAAACCCAAATATTTGCACTGAAAAGCTTGTCTCCTGGCTGTTTAGTGTGACAGCGAAGCGTTACAGCACAATTCTTCCTTAAATTGTTAAAGGGGGAAACAGATTCCTAATAATGATCAAACCCAATATTGACAGAACTGGAAAATAAGATTATTTCAATAATAAGATGAACACATACATATTTATATAAAGGCTGTATTACAATACATTAACAATGTAATCTATCAGAGTTGGATTCATTGACAACATTTCCATAGTAAATGCAAGACATTTAACATTAAGTAAAAAGTACCCTGTATCATGGCCTGAAGTTAACAGTGAAACTAAATCTGCTCTGTTCCCCGTATTACCACACACAAACAGTTTATATCAATACTGGTCTTAAAATGAATTATCCAACAGCCAAGTCCCCTTTAGGTAGACTGTAAGTTCACTTCCATCTTACAGACACAGGAAATTTCTTGATGACAAGAACATCTGCATTTTATAGAAAGAAGACTGCTGGTTTGAGGTGTCAAGAAAGCCTTTTTTTTTCCAAGATTGAGAAACCATCACCGAACAGATGTGGGAGACTAAGGCCTGGCACACACAAAAATATTTTTTAAATCTTAACCATTGAAACTGTAAGAGAAACACATGAAGACAAATACGCAGATTTATCAGTTTTAGTCTTGGAGGATATGGTGTGAGACAACGAGAGAGCCATACAGTCCCCTGCATAAATGAGTACACCCCTATTAAAAGTAATGTATTAATCAATATCTAAATGAACAAAAGAACAGTTTCTAAAGTTTTGACAAGGCTGAGTTTAACATAACACTTTTTTTTACCATAAGATGAAAGTAAGGGTAATATGATAACTAAAATTTAGCTTTGCTCCCATGCCTTTGATTAGGGTGTACTCATTTTTGCATCCCAATCTTTAATTGAGAAAAAAACTTATTTGTGTGCGACATAAAAAATCTTGTTTGCAAATGTCCAACATCTGGGGGAGTATTTTGTGGTATAGTATGCCATAGGAAATGTTGATTTTGAAAGGAAACTAAAGGTTTTCTCACAAATCTGAAGGGGTGTACTCATTTATGCTGAGCACTATGGCACACCAAACACCAACCGAATCATTCAGCAACTAGCAACTCTTGCAGCTTGTATTGTAGTGACTGTGGCTTACTGAGGGAGAGGAGAGAACGTTCTATACCGCATCTAAGGTACTTGATGGCTATATGGAGCTCATACAACCCCACTTCAAAAATACTGAACTATCCCTTTAAGCCTGGCAGATGGCACTCATATTTTTAAAATTCCTGATCCAAAAAACGAACAAATAAAATATCCCTTTTTCAGTCCCTGCAAACAGAAATGGAGATTAAACATTAGGATAGGGATGGGGGGGGGGAGAAAAGCAGCTAACACCCCTTGTACAAAGTTCTCTTCAATCTGCTGCCTCAACTGAAATCTTTAAGAAGGAGCCTGAAGCACTTTTGTCTAAAATGGCTTTTGACCTTTCGATGTAACCTTGAACACCAGTGCCTTTGTTACTATCTCTTTGTTTTGTTGTGATTCGTTTCTATGACCTCCGTTGATTTGTAATGGTTTATTCTTTTGTGAAGCACCTTATCCTGTGGACGGTGCTGTATCACATCAACTTTACTTTCTTACTAAAGTGCATGCAAATGATATTATGAGGAACCCATCTGCAGGACTCCCCAGATGTCTTCATTTTTCTGATAGCTTCTGATTAAAGTGCACATGGTTTTACTAAAGTGTTGGGAAGTGATTAGCTTAGAAGATGAGCATCGCATTATCTTGAAATTTTTGGCAAAATTTATTAGAAGAGCAGCTGAATGGTTTTTGCACATTAACTGAGGTGTTTAAGGAACACTGCATGCTATGTGCACGTGTGTTTGAATAGCACAAAAGATTTTGTAAAGGCAGAGGGGATGTTCTTGATAATTAACATCCTCGGCACTCACGCACATCAAAAACTTTTGAAGGCATTAAATAAATTAAATTATTCAAAACCATTTACAACTCACTATAAGAATGTTCGACAAATTCTGCATGAGAATTTGAACTTTAAAATTTGAAATTTGACCCAAAACTTCTGGCTCATGAAAAAAAAAGACACAAGCAAATTTGTGGAGATTTTTGAACAAGTTGACAGAAACACATTTTCTTCATATGGAGTGATTACACACCATGAAACTTGGATCTTCCATTACAATCCTGAGACAAACAACAGTCATTCAAACACCCCCATCACAGAGGATGAAGAAAGTACAGCATTAAGGGTTGACATTTACTTCACATGAAGGTTTAATTTTGGAGGAGTGGGTCTCAGAAGGGTCAATGAATCAACACTATTACTAACAGGTTAGAAAGTATTGTGAGAAAAGTCTAAAGAAAGAGACCACAACTGTGGAAAAAATGATTTCATTCTTCATCAAGAAAACGTGCCAGCTCACACTGCACTCTTGGTAAAGAAGATTCTGGAACAAAAACAAATCACAGTGCCTCATCACCCTCTGCCATCTTGGTGACCAGGAGGAAGTGGACCCCACTGATGGCCACAGAGAAGGCAAAGGCAGCACTCAAACACAGGGACATCATGGGCCATGTGTAGCAGGGGAGGAGTGGTCTTGGCCTTGGGACCAGCACACCAGCCTGGAACAAGACCACTTCATCCAAAGACGCAAGCTTGCAGTGCCTTTTTCCTATGGTCAAATCTGTGCTCAAAGGAACTTGTTTTGGGTCTCTGTCAGAAGTTAAGAAAAAAACAACAGAGGCTCTGAGACAACAGGCTGAAGAAGACGTGCTGCACCGTTCTGATCAGTGGAAGACCCGAATACAGCTGCATTGATCCAGGAGGGGAGGAGACTGAAGGATAAAGACTTTGAAAAATGGCTATGTTCAATAAAACTGTATAAAAACATTAGTCATGTTTTTTAATTGCATAAATAATTGCACGTAAACAACATTTTAAAAGAAGAAGCACTTTGCCGGTGGCTCAAATGGCTCAAAGCAGTGAATCTCAAATGGTGTGCCTTAGGACAAGTCTCGGTGAGCCTTGGGAATATGCAACAGTAGAATTTAATAAACTAGCTTTAAATTTTACCCTATCTGTACCTAAGAGAGTGTAATTTCCAAACAGATATCAAATTCTTTGACTTATATTTGTGACCAGTCTTCAGGTTTTGTTCTCCCTCACAGTGAGGGGGCATGTCTCCTGCTCCTGCAGCTCCCTGTTGCTGCACACCTGGACCTGGACCTCATCTCCTCATCAGCCTCCCCTACTTAAGCTGCCTGAAGACTTGTCACAGTGCCAGACTATTCCTGCACTCACAGTGGTAATGTTGGCTAGCCTCAAGTGTTACCTGTGTTTAAATTATCAGTTCTTATGGTCTATTTCTCTTGTGTACCTGTTGGCTAACTGTGCTTCTCCTCCTCTCTTTCAGTGCCTCCTCGAGTCCAGCTCTCACAGCCACACTCTGTTGCCTCATCCCCCCCTTGTTGCTTTACCTGTGTCGCACCTCTATCTGCTCTCGTGATTTGCTTTTTGGGTCCAGTTACTCCATCTACAGTGGTCACACCGTCACAAAAGTTTTCTTTTTCAGACAGAAATAATGCAAAGACGGTTGCTACTTTTTGGTCTTTCTCAATTATTTCCTCAACTAAACTGAAAAAAGGGGATCTCTAAAGTTTAGGACAAGTCTAGGTGAGTCTTGGGAATATGCTGAATTTATTATTTTTTTACATTTCGAATGAACTCTTATATGGTTATAAGTAATACAGGTGTTTGACAACTACTACACAGGAAAAAAAAATCTAAATTTGTCTTTTATTTAGCCAGAATATCTTATCCCACTTAAAATAAGCTACAATCCACTGGAAGAATGGCACAACGTGTGAAACACAAAAGACATCTTCAAATTTAAGGACATGGAGAGAATTTGCGTGGAGAAACTTGACTCGTTATTTCATCACACCTAAAGTGAAGAGTAAGGAGACTGGATTACAACAATCATGCTGGCAGCAGTGTGGAAACAGGAAGCACATCATACACACATCTTCTGGGAATGTAATAAGCTTAATAGATTCTGGGAAAAAGTACAAAGAATGATTAAAAATATTGTGGGATATATAATACCCAAAGAATGTAAAGTCATGTACCTGGGAAACATAAATGATTGTGTCTTAGACAGAGATAGATACTTAACTAAAATATTATTCATCACATGCAAGAAGGCAATAACACGAAATTGGTGCAAGATTGAACCCCCTACCGTAAACCAGTGGCCTGAAATCATAAGAGAGATCTATATTATGGAAAGAATGACCTATCATTTTAGACTGAAGGGGGGAAAATTGGGAAAAATGGACAATTTACTATACAATGCAAGATATCTAAGGAATCACTGATATGTAAATTGCTTTGACTAACGATGTCGGTAACCGTGACTGTTTTGTTTTTTGTTTTGTTATCTGTCTTTTGTTTAACACAGCTGCTTCTATTGTGGAAAATGCATAACCCAAATGTAAACTGTCTTCATTGTCATACCACATGAAACTTCAATAGAAGTTAAAGTAACAAAAAAAAAAGCTACAATCACTTTACACGCATCATCTCAGCAAGAAAGAAGGACTTGTTTTAAGACGATGCATTTTAAATATCTTGTAATGTCAAAAATGTTGTAAATATCTTGTTTTGAGTCATATCTCAAATGAAACTAGGTCTTTTTAAACATTTCATAAGGATTTTAAGCATCTGTGTTATTTTCAAAAGGTAGGTAATCTTATTTCAGGAAATATACTCCACTTAATTTAAGTAAATCCATCTCTACTGAAAAATTCTAACTTGCAAAAGGGACACAAGTGTAAGTAATGGATTTAAATTGGCTTGATTTTAGGTGAGCCTTTGACAAAAATACCTTGAAAACCAGTGATATAGAGTTATTAGTAAAATGTCAGTCTTCTGTATGACCAATTAAAATCTCTGAGGCTTTCTCTGAACGTGCCTGTCGTCGTCGCTTCCCTCCAGTTCAGAAATAGTTTAACAGCGCCATCTAGCGGACACATCTCCCTCAGCGCTTTATGTTTGCTTTGTTTCTGCTCAGCTCTGCGTGTTTACACACTGTTGCGTCAAGCGAAGCAAAAACTGCTGTATACCGGAAGTAAGGAATCTTAACCTTCAAAATAAAATTCAGAATACCAAAGTTTTTGTTAAAGTTTTCACGACTATACCATGTTATACCTCTTTTCATGCTTTTTCTGCAAAAGCCGAAGCGCATTTCCTATTATCAGCTACTTCTTGTGGAACACCCATCAAAACTGACGTTGCGATTTAAATGGTGACTTTTAATTTGAAAACCTGGTACATGAATGACTCGACTGTGTATGGGGCTTAGTGGGTTTGTGGGAAGTGGCAATGTGCGAGGACAGTGACATTTGACGGAGCCAAACAACCCAGTGGGGAAGTAACAAAAGTGCGTTCAAGTCCTCACGGTAAGGAAAGGGCTTTAAAGATACCGTAATGACGAAAGTGAGTGTGCGTTTTAACACTTTCAGTTCCTGAGATAGAGCCTTTCTCGCCGTCAGCTAATTTGTAGTTTCCCTTCTCCAGCGGCAGGGGTTTTTTTCGTGGATTCACCCCGAGCTCTCTTGAAGACCGGGCTTGCCTTTGATTCTACCTTTTGTGGTGCTTGTATTATCTGCGCAGTCACTCTGTGCATTTTTGTGCGGGTTTTCGGGTCGTCTGTCGGGACAGCTGCAGGAGGTCGTCGACCCAATGCATACACGGGACTGCGGGTTCTTGTATCAAAGCTGCTGACCCCTATGTGAAGGAGCTCATACACGCTGTCGTGTTGTCCTGTTTTAATCATTTTTATTCTGCGTCCTGTTCGTCTGCTGCAGAAGACTTTAATGGTAAGTGATAAAGAAAGCTTTCAGTGTATGAGTTTAGAAGTGCTGACACGTAGACTGACTGGTTCTGGCCTTTAAGGGCAAACTTAGGATTAGACTATGGGGGGTGCTTTGGCTCTTGAGTAACTTGTACAGGAGAGTAACTTATAGCACCCTAAGTCTTACTCCATGTTGCATTTTGTAAGAAAGTACAGATCGGATGTGCTGGTTTTACGATGTCATTATTTTATAGGATTTTGTAATTATAATAATTTTATGCTTCATCTTTAAAGCAATTGATGGAAAGAGCACATAAATATAGTACTCAAGTGAAACTACAGTGACTGTGATAAGATTTTACTCAAGCCCAAGTAAAATCAGCGCTGTGTTGATCTACTGAAGTGAAACTAAAAAACAGGGGTGGGCAACAGGCGACCTGAGGACCAGATGTAGTCCCCCACTTCCTCAGTGCGGCCCACTAGAGCCTTGTTTCCACTGAGTGGTCTGTTTAGTTTAATACAGTTCTGCTTGGTTTGGAGTAAATCCTGGTCTTGTTTGCATTTCTACCGCCACCTGTACCTGCACTTGAGAGCATGCAAGTTAATGCAAGTCAAGAAGAGATGTGTCTGACAGCTACGTCAGTGTGTGATGTAACATCAGTGCAGTCTGAAGTAGAACAGGATTGTAAACAAAGGGCATCAATGGAGAACTTCCAGCACTATGGTCCTCTATGTAGAACGGTTTCATTCTTTACAGCAACAGCAGTGTACAGAAAACGCTCTAAATCCACAGCTTATTTGAACATGGCGAGGTATGTATTTTTGTTTTAACTGCTGTCGGATAGGAATAATCAATGTTTGTGACCAATCAACAGACTGCAGCGCTTTTAGCTCCTCCTTTCAGAGGGGTCTAAAAAAGTGGGAAGGCAAGGGTCTGTTATTTGGGTGCCCTTTCTCCTCATCTGACAGAGGAAACACCTGTAATTGCATACTGTACCAGGCCGAAGTGAACCGGACTACTCAGTGGAAATGCAGTTTAGTCAGTTTGAAATTTAATAGCATTTTATTTAGACAAGAAAAACATAAATAAACCTAGCAGGTTAATATAATGCATGTTCTATTGAAGAGTTGTTGTTGGCTGTAATTGTTTCTATAAAATGTTTTAGCATTTCTGAATGTTTCTGCAAGGGACAAAAAACGTAAATAACCTGTAAAACTGTTAATAGCATTTAAAAAGTAGCTAAAACTGGCCTGAATTCTGTGTTTAGCTCATTAAATGAAGTCATAATGTATAAATCTTGATATTATCCCTCATTTTCTTTGGTCCTCAAGTAGCCTGTCCTGGTTTAAAATGTACAGCAAATACTAAATTAAATATTTTAACAATCTTTCTTGTTTTATGTGAAAAAATATAATGTAGTGAGTCATCAAGATTGTTAATGATACTGAAGATATTAGTCAAAATGTTATTCTCTTAGTGAGTCATATATTAATATGACCAAATAAATGAGTCAGTGACCATTTGAAAGAGGAGTTTTCTAAGTTTTGAGTGGCTGCCACAGGGATGATCAGCGAACAGCGATCTACTCAGTGGATCATGACGTGCTGATAAGTGTCTGGGAGGAATTCTCTTATTGCATTGATGTTGCCCGTGCTGCAGGTAGTGGCCACATTGAACGCTTGTAAGACAGGAAATAAAAGTTGATTGTGAGTAGAATACTTGTGACTTGGCTGGAGTTTTCTATTGCTTTTCCTTAATAAAATATTGCTTAATGAAATCGGTTCATTCTTTTCGAATAACCCTGTAGAATGAAGCTTTGAGAGTTTAACATTCTTAATAATAAAACTACTTCCAAAAGGGGAGGGAAAAGCTGCTCCTCATTGTCTGCAGCAGCAGTGGGCAAATTTCAGATTTCCAAGTATTGCAGTTATAAAGGTGAAAAATATTTTATTCACCACACGGACATGTACACAGGCAAATAAAAGTCCCTACTAAGTGGTTTTGCTTCAGTTTTACCCAAAAAAAACCCAAAACAAAACATATATATATATATATATATATATATATATATATATATATATATTTATATATCTGCGATACTGGTTTCTGTGAAGGTCTTAATGAAGAATTATTTTGTATTTGGGGAACACAGTAAGTCAAATAAACTGTAATATCAGTGTTGAAAGAGTACATTACCATGGCTGAAATATCTTGTTTTGCCCATTAGATATAGCTTAACTGATTTTGAGCTTGAAAATATTAACATGATAAAGTAAGATATTCTATTCTTTTTTTATGATTTGGTATTATTGACTTACTGGTATTTTTTTATTATGATATAATTTTTATGTATTTGGAAAGAAATTGGCCCTCTGAAACTGAAATTAAGAATAACATTAATGTTGCCCTCATGGTAACCAAAGATGTCCATTGCTGCTCTACAGGCACAAATACATTTTTTCTTTTTTTTATTAAACTTGAATGAAATCCTTGATTAATAGACACCCAAGATATTATGTAAATAGGCATAATGTAAAATGCATTCTAAATACTTAATGTGAATTAGTTGGACTTATATGTCCTGGGGACAAAAAGGACACCAACAGCAAGCCATGACCCCACAGTGTTGTATTAACAGCAAATCGAATGCAGAACTTTGATATCAGGGATGAGCAAATTTGGTGACTGCAAGGGCAGCATCACTGTTGTTCTTGCTTTCAGAGGACCAAATGGTTAAAATTGATGCAGGTGCTGAATAAGACAATCAAAAAAGACAGTTATCCAACAAAAGATTAAATACTGACACGGTCATGCCTTGCACATTTCCTCAGAAGTTCAGTCCGCTTGGTCAACCTTCACAAGCAGTGAGTGGGTTTTTATAAAATTCAGAACAGATGAAATAGTTAACCATAGCCAACTATGATCGTACAGCGTTTATTAAAAATACGTTTTTGTGATTTTTTGTTTCTTTGTGCATTTCCTTTAAAATCAGTAGTTTTGGAAATGCAAGGTTTCTACCCACCAGCAAAAATATATATTTAAATCAGAATTTACAATGCATAACAATTATTTTTAATTCAAAATGAGAAACTTAACCTTTATTTAGCAAGATATACAAGGAATTGAAACCAATTTAGGGTATTTTTTATTAAATGAATTAACAGTAATTGAAATTTATCTGACTGTTTTTCAAGTACATTAAGTAGCCTTATATAAAAAACCTTCACAGAAACCATTTTAAGAAATAATTTCTCTTTCTAAATTACAAAACATTTACTTGTTACTAATAATCACAGTCAAACAATGTCTTTATTTTCATGATTTAATGCATTTCATCTTTGCACATAGTACACATATACAGTAATATTCTGTAAACCAAAACTGCAGGAAGTTGGGGCAGGGCTCGTATCAGTATGGTTTTAGAAATGTTTGACTTGAAATTGTTTATCATTTATGTGCAGGTTTCAATATAAGATAAAAAAAATAAACTGAAGGAATTCCATTCCCTGTTAAATAAAATAAAATAAAAAACAGGAGAGATACGGATTGTTTGAGGAGTGCTGAGATGTGGTTCAACAAGTTTTAACTCGCCTTTCCTGTCATATGCTTTCACAGCTTTGGTCATAATCATAAGACTAAAAATCATGTTTTTCCTTTCAGTTTCTCTTTTTGTCAAAGTAAAAAGCCTGCTCACACTCGTTTAACTTCTGAGGTTGCATGCTTTTAGGTGTGTGGCGTGTCCGCATATCTGTTTCACCAAAAACAAAAGTGACGCTGGCTCATGCCGCTGTAAAGAGGGCATATGTTGCATAGGTTGTGTAAGAAGAAGTGGGTGTGTGTTAGTGTGCATGACCAAGGGGAACTGTGCTTTCAGTGTATTTCCCACTGCACTCTTGCTTAATACTGTGACATAGCACCTTGTGAGTTATTGTGAGTTTGAGGGTGTTTTTAAACGCTCAGCTGGACTTTCCAGACTTCATTCTCACACAGCAGACTGATAAGGCAGGCAGAGAGAGAGAGGAGTGTCATTAACCTGCAGCATTTTACATTCTTCTATTGTTCATTGTGTTTTGTCTCAACTGAAGATGGACATCGAAGTGGAGGGCGGTGGAATACTTGGCCAGAACAGCACCTACACATACGACGACAACTACGTGTATCAGGATGAGCCTGAATCAAAGGGCAGCACTGCGGTGGCCATTCCAGTTCTGTACACGCTGGTGTTGGTCGTAGGACTGTTTGGGAATGGATTCCTCCTGGCTCTTATGGCTCTGAAGAGGCGGTCCTGGAGTCAGTCAGACACCTTCATCCTCCACCTGAGTGTCACAGACATCCTGCTGCTGCTTACCCTGCCCCTCTGGGCAGCACAGGCCGCTCAGCTGAGGGGATGGTGCTTTGGGCCTTTTCTCTGCAAGTTCAGTGGAGCAGTTTTTCATGTAAGTACTGAGAGGGGTGTAGAAAGGGAATCTGTTCAGTTACTTTATTTACATGCAGTTAGAAAAGGTTGAATTATGGTGTTGTTTAAACTGGACTTCATATTAGGGCTGAGCAATATATCAATTAAATCAATTATTTTGAAGTATTTTCCGCAGAAGATTTAAAAATTAAAAACTTAGATTTTTTTCTTGACTTAGTCCAATCATAAGTTGTTATAATGTTAGATAATAAATATTGAAAATTTACAGTTATGTTTCATGTCAGTTTTTGCACAAACAAGCATGTTTGGGTTTGTATTTGTTTTTTAATGAGATTAAATATTGATCAGAGAGTTTAATGTTAATATACTGAGAAAAATACCTCAGCATTCAGTGTTTAGCCTGCCTACGTTTGAACTTCATAATCAACATTTTATAACACACACTTTAACTTTAAGAAGAAAATTCTGTTTGGTTTGGGAATATATTTTGACAATTTAAAGACAAAACTTGATTCATGTCATTTTTGTGTCCCTTTCTTTTTTAAGAGGGAAAAAAAATAATTAAAATCTTAAATCGAGTGTTGCGGAAAAAAATCTGGATTTTATTTTTGGGATCATATTTCCCAGCCCTACTTCATATACAGTATATATATAAATATGTATGTGTATTTATTTATACACTACTGTATAATAGGGATGCATAATGTTGAAATTTTGCTGATATCCTATAAGCCAAAATTTCTGAGGACATTATTGCCGATACTGATATCGATAACAACATTTTTTGGCAAGAGCACAAAGCCCCCACTTTGCTAAAATTACAGATTCCTTTCATATTGACAGCCTGTCGGTGTTTGAAACAGATGTGAAGCAAGGAAAACGTCTTTTTGTTCTTAAATAGATTATATTTTTAAATCATAAAATTGGACATTCAGTGATGATGAGGTCTTGCAAACTTGTACATTTTGCCAATATTTCTGCCAATAATGAGATACATATGGCCAGTTTGTAAGTCCAAAATGTCCGCTGTAGATATGAGCAAACATGTTCATGTCTGCTGGTACAAGTAACCAGTTTTAAGGCAATCATCAGCCGATACCAGTATTGGTCCGATAATATTATGAATCTTTTATGTCTGCTGTGTATATATACATGTATACACACATATATGCGTATGTTTATCCACACTGTCAGGAGTCCCTGCAAACCTGAATGTATGATGGATGTATAGTAGGAGAGTAAAACTTCAGACACAAACTGTCATGAACAAACCCTCACCAGGAATGATGAATGCTCATAATCAAACCTCATTGAGTCTTGTGCACCAAAAATGTGTGGGACTCAGTAACTTTATTAGCATGAAGAGTGACAGTGTGAGGCAGCTTTTCTCAGTTTTGTTTCATTTTATAAAACGATAAAGATCACAGACATGACAGGATATGAAACGCAAGAAACAACTTCAAACAGCAGAAAACAAAATCAAATCAAGCAAACAATGAAGCTGCCCTTGTTCAGTGATGTAACCTCACTGGTTACACCTGAGATCAGATCCTTTGCTACTCTTCTAAACAAACAATGTAAGTCTGATTGAAAACATACTAAATTAAATTCTTCATACACTTAGGTAATGCAGTTGAAACTGATTTACCCATGTATGTTAATACCTCAAGTAAACCCGTACTGGACCAGCCACAGTTTCTCTGCCAGGCTTTTAACTAGAAACGGAATTGCATGACTGCTTAGTGTTGTAAAAGTTGCATTGTTGTCTGCTGTTTGATATTTCCATTAGCTAGAGGGACAGCAATCACAATATGTGTAGCAAAAACGCTGTAAAGTGTGTTTTTTTTGTTTTTTTATCTGATGATTTTTTAAAGTAATTTATTTATTTATTGTAATGTGAGTTCTTTTATTAATCCTGAAAGCATGGGTGGAATGTGTTGAATGTGTTGACCGTGTAGCAGACCCCTCTATCCAAGAAAAAATTCTCCCAAGGGAGACATTAAAGATTCTTTTGACTTTGACTTTTTGACTTTTAAATGTACAGAGCTGTGAAGTTGTTCATATTCATAGACATGTCTAGTGTAGAAAGGCCTTAATGTGGAAGTACAAAGAACTGCAGCTCCTCAGGGGTCTTTTTGAGGCTGGCTGCAGAGGCACTTGTATAAGGAATATGAATTATCTCTAGGAAATAGCTGATACGACCACAAGACAGAGCATGGTAACTGGAAGTGTTAGACCTGTTTCAGCTCCACCCTCTTTCTCTGTCATTAGTTTAACAGAAACTTAGTGTGAAACACTGTTTTCAATTAACAACAACCATGGATTGGATTCAGAAGCCCCCTCCAATAGCCAAACTGCAGACGTCACTTAAACTTTATCCAATATTTTCTACAGTCTATGCTACTACACCAGAGGTGAACATGCCTCTGTCTGTAAACCAATACTCCCCTGTGGTAGACCAGGATACAAGGACAGTCTACTTGTAGTCATTCTCCTAATCAAGCTTTAACCCCAGTCTGACTCAAATTTGCATGTAAACGTACTGACCGAGTCTGTGAGAAAGTCATCTGGGTGGGTTATGTTTGGCTGCAGGCCTTTAGTCTCTGTCTAATTGACTCTTGGCAAGCACAGCTCATTTTATCTCATCCTGTTTCTGAGGCTGAACATGAATTCTCTCTTTGACGAGCACATTCCTGAAGACTTTCCAGCCTTTCTGGGAAGTGTTAAAGGGAGGGGTCAGAGCGAGGAGAAGTGAAAGTAAAGAGGTGAATATGGCCAATGTTTTTAGATCACACATTAAGTCTTCCTTTTCTTTTCCAGATCAACTTCTACTGTGGGATCTTCCTGCTTGTGTGCATCAGTCTGGACCGCTACCTGTCCATCATCCACAGCACCCAGCTTTTCTCCCAGAAGAGGCCAAAGCTGGTCCACATCAGTTGTCTATGCGTCTGGATAATCTCCCTGCTCCTCTCAATCCCTGACTGGATTTTCATGGTGACTCAGAAAAAAACAGAGCAAGAAAAAACTCTGTGTGTTCATGACTACTCAGTGTCAGTCCCAGGAACATACATGAAGCTTGTGTCCCGCCTGGTCCACCACTCGCTGGGCTTCCTGCTGCCTACAGCCGCCCTCGTCATCTGTGGTTGCTGTGTTCTACTGCAGCTTCAGCAAAGCTCAAAGCCTCTGCAGACACAGAGGGCCTTCTTCATGGTCATCCTGCCGCTGGTGGGGGTCTTCTTCCTCTGCTGGATGCCGTACAACATCGCTCTCATAGTGGACACTGTCAGGACCAGCTCTGATGAGGCTCTGATTGTCACTAAGGCTTTGGGCTGCATTCACGCGTGCCTCAGGCCTCTTCTCTACATCGGCCTGTGTAGAAACTTCCGGGGACAGGTGCTGACTGTGCTGAGATGTGCTAAGTTTGAGGATGACGGCTCGCTGTGGGAGCTGGGTGTGGGTGCGGAAAGGCCACCTGACCGGAGTCATGATGATGAAGCAGAGCGGAAACAAATGATGAGTGGTGATCATCAGGTTCAGTCAACACAGTGCTGATGAATGGACAGAGTCTCCCCCTGTGACTCACAAGTGATCTGGACTCCCCCACAAAGTCATGTCATGGTTACAAAGACTGGAGAACTAAATTCAGCCTGTTTATGATTATGGGAAATAGATATTTATAAGAAGCAAAAGTCCCTCACATTGCACTTTAATGTGAAGGTTTCTGAGCCACAGGGGAACTCTAATTTCTGGTGTACTTCTATTTTGTAATCACTATTGCACAAATGTAGCTTGTCACCCCAAACCACAATTTTTTTTAAATTAACTTGTAGATATCTATTTTTTTACTTCACATTTTAAATGTTGTCATTAAATGTATTTTATTATCATGTATGTACAGAAAAGTTGTAACTCCTTAGCTAACAGTCCACAGACTCATGATGAAATACCAGTAGCACATATGTTTGAACAGTACCATATACCCAACTTTATGCTATAATTCAGTATCCAATCAGCTTGTAATCCACAAATAACAAAACTGTGGGCAGCAGACCCTCCATTAAGACTAGAAGTTTGTATCAACTCACAGTTGGGCTCAATGATATTGGATAAAAATGATATTGCAATACACATTGCAACTGTTTGAAGGCAATTTCCAGTTAAATGTCTTTTTATGTGTAACTATGTGTGTAGGTGTTTGCTAATGATTTTACAGTGGGTATTTTTAGGAAAAAAGAAGGAAAAATAAAGAAAAATATCAGTTGAAAGACTCTATTTAACACCATCTCATTGGTGATGGGACTTTTCAGAGAGCTGGCTCTCTTGGTTCAGCTCCCAAGGAAGAGCCAGCTGTTTCGACTCCCAACCAGCTCTTAATTTAGGACCATTTATAGCTCTTAACTTCTCAAAAATGACATGGTTTGTGTGTTGGAACCCCTTTTGCATTCAGTGCTTTTATGAGAAACCTTATAATTGCCTCATTTTGTGCATTTTTTCAGTTACAAAACCATTCTTACTTTTGTGTGATATTTTAATCAAACTTTTTTATTGCACAGATTAACAAAAAACTGCAAACAAATCCACAAAACAGAACCAGAACCAAACTCAAGCAAACAGTATTACTGTCCTTAGCGCAGGTTGGCATTCAGAAAAAGTTAGCTTTGATGAGCTGATCTGATGTCTTTCCTCTGTCTCTCTTCACCGCTGTCTGCTGTCTCACTTGCAGTGGAGTCTAGTATTATAACATTATGTGTTTCACATAATGGTATAACACTAGATCCTTACAACATGTGATTGGCCTCATGGCCACCATGCTGGCCAATCAAAACAAACTCCTGCCCTGATCAGAGATGGGCCTGAGCACTGTGAGAGCTAAGCAGCAAAAGGAAATAACTGGGAGCCGGCTCTCACTCGATGCGAGCCGGCTCTTCTGATTCACTCCAAAGCATCGTCTCTCAGAGCCACATCTTTTGCGCGTGACACATCACTAGATCTCAGGTAACATGAAGACCCTGCATGCTCCCCAGTCTCAAAGTAAGCTTAGAGGTTGTGATACTGTTGTAGTCAAGAAAACAGGAAACGTTGCAATTTTGATTTCTATCAGGCAACACAAATAGCATCAGGTCATGCTTTGAGTCATGTGACTGACTGTCCTACAATCTAACTATTTTTCATCGGCTCATTGCATTTGTTAAAAAGACGTATAGCTTAACCCTAAATTCACAGTGAAGTATGAGTTTGAGGGAGCGAAAGACGCACCATTTGTTTCATATACACTCACATACACATTGTCGTAGGGCTGTGCTCACCAGCTGGCTCTGCGTGCTTTCCTCTCACCCATTCGACAGCTCTGATACTCTGTTGACGGAACAAATGGGGGGACATTTTCACAGTGAGGGTTAAACATAGCAGAGGTTTATATATGTCACAGCAGAATTATCACCACATTCAGGGGGCCAGGTGTTACAAACTGGACGATACTTTCAATAAGACAATCATCAATACTTCTAACTTAATGTATATAATAAATATATACAATAACAGTGTTAATATCTATAAACTTAAAGCTAACAGTAGAGCTTTTTGTTATTAGCTGAAAATTAAAGCTGCTTTTTAACAGCAATGAACAAGTATGCTGGTTATTCAAGTACTTTTGACTTATGGTGATATCTTAAACAAAGGCTTCTGTTACATGAGCTGTGGTCAGTTTCTGCAGTCACTTAGAGGGAAATGGGGTTTTATCTGTATTACTGCATGATGATTTATTTTGAGTTCATTAATGTCTACGATGGGCAGTTTCTGTATGACCATGTCGCTCTTTTGGAACTGTCTTCTTGCACTTCTGCTACCATTTATGATGAATTCTCAGCGCTCTCAGCCTGCAGGCAGGGACCAAGAGAGTCATACTACTACCACAGCATGTAATTTTTCACTGAGGGCTTTTTTCTAACATACCAGGACTACACATGGCTTATTTCTATCACAATATAAAAGTATTTCATTTAGACGCAGGATTATAACTTTATGACGTAAAAATTTTAAGATTAACCATAAATTTAAGATCATTATTAAAATGCATTAATTTGTCATGTTGTTAGTTTGCCTCATACTTGGTGTTGTAGGGAGAGGTCTGTGGAAGATTTAGTTTTAGTCAAGTTTTTGACTGCATTGGGTATGGAGGGGGCCCGGGAATGGCAGCTGGGTTTCAAGTTGCCTATACATGCTTTTCATTTTTGATATTGTTGAACATTATATTCAAGAAGTTTTTAATCTCTAAATATATTAAATCACATTTAGTATAGTAACTGTATGTTTTTTAGTTTTGGGGGTTTTATGTTTTGTTTTTAGGAGAAAATTAAATGACCCCCTTCTCAGAGTCGAGCACCTCACATCTCAAATGAATGCATTAACTAAGATGTTTTAATCTTTGTAAGTCATGGGTTATGAGTGATGTGTATAATGTTCATGTTATTTATTGGTAACTTTACTTCTTAAGTGACAAGACAAAAAATTAAATGTGTTAAATAAGTGCTTTAGTGTTTGTATCTAATGGCTTACTCATGTTTGTTGATCCTCTAATGAACCTGATCTCTCTTTTTGAAGATATTTTTGGGCTTTTTCTTACCTTTTTTAGAAGAAAATAGGGGAAAGTAGTGTAAATTGGAGTAAGCTAGCTGGGAAAAAAGGCACAGGCCAGATAAAGGGACACAACCACCAGGCCATCAGCGCCTCCTAATATGAAAATCATTGGTGTGCCAAAGGCTTTGCAATCATATCAGTTCGCACTTTGTACAGTTTGAGACTGTTGACCTGGACATGGTAAGTCTGGGTTTTAAATGGGTCTGTGGCCTCCTTCCTGCTGTCTTTACCCACTTTCTGAATCTAAACGCTGTATTATTAAATGAAGGCAGAAAAGCCCGAAGAGAAATCTAAATTGTGAGCCATGATACTTATGAATGTCCTGAATGGACGTCCTGTTAATGAATCCTCATTACACATCCAATTATCCTCATTACACAGTACTTTACCTTAGTTAGTGCATAAACTGCTGTATGAAGTCAGGCTCGAGAATCTGCTCATAAATGTGCATTACTGATGTTTTGTCATGAGTTCATGCTTCTTGTTGCTTGAATCATGCATAGACATTTGTGTCATTGTATTATTGCATAATGTTATGCTCTTATTGGAATCACATAGTTTATCCTGTTAATGTTTAAAAGACTTGTTTGCATGATCTTCATTTAACAGTCCAACAAACTGTAGTTACAGCTTAATGCTGATAACATGACACTGTTTTATTTTCCCTTTTAACAGGAAACCTTAAGCAACTAGCACAGTGTTAATTCCACTGTTGCGCATGAAAAGTGTGATTGTGTGCGGCGGAGTTTCCTTACAGTGAATCCCATGGGTTTTTTTGTTTTCAGGCTCTATTCTCATAACATGAGCGTGTGACCTGGAGGACAAGAGGTGACGCCATCAGGTGGTGATCTCATCAGTCAGGTGACAGAGCGAGAGACAGAGGTAGGAGGGTTAAAGCTCCCTATCTGCTCTGTTTACTGTCATTATAGAAGTGTTTGTTCAGTGCAGAGAGAACTGAGCCGTGCTTTGTCTGTCATGAGACATTAGATGGGAAAAGAGTGTGGTAAACAAGTGGAGGACATGGAAGTGTTTGTAACATCACATGCTCTGAAATGCTTTCAATTTACAGCCTGCTCAAGTAAAAGGCTTCAGGCAAGGCAATCATGTCCGTGCTCATAATGAGACCCGAAATAAAGAGAATGTTTAAAACTGTGTTTCTAAAGTCAGTCTTTGGTTATTTCTCTCTTCTCTTCCTTCTTTGATATTTTAACATTTCACTTTTGTCTCTGTCCAAACTTCAATGAGGACCTCTGGTTTATGTAGACTCTGGCTCCCCCTTGTGTCCTCATTTTGAAGTGAAAAAAAAAAAGATTTATCTGCAGTATAGACCCTTCAAACACATTACTCGTCAAGATTTTGTTATGGGAGATGAAGAAAATCTGCTTCCACAGTGGTCTTTTACGATGTATTTCCATCAAGCCAGCTGATTACTTTCAGTGTGGTTTGGTACTCTTTTCTACAGTAAACCCTAGTCTCGCAGGTGTTTCTACAGCCAGTGGTACCATACCTTGTTGGGTAGGTAGAGGGGATGGCTATAACTGCATTTACTTTGATATCATTTAATTATTAAAGCCCTGTGCAGTGTAGCCTTAAAATAAGTTCAGTTTAAAAGAAAAAAATAAATATTAGGCCGTAAATAAGGCAGAGCCACATGAACAAAAAAGTAGTGCAGCCTCTTCAAAACTTAAGCATGCCACAGACCAAAGTGAAATCTGTAAATCCCCAGACATCCACCAGTAATTAGCCTACAAATGAACATTTTGTCAACATGTCTCTAGGAAAGATGTTTAACCTCATATTGCCAGTGTGGAGTTAGTAGGTTTTTTAGAGCATGACTGTGTTTGCGGAAAACGACAAACTTGTAGAGGGATTTCAACCGTCATTGTGTGAATATGAGTGGGAGTGAATAGATAAGTGTGATCTGTAGTGTATAAACCACTTTGAGTTGTTAGAAAACCTAGAAGTGTTATGCAAGCTCAAGTCCATCAACCATTAGCACATTACATTTATTTACAAATGTACTTTTATGGGGTGCCGTTTGTAAAGCAGCTCATGCTAAAAAAAAAAAAAAAAAAAAAAAAAAAACAGCAGCATTTTGTCACATTTACCTTCAAGCCATGTACAAACAACTGGTGTGAATTTTTTCAGATGACCTTTTACGGCATTTAAAGCAATATTTGTCTTCTTAGAAATATTTTAAATAGTTAAATGTAAATAATAAATGTCACACGTAAATGCTAAATATAAATATAAATGTTAAATATAAATATAAATATAAAGGTTATATATAAATATAAATTTTAATTATAAATGTCAAATATATATACAGAAAATGTAGCTAATGCAGTTTCACTGTCTCTACGGGCTGCTAGGAAGTCTGCTACTCCTCCAGTGACCCCTTTGGGTCTCCCCCCGTGTAGAACTGCGGCCACGCCATCCACCATCCAGGTTTCAAATTCTGTTGCGCACGCAGGCCAAATGTTCCGGGGCCGTGTCGGTGATGCGTTCAGAGGCACCGTGGAAATTCGAATATTTTCTGTCTTGGTCGATCCCTGTAAATTCTTTAAATTCGTTAAAATGCATCAGAAAGTTAATGTTCAATTGAATTTCGGATATTAGTCAAAACGGGCCTCAAATGCCTGATTTTGGAGTGCTCTGATAAAATAATCCTATAGTCAAATTGTCTGAAATTCAATTGAACATTAACTTTCTGATGCATTTTAACGAATTTAAAAGACTAACAGGGATCGATCAAGGCAGAAAAGATTCGATTTTCATTCACGGATTTGGAGCATTAGTCATTTGCCCAGAGAACCTGAATTTCCACGGTGTCGCTGAACGCATCACCGACAATGCCCCGTAACATTTGGCCTACGTGCGCAACAGAATTTGAAACCTGGATGGTGTGACTGCATTTATCCGAACCACGGATGGCGTGACCGCAATTCTGTACTGGGGGAGACCTAAAGTTGTCACTGGGGGAGTATACCGTGTGGTATGGTGTCCCAGTGGAGGTGTAGTCGACGGTGTGGTTGTTCCAGGAGTAGCATACTTCCTGGCAGCCTGTAGAGACGGTGAAACCGCATTCGCTACGTTTTCTGTAATATGTTCTGACGTTTATGCTCAGCAATAAAAAACGAAGCAAATATGCTTAGCATGAATTGCACTGATGCTGGTAGCAAATCTCTTTTGAGCTAACAAGCGCTGTTGTGGCTCTGCGGCGGTCGTTGTAGCTGACGAGACCTCCCCGAGCTTTTATTTTGGTACTTCCTGTTACCGGGAGTGAAATTTTGCATGTTAGCTGAATATTTAGTTGCGCCTGAGAGACTTAGATTTAACATTTATATTTATATTTAACATTTATATTTAGATTTAACATTTATATTCATATTTAGCCTTTGCATGTGACATTTAGGCTATTCTTTACATTTAACTATTTAAAATATTTCTAAGATGACAAATATAGCTGTAAATGCTGTAAAAGGTCACCAGACAAAATTCACACCAGTCATTTGTACATGGTTTGAAGCTAAATGTGACAAAATGTTCTGTTTTTTCGCAAGAGCTGCTTTACAAACGGCACCCCATATACTTTACCATGCATTCTAATTATCACTATTTTTATATGGATAAAGTCCTGTCTGAACTCTTTTTATTAACACCTGCTTAGTACTGCTTCCTGTTCATTTTGCATGCTCAGTCAAAATTTGCTAAATGCTGCTTTATGTTTGCCCAGCATGTTTTATCGATCCTTGATGTTAGTTACTGCTGCTTTATGCTTGTATGACACATATCACCGATGTAGGGCACAAACCTCCTATCTCCATAATTGCAACTTTTCAGGCAATGAAAAAACACTCTAGTGAATAAATGAATACTGTATTTTCCTCATTACAATTTGTTTTTTTTTTTTGTCAAAAAGACATCCTTGATTTCAAAAGAGAAATAGACAAATGTAGGTCTTGTATGATAGAACAGATGATACAAAGGTGATATGTGAGTTAAAAAATGATGTTGTTTTAGGCTAGCTCTTTAACTTTTAAAAATGCATCATTTCATAAAGTTCATTGTGATCACAGACATGATTTAATTTGAAATTACATTAATTGTTGTACCTCCCACAGACCACCTCCAATGTCTCTGGTATCCACCAGGGGGCCATAGGCCTCACTTTGGGAAGCACTGCTTCAAATTCATTTTGATCTGTTTGCCATCACCCATTAATAACAAAAGAAGACAGCCGTTTCATCAGATGACACTACTGCAGAGTAACAGACTGAGGAGCCACCGAAATACAAACTTAGACTTTCAGAAATGATTGTTAAAGGTCACGCTATAAAGCTGATATGTTGCAGCTGCTGTAGTCGACCAAGAAATCCCTCTTAAGTCTGTCTTTTTATCAGATGTAGATGAACATGTAGACTGACTGTGTATGTTGGTTGTACGTTGCATTGCATAGTGTCACAGGCCTGCTGTCCACACTGCATCCATTAAAAAATGTAATTCTGTGACCTGTATTTCCCTTTGTAAACAGTTTATCAAGTGCTGTGGAAATACAGGCGTGTAGTGCTTTGTTTTGATTTGTGGTCAACTCAAAGGCTCATCAATGCACATCTCTCTGTGAGCCAAACAAAGCTTTCCCTCTGTGTTGAAAGTAAATAAATAAGTAAATAATTTCACTCTCTGAAACAGATGAATGCTCCACTATACCTGCTTTGTTAAACAATAAACAAGGTCTGCTGAGTGAGAAAAGTAAAAAAAAATCAAGGAGATCCCTCGAGCACCTCTTTAGATACATCTGTCACCGCTTCTTGTCCTGACGACCTAAGCGGCAGAGAGGAAAATAGAAATGGGACTTTGAGGCAAAACATGCCATGCTGCATCACTCACATGTGGCCTTCAATTTGGACATATGTAAAGTCCATATATTACTCCCGTTTAACAAGTTTACAGATGTCTTCAGTGTGTAAAGCTAAAGTTTTCTTGACTAAAACCACCCAGATACTTGATTTTGGGTTGTCAGAACACCCCTCTGTTTCAGCCCTGCTTGGAGCTGATGGTTTTTGTTGAATCCTTGTGAGCTCTGTTGAACACGTCCCTTTACAGAGGTAGATGTCCCTTTGGTTTTCCTGCACCGTGCCCTAATGTTTACTGTGGCTGTACACACATGCCCGCAGATGTTTCTTCTGCTTGACTTGAAGGAGTCTCTTCCGTTTGGGGAAGGTGGCAATCCATTTCATTCAGTTATATTAACTGAAACTGATCATTACTTGAATAAAAAATTATCACTATATGTTGTCTGTTCTCATTGGTCATTGATTACAACATCCACAACATGTTAGCATCAAACTAATGAACTAACATGAGCATACTGATTCATTTGGGAGATATTAGACTTTTTATTAAATGATTGTTACTTTTAAAGGGTGATTTCCTTTAACTGCATATCTACTGTTGTGTGGTTTGAAGCAGGATGTGTGCAGTTAAAGAGGCATCAGTAGTATTCTCACTCCTTTGATAAGCAGCTAAAACTTCTCACTGGAGACTAATGTTCATCTGGAGCTGATAAAAAAGAGTTCATGGTTGACTTCAGCGGCTGCAACATGTCGTCTTTATAGTATTGGTGGTAATAATTAGCTTTGAGGACTGCATCAAAATGAGAGGATATTTCCTGTTATGTGAGCTTATGTGTCCTTTAAATAGATTCAAGCAGTGAAACAGGAGCTTCAGAAATGAGCGACAAATCTTTATCAGTACAAACACAAACTTACTGCTTTCTCCACTAAGACAGATACTGGCTTTTCATAAGTGGCCTTTATCTTAAATGTGTGCTTCTGATGCAAATTAGACCAAGCACACTTTGTAAGAGCACTGATGTCATCCCGTGGTTTTTCTCATCTTATCTCAGGAACATTGGTTTGTGTGGTGAGCCCACATGTCACATGGTTCTCAAGTTTCCTTTAACTTCTGCCCTGGTGCTGTGCAGGAGGGTGTTCTGCTGCTTTTGACACAGTTTCAATTTCCTGTCAAAAACATGCAAAATAATTCCAGTTACCCTAAAAGATGTGAGTTACATTTCAATGCCCCTTTAGTAGGCTGTGCTATCAGAAGATCTTAGTGTGTAAATGTGTTGATGGTTTCAATTTAAAATTAATGTAGGCTTGTTTGAATTTATCAGAAACTTCATGCATGCCAGCATGAGAGGTTTTAGACAGGATGTTACACAAACTTTATTAAACACTGCTTGCGATTTTGTTGATTGTGAAACACGGATGCTATTTTAATCAAGAGAGTCCTAATTTCCTGATAGTTACTTGAATACCTGAAACTTGTATCTTAAGTAGGTGGTAGATGTGGGGGAAGAGGGTAAAATTGCCCATGTCTAACATTCAGGGTGGAAACTGCGGTTATTTCAGTTTCTGTAATTGAGCAGCAATTTTTGTGAACTTTTTGAGAAGTATTTTAAAACCAGTACTTTTAATTGAGAGTCTGAGTACTAAGTAAAAAATGAAAATACAACAAAAGGCATTACTGACTGGAGCTTTGTCACAACACCTTATTCTAACTTCAGCACCCACACCAAACTAAATATCTCAAACCCTGAAGGGATGATTCAACATATTTGAAGTGAGATATGAAGTATAGCACGAGAGTGACTATTAACCACAGACAGAGATCATGGAAGCTTAACTTTTATATTACTGCATATGGGGCCACCATCTGCATGTAATTAAAGAGTTTAAGGTGAAAACAAGCTACTAAAACAGTGAAGGGTGATTGCATGCTAAATCTAATTTTTTGACAACTTTCTTTACCACTTTGTTTGATGTCCTTCCACCAACAGCATCAGTACACAATCTTACTTTCATCATGCTGGGTTCATTAAAGGATTAATTCAGGATTATTGAGGTGGGGTTGCCAGAAGCCGATGGCACTAGTAAATATGATTGCCAATTAAGGTGGCACCATATACTGCTATGTACTATGTACAGGTTATCCTGCTGAAGTACAGTAATTCTGACAAAGTGTGTCATTCTATGTCAGTTTACTATACAGTGTGTTTCATTAAGTAAACTTAGTATCAGACCAGGGCTTGTGTCTTAGTAAAATTAACAATCAATATTAGCCAAGTACATACTTTAAAGATAAACTGTCATTTGGCTCCTCTGGTCTATATAGTACATAAACTGATCCATGTAGTTTGACAACATGAGCTCATGTTTTACACACCTGTACCAACATGTTGTGTGGGTTTCTCCGGTCCACCAGTTCCCATCGCAGCGTCCTCCATTTTTCATTCAGACCTGTTGACTCTTCATCTACAGAAGTTTTTCCTCTGTGTACTCCTGTGCTTACAAATATTCCCAAATTTCCAAAGTAAACAGCTGTCATATTTGCTGCATTAATTGACCATTCCTGTAGTTTGGTAGGGGCTATTTCCTCTTTTGAAGACTGCTGACTGTTGTTGGTCAGGCTGGTCGCAGAAGAACACATTGGTTGCGATGTGTATCGTGGTGGTGCGAAACAAAGTGGCTTGGCTGTAGAAAAGCATGCTAGTGTAAATTAGGCATAAGTTGCAATCACCCTATGCTGTTTCTGTAGCTTATATTAACCTAAAACATTTTTTAATTGAGCAGAGATGGTGGCCCAGTGTGCAGGAATATGTAGCTTTATGTTCCATGCTTCTAAAGACACAGAGCTGATATCTGTTGCTGTGGTTAATGGTCAAGCTAATGTTATTTACCTCATACACCACCTCTTTGAAAGCTAAATACTATCCATTTAATACTGAAGTAAAATATGATCTGTCAGGTTTGAGGTTGCTGGGACTAGGTTGTGATAGATATTTTAATTAAAATAATAAAACATTTTTTTGCATATAAGGTCTTACATTATATATGTTTAGGCCAATTCAATTCTATTTAGATTATATCAAAGAAAACATTTGAAACTGATGTTACTTATGAGGCCCTCGACTCTTAAGGAATAAGTAGGGGGTGCCAAGGAATAAAGGTGGGGAAGCACTGCTGTAGGTACTATCATCATGTTTAGACCTGTAACGCACTATTTTTAGTACTCTCTTGAGCTAATCAGAGCCAGGCCTGTGTAGCATATCTTGTAGCAAGGAGGGTATTACTAATGCTGATCCAACATGAGCGCCCTGATGTCATTGACATCTGGTAACTTGGTCTTTTAGTGGCCCAGCTACTTCCATAGGCAGATCTAAGCAGTACAGACAACATGGAGAGGATAAAAACACCAATCTTAATATCTATGTTTGCATATATAGTGGCTGGTCATAGTATGCAGTTAGGCACTTATTAAGAAGGAACCCGGCAATTACAAGGGCTCTAGTGGCTTGTTTTGGAGAGACGCTCTTCCATCATTCAGATGGTGGACTGTTTAAGTCACATGTCAGTTAGTCTCGAGGAAAGATGTTTAACCCCATATTGCCAGTGTGGAGGTTTTTAAGAGCATGACTGTGTTTGCCGATAATGACAAACAGCTTGAAGAGGGATTTGAACTGTCATTGTGTGAATATGAGTGGGAGTGAATAGATAAGTGTGATCTGTAGTGTAAAAACCACTTTGAGTTGTTAAAAAAACTAGAAAAGTTTTATGCAAGCTCAAGTCCATTTACCATTAACACATTACATTTATTTACAAATTTACTTTACTGTGCCTTCCAATTATTACTATTTTTATATGCATTATGTCCTGTCTGAACTCTTTTTATTAACACCTGCCTGTTGCCACTTCCTGTTCATCTGGCATGCTCAGTCAAAGTTTGCTAAATGCTGCTTTGTGTTTGTCCAGCATGTTTTAATGCATCTTTTGATGTTTGCTTACTGCTACTTTACGCTTGTATGACACATATCATCAATGTTGGGCACAAACCTCCTATCTCCATAATTGCAACTTTTCAGGTAATGAAAAAAAAGCGCTCTACAAATGAATAAATTAATATTGTGTTTTCCTGATTACAATTTGTTTTTTGTACTTTAATTTGGTCAAAAGGTTATAAACCCCTTCACCAACATGAAAGCTGACCAAAAGCACTATTTTACTGAAAAAATATATTAATAAAAATAGAGATAAGAGGTTTGTGCTCAACAATGGGCAATACATTTTTTTTTCCATTATTTTTATTGCCACGTTTTTCACACATATAACATACAAGCTGCACCGACTGAAAACAAAAACAAAAATAATGCCCAAATCCAACCTAAGCATACACACTTAAACTCACACACACTCACCTACACAAACACACACACCAGGGGGAGAGTGATGCAATTAGGGGAAATGGGCAATACATTCTAACATGTGCCTGGTTCTGTTTTTATCTGACCAACAAGGTTTATTTGTTTGTTTGTTTGTTCCACGTGTTTGATCTGCTTAATTTTTGGCTTGCATTTTATACTTTCAACATTTGCTGGCTTGCGGTTTTGCTGATTGTGAAACACGGATGCTATTTTAATCAAGAATGGAAACAAATATTTTTTAAAAAAGAGTCCGAATTTCCTGATACTTACTTGAATACCTGAAACTTGTATCTTAAGTAGGTGGTAGATGTGGGGGAAGAGGGTAAAATTGCCCATGTCTAACATTCAGGGTGGAAACTGCGGTTATTTCAGTTTCTGTAATTGAGCAGCAATTTTTGTGAACTTTTTGAGAAGTATTTTAAAACCAGTACTTTTAATTGAGAGTCTGAGTACTAAGTAAAAAATGAAAATACAACAAAAGGCATTACTGACTGGAGCTTTGTCACAACACCTTATTCTAACTTCAGCACCCACACCAAACTAAATATCTCAAACCCTGAAGGGATGATTCAACATGTTTGAAGTGAGATATGAAGTATAGCGCGAGAGTGACTATTAACCACAGACAGAGATCATGGAAGCTTAACTTTTATATTACTGCATATGGGGCCACCATCTGCATGTTATTTAAAGAGTTTAAGGTGAAAACAAGCTACTAAAACAGTGAAGGGTGATTGCATGCTAAATCTAATTTTTTGACAACTTTCTTTACCACTTTGTTTGATGTCCTTCCACCAACAGCATCAGTACACAATCTTACTTTCATCATGCTGGGTACATTAAAGGATTAATTCAGGATTATTGAGGTGGGGTTGCCAGAAGCCGATGGCACTAGTAAATATGATTGCCAATTAAGGTGGCACCATATACTGCTATGTACTATGTACAGGCTATCCTGCTGAAGTACAGTAATTCTGACAAAGTGTGTTATTCTATGTCAGTTTACCATACAGTGTGTTTCATTAAGTAAACTTAGTATCAGACCAGGGCTTGTGTCTTAGTAAAATTAACAATCAATATTAGCCAAGTACATACTTTAAAGATAAACTGTCATTTGGCTCCTCTGGTCTATATAGTACATAAACTGATCCAGGTAGTTTGACAACATGAGCTCATGTTTTACACACCTGTACCAACATGTTGTGTGGGTTTCTCCGGTCCACCAGTTCCCATCGCAGCGTCCTCCATTTTTCATTCAGACCTGTTGACTCTTCATCTACAGAAGTTTTTCCTCTGTGTACTCCTGTGCTTACAAATATTCCCAAATTTCCAAAGTAAACAGCTGTCATATTTGCTGCATTAATTGACCATTCCTGTAGTTTGGTAGGGGCTATTTCCTCTTTTGAAGACTGCTGACTGTTGTTGGTCAGGCTGGTCGCAGAAGAACACATTGGTTGCGATGTGTATCGTGGTGGTGCGAAACAAAGTGGCTTGGCTGTAGAAAAGCATGCTAGTGTAAATTAGGCATAAGATGCAGTGACCCTATGCTGTTTCTGTAGCTTATATTAACCTAAAACATTTTTTAATTGAGCAGAGATGGTGGCCCAGTGTGCAGGAATATGTAGCTTTATGTTCCATGCTTCTAAAGACACAGAGCTGATCTCTGTTGCTGTGGTTAATGGTCAAGCTATTGTTATTTACCTCATACACCACCTCTTTGAAAGCTAAATACTATCCATTTAATACTGAAGTAAAATATGATCTGTCAGGTTTGAGGTTGCTGGGACTAGGTTGTGATAGATATTTTAATTAAAATAATAAAACATTTTTTTTGCAAATAAGGTCTTACATTATATATGTTTAGGCCAATTCAATTCTATTTAGATTATATCAAAGACAACATTTGAAACTGATGTTACTTATGAGGCCCTCGACTCTTAAGGAATAAGTAGGGGGTGCCAAGGAATAAAGGTGGGGAAGCACTGCTGTAGGTACTATCATCATGTTTAGACCTGTAACGCACTATTTTTAGTACTCTCTAGAGCTAAACAGAGCCAGGCCTGTGTAGCATATCTTGTAGCAAGGAGGGTATTACTAATGCTGATCCAACATGAGCGCCCTGATGTCATTGACATCTGGTAACTTGGTCTTTTAGTGGCCCAGCTACTTCCATAGGCAGATCTAAGCAGTACAGACAACATGGAGAGGATAAAAACACCAATCTTAATATCTATGTTTGCATATATAGTGGCTGGTCATAGTATGCAGTTAGGCACTTATTAAGAAGGAACCCGGCAATTACAAGGGCTCTAGTGGCTTGTTTTGGAGAGACGCTCTTCCATCATTCAGATGGTGGACTGTTTAAGTCACATGTCAGTTAGTCTCGAGGAAAGATGTTTAACCCCATATTGCCAGTGTGGAGGTTTTTAAGAGCATGACTGTGTTTGCCGATAATGACAAACAGCTTGAAGAGGGATTTGAACTGTCATTGTGTGAATATGAGTGTGAGTGAATAGATAAGTGTGATCTGTAGTGTAAAAACCACTTTGAGTTGTTAAAAAAACTAGAAAAGTTTTATGCAAGCTCAAGTCCATTTACCATTAACACATTACATTTATTTACAAATTTACTTTACCGTGCCTTCCAATTATTACTATTTTTATATGCATTATGTCCTGTCTGAACTCTTTTTATTAACACCTGCCTGTTGCCACTTCCTGTTCATCTGGCATGCTCAGTCAAAGTTTGCTAAATGCTGCTTTGTGTTTGCCCAGCATGTTTTAATGCATCTTTTGATGTTTGCTTACTGCTACTTTACGCTTGTATGACACTTATCATCAAAGTTGGGCACAAACCTCCTATCTCCATAATTGCAACTTTTCAGGTAATGAAAAAAAAAGCGCTCTACAAATGAATAAATTAATATTGTGTTTTCCTGATTACAATTTGTTTTTTGTACTTTAATTTGGTCAAAAGGTTATAAACCCCTTCACCAACATGAAAGCTGACCAAAAGCACTATTTTACTGAAAAAATATATTAATAAAAATAGAGATAAGAGGTTTGTGCTCAACAATGGGCAATACATTTTTTTTCCATTATTTTTATTGCCACGTTTTTCACACATATAACATACAAGCCGCACAGAGAAAACAAAAACAAAAATAATGCCCAAACCCAACCTAAGCATACACACTTAAACTCACACACACTCACCTACACAAACACACACACCAGGGGGAGAGTGATGCAATTAGGGGAAATGGGCAATACATTCTAACATGTGCCTGGTTCTGTTTTTATCTGACCGACAAGGTTTTTTTGTTTGTTTGTTTGTTCCACGTGTTTGATCTGCTTAATTTTTGGCTTGCATTTTATACTTTCAACATTTGCTGGCTTGTGGTTTTGCTGATTGTGAAACACGGATGCTATTTTAATCAAGAATGGAAACAAATAATTTTTAAAAAAGAGTCCGAATTTCCTGATAGTTACTTGAATACCTGAAACTTGTATCTTAAGTAGGTGGTAGATGTGGGGGAAGAGGGTAAAATTGCCCATGTCTAACATTCAGGGTGGAAACTGCGGTTATTTCAGTTTCTGTAATTGAGCAGCAATTTTTGTGAACTTTTTGAGAAGTATTTTAAAACCAGTACTTTTAATTGAGAGTCTGAGTACTAAGTAAAAAATGAAAATACAACAAAAGGCATTACTGACTGGAGCTTTGTCACAACACCTTATTCTAACTTCAGCACCCACACCAACCTAAATATCTCAAACCCTGAAGGGATGATTCAACATGTTTGAAGTGAGATATGAAGTATAGCGCGAGAGTGACTATTAACCACAGACAGAGATCATGGAAGCTTAACTTTTATATTACTGCATATGGGGCCACCATCTGCATGTAATTAAAGAGTTTAAGGTGAAAACAAGCTACTAAAACAGTGAAGGGTGATTGCATGCTAAATCTAATTTTTTGACAACTTTCTTTACCACTTTGTTTGATGTCCTTCCACCAACAGCATCAGTACACAATCTTACTTTCATCATGCTGGGTTCATTAAAGGATTAATTCAGGATTATTGAGGTGGGGTTGCCAGAAGCCGATGGCACTAGTAAATATGATTGCCAATTAAGGTGGCACCATATACTGCTATGTACTATGTACAGGCTATCCTGCTGAAGTACAGTAATTCTGACAAAGTGTGTTATTCTATGTCAGTTTACCATACAGTGTGTTTCATTAAGTAAACTTAGTATCAGACCAGGGCTTGTGTCTTAGTAAAATTAACAATCAATATTAGCCAAGTACATACTTTAAAGATAAACTGTCATTTGGCTCCTCTGGTCTATATAGTACATAAACTGATCCATGTAGTTTGACAACATGAGCTCATGTTTTACACACCTGTACCAACATGTTGTGTGGGTTTCTCCGGTCCACCAGTTCCCATCGCAGCGTCCTCCATTTTTCATTCAGACCTGTTGACTCTTCATCTACAGAAGTTTTTCCTCTGTGTACTCCTGTGCTTACAAATATTCCCAAATTTCCAAAGTAAACAGCTGTCATATTTGCTGCATTAATTGACCATTCCTGTAGTTTGGTAGGGGCTATTTCCTCTTTTGAAGACTGCAGACTGTTGTTGGTCAGGCTGGTCGCAGAAGAACACATTGGTTGCGATGTGTATCGTGGTGGTGCGAAACAAAGTGGCTTGGCTGTAGAAAAGCAAGCTAGTGTAAATTAGGCATAAGATGCAGTCACCCTATGCTGTTTCTGTAGCTTATATTAACCTAAAATATTTTTTAATTGAGCAGAGATGGTGGCCCAGTGTGCAGGAATATGTAGCTTTATGTTCCATGCTTCTAAAGACACAGAGCTGATCTCTGTTGCTGTGGTTAATGGTCAAGCTAATGTTATTTACCTCATACACCACCTCTTTGAAAGCTAAATACTATCCATTTAATACTGAAGTAAAATATGATCTGTCAGGTTTGAGGTTGCCGGGACTAGGTAGTGATAGATATTTTAATTAAAATAATAAAACATTTTTTTGCATATAAGGTCTTACATTATATATGTTTAGGCCAATTCAATTCTATTTAGATTATATCAAAGACAACATTTGAAACTGATGTTACTTATGAGGCCCTCGACTCTTAAGGAATAAGTAGGGGGTGCCAAGGAATAAAGGTGGGGAAGCACTGCTGTAGGTACTATCATCATGTTTAGACCTGTAACGCACTATTTTTAGTACTCTCTAGAGCTAAACAGAGCCAGGCCTGTGTAGCATATCTTGTAGCAAGGAGGGTATTACTAATGCTGATCCAACATGAGCGCCCTGATGTCATTGACATCTGGTAACTTGGTCTTTTAGTGGCCCAGCTACTTCCATAGGCAGATCTAAGCAGTACAGACAACATGGAGAGGATAAAAACACCAATCTTAATATCTATGTTTGCATATATAGTGGCTGGTCATAGTATGCAGTTAGGCACTTATTAAGAAGGAACCCGGCAATTACAAGGGCTCTAGTGGCTTGTTTTGGAGAGACGCTCTTCCATCATTCAGATGGTGGACTGTTTAAGTCACATGTCAGTTAGTCTCGAGGAAAGATGTTTAACCCTATACTGCCAGTGTGGAAGTTTTTAAGAGCATGACTGTGTTTGCCGATAATGACAAACAGCTTGAAGAGGGATTTGAACTGTCATTGTGTGAATATGAGTGTGAGTGAATAGATAAGTGTGATCTGTAGTGTAAAAACCACTTTGAGTTGTTAAAAAAACTAGAAAAGTTTTATGCAAGCTCAAGTCCATTTACCATTAACACATTACATTTATTTACAAATTTACTTTACCGTGCCTTCCAATTATTACTATTTTTATTATTACTATCACCAGGGGGAGAGTGATGCAATTAGGGGAAATGGGCAATACATTCTAACATGTGCCTGGTTCTGTTTTTATCTGACCGACAAGGTTTATTTGTTTGTTTGTTTGTTCCACGTGTTTGATCTGCTTAATTTTTGGCTTGCATTTTATACTTTCAACATTTGCTTCGTGATGCTTTAGATTGTTCACATGCTTTAATTTTATGCCTGTGTTTATTCTATACTGTTGTGTTATTTCTGTTTTCAGTATTTGTTATTGTTTCACTGCAAGGTTTTACACATTTATAAGTTTCATTTTTCTTTTTTTTCATGTCACTATTTTTCTGAGGGAGCCTTTCTTACATCTAGCCCAGGACTGCAGATTGAAACTGTCATTTGGGCTTACTCTACAATATTTACAGAAATGCAACTAAATATGCATTGACCATGTAAAATAAAATGAATAAATAATTTTAAGATGAATAGATAGTTATTCTTACTATGGTACAGATCTTTTTAGTGCAGGTACCAACCAACTCCAAAAGTTTTTGTAGTTAAACAAAATTCGACCCCTTCCTTTAATTGGTGTTTTCTACAGAAGCTGCATAATGAAAACATATTTGATAGCTTTCCCCACATTTACAGTCAGAGATAATCTAAGACACTTAATCTGATTTAAGTGTAAGATGGACTTTAAAGTCTCCTTGGTGGCTTCTTTACTGGTTATGAAACAAACAAAATGTGATGCTGATGGCTCAATAAAACCAACAAAGAGCAAACAAGACCATCAGAGAGAGGAGAGAATATTTGTGTATGGTTAATGTCAGTGCCAAAACAACAATGCGGCAGGATAGATCTTATATAAAATAATGTACAGCATGCTGGCACCATAACCTTTGTTTTCCTTCCTCAAGTCATGAAAGAGAAATACACCTGACATACTTGCACATGTACAGGAAAAACACAGCAAAACGAATAGAGATAGCAGATTGTCCTCAGAATAGGAGTATTATCACAGCTCCTCTCATGAGTTTAAATATAAAACACACTGACAAACAAAGCATGTTGTTGACATGATTTTATTTAAGTATAGTTAAGTATTTACAAAAGCAAGAGAGATATGACCTTAAAATGCTTTTTTTTCTGCTATGTAACTTTAATGCGACAGGATTATTTTACAGCTTTGCCCTAAACACTGTAAACCTGGATAAGTAGACTCTACTGAAAAAAATCAAGGTTACTCATTGCCTTAAATTTTTTAAGTAATGAAGCATTAGTTGAGTAAGTGAAGTGACTACATTCAATGTACTTGAAGCTCCTAATGGAATGGATTAGAACATTTAAGTTGATTATTCTAATAACCGAGGTACGATAACTGAAGATACTTAGCTTAAACAATCGTTCCCCACCCATTTATTTAACTCAGCTTGTTTAGTAAGCATTACTCCATTACCAATTCAACTAAATTGTATATTCTAACTGACCAAACTTTACTTTTTTAGTTCCTGCAACTCAAAATATGTCTTTCAATCAATAGAGCCATTTAAAATACATACATACTCAGGGGCGCAGAATTGGGTATGGACACTAGGGACACGTCCCTACCAATATCTTGCCACGACCACATGGTCCCTATCCACAATTTCCATTGGCGTCTAGTCGACTTTCTTTAAGGCGAGTTTTTTACATGAAAGTGCGCTAAGAATCAGCATTTCAGTTTTGATATAACTCGTACGCTTCACACATTGTTCTGCGACAATCAGCGCAGGTTACTGACATTAACAGACAAACAATTAAGTGTCACGGCCAAAACCCTCCCTACTCTAATTTACAGTGCCAGAACCGCTACAAGCAAAACACAACATAAACACCACACAATCAATCCCTTATCCATGTAAAACCCTCACAATACACCCAAAAAAAACCCAGCAACATAAGACACAAGCATTACGACACAAAATAACAAGCATTTTCGCCCAAAATCACTCTTTACATTGTCTTTCCCATCAGCCATTGCGGCCGCCCACAGCACCGCATCTCCCCTGATCACTAGCATTAATACCGCTTTCACACTAAAATTAGCGGGTCAGTGCGGCTTTTTTCAACGCAGGTTAACCCGCTAACAATCGGCAAGTGACTCCTTTCCCACTGCCAGCAGACCCGGGTCTAATCGGCAGCAGAAGAGCTGCGTGACTGTTTTTTTCCTCTGGCGCATCAAGCTGATGTCATCACCTTGATGACATCATCAGCGCGACGAAACAGGCCCACGTAAACAATGGAGAGGAGCATGAAAGATGCGGACGCGTTTTTCTGTACTTTGTACTTTTGTCCCTCTTTAAAAATGTACAAACTCGGCGCTGATGATACAAAGGCGGATGGAATTTATTGCTGAGACGGCAAAGTGTCACGTAAGTTACAGACGGAGGGGACGGGCGTGATGTTATTCCGTGGGCATGTTACGCCGACATCATCCGTAAACTAGCAGGTTGACCCGGGTGTGATGTTCTCACTGAAGCCGATCAGAGGCGAGCCGATAAAAACCCGTGTCGCTTGCAGGGTCAGTTGACCCGGGTCGAAATGCCGATTAAACCCTTTCAAACTGCCGACAGGAGCTGATTGTTACCGGGTTTAAACAAGTTTTTTGGCCAGTCTGAACGGCGTATATGTTACACAAATGTTGGCCTCTGCTATAAGTCCTGCCTCTAACCTAATATCGCTTATTGATTGGCTTTACCGTTTCTTACTAACCTGTAATTGGCCGACCTTGCTGTCCCTCCATCTGGTACGGATCAATACCAGAGGTTGCACTTAGTCAAAATAAGAAAAAATCTGCTAAAGTGCCTCCTTGTCTTTCATTACTAGCCTTTAACTTATAACATTAAAGAAAGCAATACATTCTTAACTACGGATACTCAGATATGCAGCATGAACATGAATGTCAATCCCTGAATAGTTTTTTTCTGAATATTTGCTTGTTTGTTTGCTCAGCTCTACATGACACGAAATAAGTCATAAAAGTAAAAAACACATCAACTGTCAGGAGTGCTGCCTTTGAGCACTTTTATGTCCCCACCAATGTCAAAATCCAACCTACACCCTTGTACATTCTGCAACATTACATTGATGCAATTTTTTTTTAATTGAACATATCTTTTTTTCAAAAACAAAAGAAATAAACAAAGCCATGGCCTAATAGGCTGTAGATTCCTCAGTGATGGCATGAAAAGATCTTTCTCACAAATTCGTTCAATACCAAGCTCACTTCCTCTTTATCTCCAATTATTAGAATATTGTACTGTGCCTCTTCAAATTTGGCTGTCAAAGTGGGGAGATAAAACTCAGCCCTGTTGAACACTTCCTTACATTTACAAATAACACGTGTCCATGTAAAAAAAAAAAAAGTGTGTGAGAATGAAAGAAGAGAGGAGGGGAGGGTGAAAAAAAATAACAGAGCAGATACCTGTATGGAGACCCCATACTCTTCTTTCCACCTCTCTTCCTCCCACTTTAAAAACACATTCTGAACTCATCAACAAAAAAAGGTTCTCTGGATGAAATGTAAAGCGTGTGAGACAGTAAGAGAGGTGAATTCTGTGTCTTTGTTCTGTCCCGTCTCTTTTCTGTCTCAAAGTTCAGAGCTCACCATTCTTCTTCTTCTTTTGAGGATTTCCTTCGAGGTTGGCAAGCAACAGATTGGTGCATTACCGCCACCATCTGTTGTGGACTATGGATCCTGGTATATACTCAATCTTATATTCAAAAAAAACAAGACAAAAAAAACAACATATCCTGCTCAGAGCATTTATTTCCCTCAGATATTGAAGTAGCATTTCCTTTCTTTCCGAATTTTGTCTCAAAATTTCTAAGTTGACCTTTGGCCCTTTTAAGTTTTTTGATCAAATTCCTTCTTTCTGCTTCATAACACTCAAATAATATATGTTCCACTGTTTCAGAATTTCCACAACTACAACTCCCCGTTGCATGCCTCCCTATCATAAATAATGTGCCGTTCAGCCTCAGAGCTCAACAATGCCACCACTAGATTTCTGGCAGGTGGTGACGTTAGCACGTTGCTATCAAGTCAAAACTTGACGATATTGAGTTGTCTGAGCTCAATTACATGATTACAATAAAATAGGCTATTAAAAGGTACAGTTTACTCAGACTTCATAATTAAGGTAAAGGAAATACACATGTTTAAGTAATACAAATTCAGTTTGTTTGAGTAGAAACTATTGATTGGACTTAAAAACACAATTACTATAAGAATGGACTTGAAAAAGTTTGCCTTAATCAGAATTAACAAGTAATGTTAATAAATTAGACACATTTAAGTAACATGAACTCAATCTCAATTGAGTTGAATCAAAATCTGGGTTTACAGTGAAGCTGAAAACAGGAAACATGACATTTCTGCTTTATAATGTGACATTTCTGCTTTATTAAAAAAAAACTAACCCAGCATTTGAGAACAGGTGTGAAACCTCAAAGCTATTTTTACAATGAGTAAGAAGGCTTTATTCAGCTGCCGATGCTCTGTTGCAGCATGAGGGGCATCTCAAGAGAAACGCAGAGGTATTTCTCAGTTTTTCTCAGTTGTTTTTGTCTGTGTATGGGTCCGCATGAACGTTTGTTGATCATGTCCTTGGAGACTGAATTAGATGGAGTCACAATTATGATATCTATAAGATTTACTTCATCATTGTTTGAAGCCTTTTAATGGCCTTAGGGGGCGGCTGTAGATCAAACCCCCTGGCCCTCTGAGGACAAATGAGACACAGAGGCTCTTAAAGACAAATTTCCTGGCATCACCACCTTTGAAATATCATTTGCCTCCCCAAGAGGAACCCTCAAATCTGGTCGGTAGTAGTAGTTATGATTTAACAATTAAAACTCTGGTGTCAACATGTCAGTGAAAGAGAGCTTTTTTAGAACTGATGCTGGTAAAGCCCATTTTTATACTCAGACTGACTGGATAATATCATGCACCCCTAATGATATTAATTGATATTTCGTAATAGTAAATGGAACAGTAATTTGATGAGTTTGACGTTTTGTTTGTCAGAGTATGTGTTGGGATTTCTGTTGGTGTGTGTCATTTTTTTGGATGTATATATGTATCTATGCATATATGTGTATCCATAATATGAAGAGCTTTGTGCTCTATTGTAAAGTGTCTTGAGATAACACTTGTTATGAATTGGCGCTATACAAATAAAGATTGATTGATTGATTGATTGATTGATGTCTGTCTTTGTGTGCTGATTGTCCTCAGATCCTCACACACTTAGATATATTTGGCCACAATAATATTTTCTATTTTTCCCAGTAAGTGTTAGCTTCACTGATTATTTCTTGTAAATTTAAACCCTAGAGCTCTGATTCTAACTGCTTCGTGCCACAGTGGATGCAGAATCCTCTGGGAGCAGTGCCGCCCCTCCCTAAACGCAAAACATGCGCTGTGCGTAGGGCCCCGCGGTCCATGGGGGGCCCCATTTTGCGCAAGGGGATGCATTCTCCGCTGTCTGATGCAGCCATGATCGCTCTGTGGACTGCAGGCCTGATATTTTCCATTTTAAGTGTGGCTGTAACCATTGTTGTCTGTCAGTAATGTCATTTTGCAGTGCAGCCAATGGACATGTAAACATTTGATCTAAATACCGCCTAAATTGCACAGCATCTGTGTGCATGTGCTCCTCCATCTGCCGGTGAGCGTAAAGACGCAGATGGGGCGCATCAGTCACTTTGTGTGATTTTATAATTCAAACGGTGTGTTGTAGAAGTAGCCTTGTTCTGTTGGGAAATAGCAGTGTGTGAGTGTGTGTGTGTGTGAGAGAGAGAGTAAGCAGGAGGGGGCGATCGAGAGAATGAGAGCGTGCGCGTGCCTGTGTGTGTGAACGAGCGAGCCGAGAGCGGGAGCAGCTTAAAAAGTGCAGCAGACTTTAGATACAGTTAAGTCAGAGATTAACTGAATTAAAGTGCAGTGTACATTGTGAAGGCACAAATAAAAGGACCACCTTCTCGAGACCCCAGCCGGACTCCTCTGTTTTGTTCATCACCAGCCAACCAAGTAAAGGGAGTTAGCCCCTACGCCGGAATTAGCTTCGGCCCTGGAGCAGCGGTATAGTCTCCCCTGCCTGCGCCGACCACGGTCGAACTCTGGAAGCAGGAAAGGTTAACAGGTGTCTTGACAGCCGCTGTTTTCACTCACTCGCTGTTTTCTAAATGATAAATTCAACCTGAGGTATCCTGGATCACTTATTCTCCATGATTTAAGAACAATCTTTAAAGGATCAGGCTTCAAATACAATCTAGTAGTGCTGCTTATGGGCCTCTACCTGTGGGTGGAGGCCCATAAGTGGGTCTCAGAGCTGTTTTCAGTGGACGTTGTATAAATCAGGTAAAAATGTGGCAAACATGCCTTCAGTATATGGAGGCTCTAAGAGGACAAACATCCATCAGAGTATGTCAGAGTATACCCACTAGAATAAACCTAGATGTGGACTGGAGATTAAATTTTCCTATGGCCCCGATTATCATTTATTGAATGTCTAATTAACTGCATATACATTCATCTCTGTTGAAAAAGGAGAGGTTAATAATTAACAAGTTGGTGATCGTATATTGGGCCAGGTTTATAGCAGGCTTTCTATCGATCTGATCGGCTATATTGGATCGACTTAATTATTTAAATAGACATATTGCTCCCTCTTGTGATCGGACTGTTTTTTTAAACTCACTAATCGGTGACCAGCCCCAAAATCTTAATTGTGTAAAGCCCAGTTTATAGCCTATCAATCCCTGCTTTGTGATATTTTTTGGAGGTAAATTGTTGAAATCTCTTGGTGAATTTAGTTTATGACAGTCATATATGATTAAAAAAAAAAGATCAATTAAGATAATCCTTTATATGACCCACAATGGAGAAATTTAAAGGGTAAACATAACTCCACCCATCGATGGCGCGGGGGCGTTCAAAATAAAATTCTGCTTAGGGCCCCAATTTGGCCAGGGGCAGCCCTGTCTGGGAGCCAGCTCTTTTTGTGCCAACTCATCTCCATCACTGTCTCTCTCTCTCTCTCTCTTAAACAGCAATAGATTTTGAAGTGTCAGCAGATGACTCTGACCAAATTGAGCTTCTCCTGCTGCCAACAGATTGCAGTCTGGCTCTTGTCATTAGTTTGCAGCCCAAAGACCTAAGGATGTCCAGGAGCTGTCGCCGAAATTTGACACCCACAAAAGCGTACAGGATGGGGTTGAGGCTGCAATGGAGGTTACCCAAAGAAGAGGTGACTGTAATGGCCTTCTGCAAAGACTCTTTGACATGACAAGGCGGATCAGAATGAAGCGTTTCGACGATGAGCGCGATGTTATAAGGTGTCCAGCAAAGAAAGAAAACCATCACTACAGCCATGATGACCTTGAAAGCTTTCTGCTTTTGGAGGCCCTGGGAGCCACACTTGAGCCGTCGCAAGATGCAGGAGTAGCAAAAGGCCAGGATGGCCGAAGGCAGCAGAAAGCCCACTATGTGGTAGATCAGCCGCAATGCTAGACGCCAACTTTTGACATCCACCTCAAATTTAAAGTAGTTGCGGACACATGTTGTTTCGTTTCGTCTGGTATTCCACACAGCTTCAAAAAAGATCCAGTCAGGAATGGAGAGGAGCACAGAGAAGATCCAAACACCCAAACAGCTGAGGTAAACAACCCAAGGATTCTTGCGGGAGTACATCTGGGTAGCATGGACAATGGAGAGGTATCGGTCCAGGCTGATGCAGGCCAGGAGAAAGATACCGCAGTAGAAATTTATCTAAAGGGACAAAGAAGTCAAGAAAAACATTTTTTTACAACAACTTGATATCCTCTTTTATACACATTGGTGCACATCAAGTATCTCTTCACCACATTATTAGCACTCAAAACACCATCTGATTCAAAGTAAACTTAAATTTAGCAATATCATTGAGTGTTGGGCAGTGACTTAACTCCTGAAAAAGTTTGGAAATGTTATTTTGGTCAAATATTTCTCCTTGTTATTTTCACCCGTTGATATTGTATTCCACATCGCTAGAAAGCCTGCTTAGTCACCTTAAACATAAGGTAAGGTCATGCATTCATGGAATGAGCAGCACAGCCAAATGTGCAGGTAGTTTCCAAAAAACATTCCCGAACAAAATCTTAAGACCAGTAAAATAATTTATTTTGCACTGTTGAATCTTAAGAAGGTTCAAAGCAGAGCTTCAAAATGCAAAAAGAAGAAATGGGAGCCAGAGAAGAATAACTTTTAGCAGTCAGTTTATTGAAAACAACAATTAAACTGAAATAGGCTGTTCATCAGCTGATCAAAAGTATAAGACCATAGCTCAAAAAATGAAAACCCTCTCAAAACAGAAATAAAAGTGTCAAAAAAGGACTTAGTGATGAGTAGCTTACCGTTCTTGTTGATCACTTCAAAAATTTGTTTAGGCATGCTTGATGGGAGTGTTTCCAAGAGGCTAGTGGGAATGTTGCTCTAAATGGTAACATTGTTACATTGTAACAATACCAATTTGTGTTATTGAAGGGGAAAAATAATTGACCGAAATAACATTTCCAAACGTTTATAAGGAGTATAGTTTCTTTCAAGGGTGAGTAAATTATTTTCTAAAAACTTAACTTGGATACACATAGTTAAAGTCTTATCATGACCCAAGATGCCGTGGTAGAAATCATAGAATACCTTGGCTTCTGTTTTGATAAGTTTATCTGATGTTTGGTCAATTCAACATTGTGTCACTATAATATGGGTCTATGGGAAATATGGGAATATGGGAAACTGAGCACTCACAAATCTGATAATACCATTTTTTTCTCCATTTTCTTCTCTGCAGATGAGCAATGTCAGTTGATGCTCCTTGATGTATAAATGCAAAAGCGGATGTGGAGTGGTACAGTGGAACAGTTTTTAAGTTTAATGCTGCAAACCTCTCACCGTAAAGGCAGCTCCAGTGATCTTGCATAGAGGTGTCCCAAAGATCCATCCCTGTTTTTGAGTAGCCTGTTCAGCCCAAAATGGCAGCGTCAGCAGCAGTATCACATCTGCTACACCCAGGTGAAGGATGAAATGGTCTGTCACACTCAAGGTCTTCCTGCTCCGAGCAAGAACTCCTAGCAGTGCCCCATTTCCCAGGATGCCCACAACGAAGGCCAGCCAGTACAGAACCGGGATGAATACCGCATTAAAATGCCCTGCATCTTCAAAGTTGCACACATCTCCAGTGTCACAGCAATAGTATTCGTCATCGGTGCTGTTGTATGTGTAACCATCCATGAGAAACAGGTAAGGGTTACTGTAGTTGTCCATGTTTGAAGTCTGCAGAAAAAGAAAAAAGTTTGTATGTTTGACAGGTTAAGTGGGAGAAACAAAGTTGGTTGTTGCGCAGCATAAATCATGGTCAGCCCTTTAACAGCCCATATTTTGACTTATTTATTTATTAATTTAAATAGAGGACAGTGCACATTAATGAACATTGACATGTAAATGTGCCAGATTATAGCCACATGCTAATTTCCATCTGCAGTTCCCGGCAGGTTGATGTAATACATTTGTACAGGTATTTACAATCTTAAATACATAAGATACATAAAACAACAGTAACAGGCAGCAGCAAGATGACAGATAAACATAACATGAAAATTACATTGACTTACAGGACACACATACAACAACACAAAAGTGATGTGCTCAAGACAAACAATAATAAAGAGACTCTCAGGGTTAAAGTGCGTGAGCTGTTTATTGTGCAAAATGCAGTGTTAATGTGCTAAAGTGCTGATATATTGCTCATCATGACAAAAGTGCTAATGTATGATTGCACACTTGCCCACACCAGTTGAATTGCATAGGTTGTGCATAGGCAGACCTGTTTATGCACAGTATTGCACATGGTTAGCATACACAGATGTAATCATGCATGCAAAATTGCACTTAGATTATATACATAGAGGTATTTATGTATGCACATTAAGGATAGATGTTTAATGGCCAGAGGTCTGGTTTGTCCTGAGCCACACCTTCAGATGACCCTTAAAAGCTGCAAAGCTGGAACATTCTCTGACTGATAATGTGCTAGCTTTGAATGACAGAACATTTTGACCTAAGCTGGTTTGTCTGAGGGGAACCTCACAGTCTCCTTGAACTGTGGCTCTTATGATTCGGCTTGAAGAGCCTGAGGTTACTTTCTGACTTTACTTGGGTCCATATATTCAAATTCAGTGATCACTGGAGTACAGAAAGAATCACCGATGATTTAAAAAATAAAACTTCCAGTCTTGATGTACAGAGTATCATGGATGTATCCTTGAGACACTCTGCTAGAGCTCCTGTCTGTTAAGGACCCATTCCTTAGTGGGCTCGCCTACTCTGTGTTGATAGATCAGTTTAGCGCTCCATGTTGCCAATGATTCTTCATTTATTCTACATTCTATGCTCTTCACTCTAATGCTGTGGACTTTTCCTCACGAGGATGGTGTGAAAGAGACATGTAAAACACACTAAAGGGCATATAAAACTCAGAAAAGCACAATATTGTCTCTTCAAGGCTTTCATCATGGTAATATGATTTATTTGGCCTGATGCAGTTGTAATTTTATTTTTAAGATTTTGTGAGTCAAACACAACATTGAGTTTAGAAGATGCTTTGGTACTTTTGTGGACCTGAGTATTTACTCATCTTGATGTTTTTGTGTTGAGAGCCTCAAGGTGATATATTATATCAAACATTCAATAAGAAGTGGAAGGTAGGCTACTTGCTCCAATATAAGCCTAGTTTCAATCTATGTTAGATAGCATAAAACTGGGGATGGTTGACACATGTGTCATCTATTCATGTAAAGCATCAGTTCATCCTCCTCTCACAATAATTACTGTTAACTGATGTTCATGCTACATCTAAAGCTGTCTTTACTCTTGAATGTTTTTGATGATACACAACACTCCATCTTTTATTCTTATCCATCCACACACACACAGTGAAAAAAAGAGAATAACAGTGAATAACAGTTCACTAAACCCCAAACGGGAAGGAAAAAAGGTTCAGAGGGGCTTCCTGGTGTGTGCTGTGAGTCAGAACGTTCGAAAGAGAGAATGGTGTCATCTCCGCAGGCGCCCATGGGCCAATTATTTGACAGCAATGGTGGATCATGGGGGCCCTCAATAGTTCCAAACAATGCAACCGAGGCAATAGGATTCCTATGGGGAATGTATGTTTCTCGCATTTATTGAAGGTCAGTTGACAGGTAGAAAGCTAGAGTTGACATTTTAATGATGGCCATTTTACAAGCACAGTTGAATCAAATTAACAATGTAACTTAAAGCACGATAGCTCATCAATTTTAAACAAAATATTAAGTTTAATGTGGTCACTGTTCTGCTTCTTGTTGTATCTTATGTTCTTCTGAAAACTCTTTTACTGGCCTGTGGGGTTAATGTGGAAACAACAGGATTAAAAAAATGTTTTTAAGAAATCGTGTAAGGCATTGTTTTATTGCTTAATTTTCGTTTAATATAAGAAAGTAAGGATAAGTAGTCAACCAGAAAAAAATAACACGCTGTGGGTTGTTTTCCTCCTGTCCTCCTGATACACACACACACACACATACACACACACATATCTATCTATATCAATATATATCTATATCTATATCTATCTATATCTATCTATATCTATCTATATATATACATATATGTATATATATATATATATATATATATATATATATATATATATATATATATATATATATATATATATATATATATATATATATATATATATATATATATATACATAGATATAGATATAGATATATATAGATATATATTGATATATATTGACATATATATATTGATATATATTGATATAGATAGATATGTGTGTGTGTATGTGTGTGTGTGTATGTATCGGGAGGACAGGAGGAAAACAACCCACAGCGTGTTATTTTTTCTTATATATATATATATATATATATATATATATATATATATATATGTGTGTGTGTGTGTGTGTGTGTGTGTATGTATGTATGTATGTATATATGTGTGTGTGTGTGTATATATATATATACACATATGTGTGTGTATATATATACACATATGTGTGTGTACATATATATGTGTGTGTGGGTGTGTGTATATGTATATATATATATATATATATATATATATATACGTTGTTGTTGTTTTGTAAAGCAAATGTCATAGATAAAAATCACAATTATAGTTTACCATTAAAAAATAACATTCTGGTTAAAGAGCTTCTATGTACTGGTGTATTTACCATTACAGAAACATCAAAAATGATTTCGTTATTTACCTTGCTGTTAATTTAGGTGGTGGTCTAATGAGTTTGTCAAGCACTGTATATATTTTATTTATACAGTGAATGTCTTGAATTATTTAAAAAATGTGTTTAATTTTCTAAAAATCCTATTTTTATACCGTTAGAGATTTTTTTTCTATTTTATTTTATTTATTTCGTCTTCTTTTGTCTGTTGTAAATGACTTGGATGTTGACCTCAGGTTTCAGTATTATGTATTAACGACCATTGCAGGATGTATTGATCATGGGCTATGTGCCCAAGAGTAAAAATCATGACATTCAACCCATATCTATGTTTTTGTCTATAATCAGCTCTTGTGAAGCCTGTTTCAACCACAAGGTGCTGCTGCCACTCTGTAATTGATTCTATCCATCTATCTATCTATCTTTCTATCTATCTCTGTCTGTCTGTCTCCTTACCTACCTATATATCAATCACCCAAGAGCTAACATTCATTAAAAGTCATCACAGGTAAATTCAACTCTAATCAATAAAGATATATTAATTGAAACAGCTTTAATGTTCTCTGAACTGTCACTGCAATAGTAACAAATGTTTCACTGTGTCCAAAACACAACAGCATCTTTTCAAAGGATTAAAAAGCACCCAAAACATTTCACTGATAGTTCAGAACCCACTTTAATGTTATCATTTTATTTTAATGCCCACATGTCCACTATCAATCTATTCAAGTACATCAATTTCTTGATCAGAATATTTTTTCACTCCTTGTTGTGGTCATATTCACCAGAAAATTTCTTACAATCATCTTATATCATTAAACATCTTATATCAAGATTGTTTTGGTGCAGCTGACACATCAGCTTCATCTGTGTCCAGAATCTACTTGACAGTAAACAAGATGAGGGTTTTATGGATTTTCTGACTTTATGGCTCATGATTTCATGATTTTAAGACACACAAAATCCAGACCTGAGGGGCTGGTCACAGGTCAAAAAAGCTTCATGCACCAAATATAAAAATGTACTAGTGAAGTTTCTGGAAACATGGCAAAGACCTGATCAACAAGCAGGTTTAAGTGAGAAAAAAAAATAAAGGTCAAGGTGATCACTTACCAAACAGCAACTCTCTAGTTCTGCAGTTTCAGGAGGGTGAGGGTTACTGAGCAATAACAAGCTGCAACAACCGGTAAATCTTTAGAAGACCATAGAGGAAGCAGGAGGAGTTAAAGTTTGTAAAGTTTTGGGGACCCAGTGTTTCTAATATTATTCAGACCAGCATATAGCAGTATTTTCAAAGAATTTCATGAAAAATGAAATATAATCATACAACAAATGTTTAGAAAAGGGGGAGGATTTGATGATGAATCAGATTACTAACATTTCTTCACTAAAGGTATAATAACTTTCAATTAAGGTTAGTAATTAAAAAATAAAACTTTAAATAATAACATAAAAAATTAAATTAAAATTGTGTGTTTGTGTGTACAGTGTATTGAAGGCCTGAATTATGTGTGCATGAGTGTGCACAGTGTGGCAGTTTCTTCTTCTATCATTGTGTGTTCATGTGTGTTCAGGCTCACTGATTGTCCTCAGCTCCTCACACATTTTGACATATTTGGCCACAGTGTCTCACAGTTTTGCATTTCTCTCTGTAAATGTGGAGTTTTCTGGATGTCGATTGTATTTTTAAACTGTGTGTGTTTTTATTTGGTGATAGTTTTCTTCTCTCACAGCCTGATAATCAGGACAGGATGTGAGGAAATGGTCTCTGTCTCTCTCTTTTCGGGGGTCACAGTGGGGACAGAGTCTGTTGTCCCCTGGGAGCCATCTCTTTTTGTGATGATCTGTCCCTAAAGCTAATCTGCTAATCTGTGCTATTCTGCTGTATGTCCTTGGACAAAAAATGTAATGACAGTATATTTCTTATGTCAAAGTCACTTAATAATTAAATTGTTTCACTGTCAGTGTAACTTCTGATGCCAAGATTGTTCTCAAACAAACGTTTAAGTTATGGTTATTGCTCCATATGTAATTAAGGGACTTTACTGCCTTGTAAAGTAATGAATATGCTGAAACTAACCGAAAATGTCAGCTTGTGTGGGTTGGCACCTTTTCCAAGTTAACTGACAAAAAACATTCCCTCTGACTGAATCTGGAAACAAAAGTCTGATGCATGCTTGATGCAGTCTTTGCTGCAGAATCTGAAAGTGTTAGAAATAATGATCTTGTGCCAACCTTGCTGAGTTTGTCAGGGTTTATATGATACGACTGTTCATTGTTATTTAAATGATTTGGGCAGATGCCAGAAGAGCACCTGCATGTAACAACTATTCTAGTCTTGAGCCAAAGTTCTACTTTCAGGTGCAGGACTACTTTCAGATCACCTTGGTTTTCAGAAACTGAGACTTCCTTTATGAACCACAGCAGAGACTGGGCTCTGTCATGACATTTGAACAGACTGTTGTGCGAATTAAAGTTCTCTGACATAGTTTCTTTAAGGCCTTTCATTTTCATGCGTGCTTGTATCTTCTCTTCATGATACACATAAAATATTATCAAATATCTGATGTATAAGAATGAAAATGGAATACATCACATTTAATTCATTTTTATTTTTGAGCAACACACATCTTTGCAATCTATTCACACTGGTAAGATCTAAAACTGAGGTCATATCAGGAAATGTACAAATATGCCTTAAAAACAGTTACAGACACTTACAGAGCCTACTATGCAGGATATTTATGCAGCTTAGGAGCCTGCTGAGTCAGGCAGATTTTAATAATATTAATAAAAAACTGGAACTGAACATGGCAGAAGCTACAAGAGTCAAAAAAAGATCCAAGTTATGAGAAAAGACAACTTAAATGTTAAGCAGAGAACCAAGGAGGTTTTTCTAATTTTTCTATAGCTTTAAGTTACAAGAAGAGTTATACTTTTGAAGGTTTTAACTTTATTATTATTGTGCAGAGACACAATGGAATAAAATGCACTGACAAACAAACACAGCATCCACATGAACTTATGAATTAGATGTTTATCATTCTGCTGAAGTACAGTTCTTAAATGCTCCTCTGTGCTCCTCAACCACTGTGAATCAGGGAAATCCATTTCTTTCTGATTTTATTCTATGCATGTGTAAGAAGTATTTCCTGAAAGAAAAATCATCCTCCCTCATCCCATTAGCTCAGCATTAAAGTGATATTAAAAATTAGGGAGAAAAAAAAACTATCTAATATAAAAATAGCTGGTTTTGAAGCAATGTATTGTTATTAGCCTCCTCCAACACCTACCCCCAGGTTGGTAACAGACTTTCAATACCACACAATATTACCAATCAGTCAATTAATCAGATTTTATTTGCATAGCATTTTATTATAGAAATTAATGTAACACATAGTACTTTCCATTAAAAAAATGCAAGCAGATAAATGAAAAATGTGTAAAACTGCCATAGCTGAAGATCTGAGTGATCTGACAGGATGATCACCTGTGAACAGGTCAGAAAGGCACAGAGGTGCCATACAATTCAAAGATTTGAAACAAGGAGCAGTAGATGTACAGGAAGGTGGATTCTCCTGCTGGGCATTGCTGCTGGTCACACCTTCTCCAGTGCCCATGGGTTAGCGGGAGGGTCATAAGCCAGAACCCACCACTCACCGACATTTCGCTCATGTAATCCTGGAACATCTCCTGGTGGCGGTAACACTGGAGTGTCCAGGGTGATGACAATTTTTGCCTGATGTTTTCTGAAACACCTGCTGTTCAAATTTCTTGTGCAGAGGAAAGTGTATGAATGGTTTTGGTTTTACACTAAAGGTCATATAAAGTGGGTCAAACTGAATTCAACAGTAGTGATTTGGTTATTCCTCAGAAGCTTATCAAATAATCAAAATGAGGTTTATCAGTATAAATCTCTGTGTGCATCGGCCCACTTGTACTTTTAGACTTCCTCACTCAACCTCAAGACTTTTATCACACCTCTGTCTTCTCTCAGTGCTAATAGTGGGTTTGCATCCTGTCATGCAAAATGACACCTGTGATCATTCGAGCTGTTTTTTTTTTCTTGTCTCATTTATGTGATTGTCTGTTTCCTCTCCTGTGCAAATTTTCACGTCATTTTCCTGTTGATTTTCACACCTTAGTCTTTTGACAAAGGTTTGCGGTGATATAGGGGCTGTTTGGAGAGCACGTTGAGGTTGTACGCATCTGAGTAGACTTTGAAAGCGCACTGAAATGTAAGTCACACCATCCATTTTGCTGAAAAGGGAAAATGATTGCATGCTATTAGGACCAAAGTTTGATTCACTGCTCTTCCACATTTGATTGAATTAAACAATGTACAGAGTAAAAATATTTTCTAATAAAAAGTTAAAACGATAAACAAGCAAACAAAAGCTCTGTTTTGTCTGTCATTTGTTTGTTTGTTTTGTTTTCTCATTTCTAGTTTCAAAGAAAGAAAATCAGAGACAATATTCACAAATCAGAGTGTCAAAATATCAATTATGGTTGGGTAACATTTTCCCTGAAAGAAACACAGTTACACACGTGGACAAAATTGGTACTCTTCCATTCAAAGAAAGAAAAACCCAAATTGGTAACTGAAATAACTTGAAAATGACAAAAGTAATAATAAATAAAAATTTACTGAAAATTAACTAATGACAATCAGACATTGCTTTTGAATTGTGGTTCAACAGAATCATTTAAAAAAAACAAAATAATGAAACTGGCCTGGACAAAAATGATGGTACCCATAGCTTAATCTTTTGTTGCACAACCTTTTGAGGCGGTCACCGCAATCAGGCGATTTCTGTAACTCTCATCGAGACTTCTGCACCTGTCGACAGATATTTTGGCCTACTCCTCATGAGTAAACTTCTCCAGCTGTCTCAGGTTTGAAGGGTGTGTTGTTGAAATTTTGATCTGCCTATGGAGAGTCAAAAAACAAGACTGGAAAAGGTAGCAATGCACCGAGCCTTTATTCTCATGAGAAGGAGACAATACAGAGAAGCACATGGCAGAAAGCAGTTCAGAGTATTGTCCCACTGAAACAAATGTGACACCCCCTTATATACCTCTCAAGGAGGCCTCTGGCTTTGGGGGAAGGAGAAAAAACAACAACACAGAACTCCTTACCAGCTGTTAATTGGGGTGCAATAAAACAGTTGGAGACTTTCCTCAGGAAATTTCTCCTAGGTATAATCTCCTGTGTTATTCCAGATCTCTCCTTGAACTCTGTGCCCAGAGGGTGACACAGTGGGGTGTGAAACAGGAGAGTTCACCAGGTCATTCACACAGCAGTACAGTTGAAGTTACAGATCTAATCAGGTAAATAATAAATGTAAAAATTTCCACCACAGGTGTCTTCTCCAGACTGCATGTTTCAGCTCCTTCCACAAATGTTCAAAAGGATTTAGATCAGGGCTCATCGAAGGCCACTTCAGAATAGTCCAATGTTTTGTTCTTAGCCATTCTTGGGTGTTTTTAGCTGCGTGTTTTGGGTCATTATCCTGTTGGAGGACCCATGACCTGCGACTGAGACCAAGCTTTCTGACACTGGGCAGCACATTTTGCTCCAGAATGCCTTGATAGTTTTGAGATTTCATTGTACCCTGTACAGATTCAAGACACCCTGTGCCAGATGCAGCAAAGCAGCCCCAGAACATAACTGAGCCTCCTCCATGTTTCACAGTAGGTACAGTGTTATTTTCTTTGTATGCTTCATTTTTGTGTCTGTGAACATAGAGCTGATGTGACTTGCCATAAAGCTCCAGTTTTGTCTCATCTGTCCAAAGGACATTCTCCCAGAAGCTTTGTGACTTGTCAATATGCATTTTGACAAATTCCAGTCTTCGTCTTCCATTAAGTCCATTTTGGCTCAAACAGCGACGGATGGCGTAATCTGATACTGATGTACCTTGACCTTGGAGTTCACCTCTAGTCTCTTTGGAAGTTGTTCTGAGCTCTTTGGTTACCATTCATATTATCAGTCTCTTCAATTTCTCATCAATTTTCCTCTTGCGGCCACGTCCAGGGAGGTTGGCTACAGTCCCGTGGACCTGAAACTTCTGAATAGTTTGTCCAACTGTAGTCACATGAACATCAAGCTGCTTGGAGATGGTCTTATAGCCTTTACCTTTAACATGCTTGTCTATAATTTTCTTTCTGATCTCCTGAGACAACTCTCTCCTTAGTTTTCTGTGGTCCATGTTCAGTGTGGTACACACCACGATACCAAACAGCACAGTGACTACTTTTCACCCTTTAAATAGGCAGACTGACTGATTATAAGTTTGAAGACACCTGTGATGCTAATTACTGACACACCTTAGTTTAACATGTCCCCATGGTCAAATCATTTTCATTCTTTTCTAGGGGTGCCATCATTTTTGTCCAGGCCAGTTTCATTTTTTTTCAATGATTCTGTTGAACAACAATTCAAAAGCAATGTCTGATTTTCATTAGTTAATTTTCAGTAATTTTGTAGTTATTATTACTTTTGTCAGTTTCATGTTATTTCAGTGACCATTGTGGGTTTTTCTGTCTTTAATGGAAGGGTACCAACAATTTTGTCCACGTGTATAACTGTGTTTCTTTCAGGGAAAATGTTACCCAACCGTAATTGATATTTTGACACTCGAATTTGTTTGCTTTCAGGTTTACATTTTGGCCCCTGGTCTCTGCCTCCAAAATTAAATGCATAAAAATCAATATAGCTATAGGTCTGTTTAAACAATGAATCCCCATTCTCTGCGGCGACGTTCAGCTGGCAGAGTCAGAATTTGACTTTTATGACATGAAAGCATGGATCCATTCTGCTTTGTATTAGCAATTTAGGCTGGTGGTGGCAGTAATATTGCTGACAATATCCATCCCTTTATGATGTGCCCGTCTTCTAATGGCTGCTTGCTGCAGGATAATACATCATGTCAGGAAACTCAAATCATGTCAAACAAGGCCTCTGGTGAACATGACAATAAGCTCACTGTTCAAAAGTGGCCTCCACAGTCATCAGATTTCAATTCATCAGAGCACCTTTGGGATTGTGGAATGGAAAATTCCAGTCAACAAATCTGCAGCAACTGCTTGATGCTATCATGTCAATTTGTAGGAAAATCTCTCAGGAATGTCTCCAGCACCTTGTTGAATTTGAAACACAAAGAATATATGTGACTGAGTGAGAGGAAATGCGGTTGGCATGTACCATTAATTAAGGATACATTTCTGTATATGTTTTGATCTAAAGATAAAAACAACCAAACATAATGTCAATAAATGGAATCAGAGCAAAACAAGGTGGGCTATAGAGTGGTGCAGGAATGAGTCCAAAAACGTAAAGGTGAGTTAGCATTTAGCACTTCCTGGTTCCCAACCCCCCAAAGTAAATGGGATGTAGAATACCGTTATCAGATAGGTGTCTGAAATAAAGTTTGAAGTGAACACATGCACATGAGATTTTTTAAGTTTAATGGGAAATAAAAAAATGCATCTGATGTTGGCTGCTTTTGTACTTAAAAGCCTTGTGTGTTTAAAATGATAGTTGCTAACGAACTGCTAACAAAAACTACAAAAAAAGGCATAGGACCCGACAGCATTGTGATTCTTTTTTAATAATCAGTAAATCATGAGCTATTGCCACAGCCATGAGGACCAGCTTGATCAGGTCACCCAGTTTTGAGAAAAGTCTCAAAACAAGAGGTTACAATAAGATGTTACTCACTGGAAATATTGTAGGTGCTTCTAAGTTAAGAAGCTTAAAACATTGTGAAAAGTTGTTTGTTAAGATTATCACAAAGAACAGAACATGTACGTTTCATGTTTTTTTTTTGCTTTCCACAGAGTTTATTATCAGAAATGACCCAAAACAGTGGAAAATTGCACAGGCTTTTAGTGAACTTGCAGTTGAGGGAATCAGCGCAATGCTAACTTCTGCGTTGGCCTACAAAAAAACGTCATCCCTGCACCACTCTATGGGACAGAGTTATTGAGCTAATTAACAAAATATATGCTGCCATCTACTGGTAAAAGAACGACAATTACAACAATAATTTTCACTAAAATGTCACAACAGTGGAAGCAGTGTGTCACTGAAATGCTGAAAATAGTTGGTTTGGTGGCCCTTCTCATTTCTGTGGTCATTAATCTGCTTGATGCTGCAGTTCTGTTTGATTTAGGTGGACATAATTTGCATGAGCTTGTAGTGAAGTTTGTTCTGTTTAATTCGACATGTATTATGTGCATGTCTGTAAAAGATAAGTGTGTGTTTTTATGCACTTTATTTCAGAAGTTGCCACAAGAGTACAGTTGGACTCTGTCAGAGATCTGAATTTGTCACATGCTTTAAAGGTTAAAACTCCCAAATATCTCATGTCAGTACTTCATGGATGTTTATTTATTTATTTATTTTTTTTTTTTTTTGAAAGTGTAAAAGTGATGTTGGAATTTTAATGGCCTCACTGCAGTCTTTTCATAGCCACTGAGTTGTGCATTTGGTCTAAAAATTTGTAATTTTTATGACTAACCATTGAAATGTCCTTTCTCCTCCAAAATTCAGGCTGCAGTCATCCCTTTTTAAAATTGTCAATGATGTTTTTTTTTTTTTAAAGACTTGTTGAGAGAGACCTTAATTTCTGCTCTGTTATGGTTGTGAAACTATGGCAACAGGTCACTGAGGAAGTGAAAAAAAGTATTTCCATACTCTAGTTTTGATTCCTTTTTCCTGTATTATATGTTTTTGTGACCATTTTACTATCTTTTGTATTTTAGATTTTCCTTTTTGAAATAGCAACCCATCTTTATGACATAACGAGTTAAAGTCTCAATCAGTTACAGTCACATCTTAAGGTATTTGTTTTCTTGAACTTCCTGCAAAGCTTGTGCCAAGACAAACCCAAAGGAAGAATCATTTATCAATGGTGTTAGACAAAAAAGAGAGCCTAAGCTGTTTTCCTACAAACTCTTTCAGAAGGTTCTGTTTTATTGATGTTTAAATGTTGAGGTTTTTGTTTTACCCCCTTACTTCGAACCCTTTCCTTCCTCTTGCTTTATCTGGTTTCACTGTGAGCCTTTGGTTTCACCATATTGTAGGTTACTGTGCCACTTAAACATCAAATGCAAATTTTGTGCAGAGAGTTTGCAGCAAGTTTATTTTCTGTCAGCTGAACTCAAAGAAGACTGAAAAGTGTTTTTATGCTTCAGCGCTGGCAACAGTCACAGAAGAATGCAATTTGTTTTGGGGTTGTGACTCTATTTGTCCCTCCACTCAGTCATTGAGAACACAAGATCTAAAATATGCTAAATATGCTACTTTCTTTATATTTTGCACTAATATCACTCCTAACTCACAATTCACTGATTTGATTTTGAAGGTTGTAAGTCAGAAGTTAGAAGCCCCATACTTAGGTCCGAAATGTCCACACAACAATTTTTAGAAGGTTCTTGCTAGGCATGGGAAATATGGCCTAAAATTAAAATCCCATTTTTTTCTCACAAAATTTAATACCAAGTTTTAATTGATTTTCTTGACTACATTAAACAAGCTCAGCCTTAATGTTGTTCAAATATTTCCGGAAACTAAACAGAATTTTCCCAGTAGGATTAAACTGCATGCTGTTGTTTTGTCGTCAAATGCAGGCTACAATATGTAGTTTAAAGTAGGCAGGCTTGTCTACACAGACGACAAAAGCTACACTATTTTCACAGCATGTTAACATGGAATTCTCTTAGTGGTAATATTATTTGAAAAAATAGAATGTGCCTGTGAAAACAGTGAAAAATTTTCATTATTTCTATATTTCAATAATGCCACTTGGCAAATTGTTATTGTGTCTCAGTTGAAAGGAAACTTCAGACTGGGGTTTTATCATTGGGAGTCCAGGAGGGCAAAATAAGCGTCAGAGTAAGTCAAGGAAAAAAAAAATCTCAATTTTTATTTCTTAAATTTTCTGCAACAAAAAATTTGAATTGGATTCATGGATTGCATCAAGGCACACCAGTGTGCCCTGCCGCACCATTTCAGAACTGCTGATAACTTCAAGCATATACAAAACTTTTCAGCACTATCCTGAAACAGTTTTAAATAAATATGGTACCAAAAACATAAAATAAACAATTATTCAACGTGGAATCAAGCAATGTATAACCCAGTATAAACAATGAGATGCTTGATAGATGGCCTCCTAAGGAAAAGGATACTCAAGCACCCAGAAGAAAGAGCATTTATGGATAATGTCATTAAGTTATGAAGTCATCTTTGGAATCTTGAATAGTCATTTGGTTAAGTTCAATGGATATTAAAAATAAAGAGGATTCAGTAATTATATAGCCAACTGTTTTAACAGATTAAAACAGTATAATAATCAGAATTAATATGGGGTTAAGTATACAACTCAAAAATAGACGACAGGAAACTGAATCTTTCTTTTGCAAGATCAGGGATTTTGGGGGGAGTTTCACAGGGCAACCAAGAATATCAATGAGAGCTACTGGAGATGAGCAAAATAACTCAACAGTTTTGGTAAATAATGGGAGCAAATGAAATGTGAAATTGTAGTTTGAGAAGTTGTCAAGTTGTCTATATCATTTAGTAAAATAGTTGCTGCAACAAAAAAATGACAAAGAATTAGAATCATAGTCTTTTAGAGAAAGTGAATCTGTCAGATGTAGATCTCAGAGAACACACACACAAATATAAAAGAGATTGATACAAGAGTACAGCTGGAGGTTGCTTGTTTTTGGCTGGTTTTATCGACCTGGTTGATTATGGTTGATTATGTCACAAAAAATCTGGCAACGCTGAACATAGGCCGCACTTCAAATGTGAAGAAGAAAGGGTGCCATGAAGCCATGTTGAAACAAACTACATTCACACAAGCCTAATTACTCTCATCTGCGGTTGCTGCTGCACAGGCCCGCGCGCCCCGCCCACAGGTATGATTAGAGGAACTCAGTCGAGCTGCAGGTGTGGCGCGAACTGGACGGTCACGTGGTACGGTGAACAAACTTTTGTTCATTTCAAACATTTCCTCCCGGCAGTATTAAAGAGGTTGAACTAAAGAGGATTTGAGACTGTTTTAAATGGTGGAAGATCACAATTAAGCGGTAAAAGCCTGAGCTGCTTTTAAGTGGAGGCATTTACTGAACGTTGCATGAAAAGTGGACTCACATGATGGCAGCTGCTCCCTCTCAGTCCTTTTGATTTTGCATCACTGAGGTCGACATTTGAGGATTTTGCTGCCCTGGGGTCTCCATACACCACTGGAGAGGTCAAACTGTTGTGGATTTTAGACTATATTGAATAATGACAGCTGAGGATAAGGGGTTACAAGCCTGAATTGCTTTTAAAGGATGAGACATTCAGTGTGCTAAAAGTTGCATGAGAAGTGGACTGGCATGGTGACAGCTGATCGCTCTCAGTCCATTGGATTTTGCTGCCCTGAGGTCTACACCTGTGCACAAGGGTACAGCTTTACTTATCTATCCTTAGCTGACATTGTGTCCTTGTTATCACTGTTAAGTGTTTTAAAGCCCTCAATAGCATTTTGCTTGTCCCACTTGATGCAGTTGGTCATAGTGAGTACATTGAGACAGTTTGTATTTTATTGAGTTTTACTTTTTTACCATTAATTTAAAGAAAAGGTTCATCACATGGTCCATTTCTTAAATCCTGAATATGGTTTCTATCATTTAAGGAGAACGTACAATTTTGTTTTGTTGATAATTATTGCCCACACTTATGTGAAAACTGCTCATAACAATTTTATGGTAATGTTTGATAGCAAATAGTCTATTTTAGACTCTTTTTGGAAGGATGACACAACTCAAAAACTCTGTCGTAGCCTTTCTAAAATAATAAAATGTTTCCAGTTCTCCACTAGATTTTTTTAACATGACAAAAAAAGAAAATAAATTGCAAAGCTCATAGTTTGATAGTTAAGCAAGCAAAACACTAAATGCTGAATGATAACCCCCATCAGGGTGCAGTGGAAATCAGTTCCTTTCTTAAAAAATGGCAGAAAACTCAGGTTAGTAATACAAAAGCTGGCTGAGAAATCTTGGGTTTTGAGGCCCTATGGCTAAACAGAAATGTAAAAAAAATTGTGAAAGGGAGCTTTATAACTCACATTAGACTAAGTGATTACGATGTAAGATGTGAGGTGGAGTGTGACAAATCCCAACATTTTGTTTGTTTATATAACAGTGAGAAAAGGGTGTAAGCTACTTTTGAGAAAAAGGACATTTAAAGGGATAAGCCAACTTTTTTTCATGTCTTGCCTCACTCCTGAGTCCATGACAATCAGATAGACACCATTCTTTCAACTTCGTGTGCAGTAACAAGAAACAGACAGGCAAACCTCGCCCACCGCTAATTAGCTTAGCTGAAACACTTGGAGTCATTGGGAAGTGTTAGCCTGCCTCTGCCTACAGTCATCAGATAAACTCTTCAGCAGCTCTAAACGGTCCTGTGTGCTTGTTGTGACACGTCGGGATATCGTGTTATATTATGTTATCTTCTGCTATCATCATAGTATTATCTTCTTCTACTCCTAAACAGAGCCTTTGTTTTGTTGACCTGCCTACGTGGTTAGCCAGAGATGTGACATTCACGAACGAGTCAAGTCTTTTGAATAGCTCATCTAAATGAAAATGAGAACCAATTCGCAGTTGAGTGAGCAGTTCGTTTGTGAGCCATTCTTAAATTTGCAGGCAATTTGCATTTTATTGCATTTGCATATCTCTAGCTAAAACCACCATGGAGAAGAGGTCATCAAAACAAAGCCTCTGTTTAGGAGTAGTAGAAGCTAATATGACGATAGAAGATAACGTAACATAATGCGGTAAAAACAAAAGTCGCAACAAGCACAAAGGGCCATTTAGAGCTGCTGAAGAATTTATCTGATGACTGTATGCAGAGGCAGGCTAACACTTCCCATTGACTCCCAGTGTTTGAGCTAAGCTAATTAGTCGTGGGCAAGCTTTGCCTGTCTCTTTCTTGTTACTGCACACACAATCGAAAGAATGGTGTCAATCTGATTGTCATGGACTCAGGAGTGATGCAAGACATGAAAAGACAAACGTTGGCATATCCCTTTAACACAATACTTGCAATGCTTCATGTCACCGCACATTTCGTGCTATTATTTAAAGTCTCCTATGTAGTGAAATATTTCTGGAAGTAGGTGGTTTGAGAGGATTAGATACACAGAAAGAAGTTTGAAAGAGTCAGGTCCTAAAGTTGTCCCTAAAGCCAGCTCCCACGCTCCTGTCCTGTGACACTCACTTTCACCCCCTCTCTCATGCTCTCACTCCGCCCTGACAAACCTCAAAGCAGAATCTGTTTGTCTGTCTGTCCCACCTGCGCTTTCTTCACAATGTTGAAGTTAAATCCAGTCCACTGTTACACCTGAAGAACCATTAAATCCAGATCACATTTTTGCTGCTAGTCTGTAACCCACTCCCACAGTAAGAGCTTGTGTCATTCTAACTCCACGTAATGTCTTCAGTGCCTCCTGTAGCTGCTCCAGTCAGAGAGCAGGAACACTCACACAGCTGGAAGCACAGAGTGGCAGCAGTCTTATTATCACAGACTCTGAATTTGTTTCTACACGCTGGTTATTTTATTCACCTCTGTGGTGTTTGTGTTTAACCCTTGGGTCAACGGATGACTGGCCCCACACTTGTCCCCAAGGGAGTCAAAAAGGCCCCCTATGAGAATAATTGTTTTTATGCCATTTTGGGTTAAGAATAAATCTTTGTATCATTACTTACAGTACTTTTTGATCCACACAAGAATGATTTCATGTTTGAAACAGGTTTATTTTTCACATTATAACAGTTTTTGAACATTTTGAAAATTGAAAGAGATCATTAAACAGAACAGCAACAGACTGTATGTGAGTTTCTCTCTGTACAGGTCTTTGGATTTTCTTGTCTGCCCATTGTGTGCAATGTGACAAACTGCCTGTTTTTGGCTGTGGTCGTTGCACACAGGAAATTTGACACTTCAAACACTTTTTGCTGGTTTTGCGCTCTTTGTTTCCCAGGCAGATCTGACACCTCTTTCTCTTCAGTTCCCCCTGTCTGCTTTTTTTTCTTGTCTTTTGTTACCCCACATCTTCCCAATGCAATGATTTGAGACAATGTCCCAGTTTCTCTTCCTCATATGTGCTGTGACAAGCTCCTTTGAAAGCTCTTTGAGAAAGAGCTTTCGTGCATTGTCTCCCTGTGTAAACCATCCCACCTATTGCGTAAGGGTTGCGAGCATCACAAACCCAAAAGATCTCTATGCCATACTTGCTGGGCATACTGCAAAAACTTCCTCTTCCACCTGAATGGCAGAAAAACCTTTTGTCAACTATGACACACTCACTGGGGATAAATCGCTCTCTGCAGCTGACCAGGAACAGGTCCCCTATGTAGCATCAATTTGATGTCATTTTCTTCTGTAAAAAATGTAGGTAACACTTAAATGTAACAGGTCCTTTTGTGTAAATCAGGAGAATTCCCCTGATCAATGACCCTTGTAACACTGACAGTGTGTGTCCGCACTAAATATATTCCTGACAGCCAACAACTGATAAAAATCAGAGGTTTTCATGAGATCCCAGAATGCACAGGGTTCACTTTTGACCCTATTGTGTAAGTTTGGGGTAGTAATACAAATATTACAGTTTTGTAAAGTATAAAAGGTAACTTTAAATGATATATATCAAAAACATGTTTTTTGGGGGAATCAATCAATCAATCAATCTTTATTTGTATAGCGCCAATTCATAACAAGTGTTATCTCAAGACACTTTACAATAGAGCACAAAGCTCTTCATATTATGGATACACATATATGCATAGATACATATATACATATAAAAATACACATATACATATATATACAAATATATACATCCAACACCCAACATGAATCCATATAGCCAATCATGAATCCCTCCATCATGGCGGCAAGAAAAAACCTTCTGTTAAGCAGCAGGAAATCTTGAATGTGGACCCCAGTCTCATGATGAACAGCAAATCCACACGATGCTGTGTTGGGTGTGTGGGCAAAGGGAGGGAGGTAAGTGGAGACAAGTGGACTAAAGTAAGAACTAAAGCTAGTGACAGATCAATGGACCAATCATAGACCTGTCGTCGTCAAATTTGTTTCTGCTGCAAATAAATTTATTAGAGGAGTCCGTGTGGTTGTGGTGAAAAATTCATAGAAGTATAATCAATAAAAGTCTTACTGGAAGTATGAATTTATGGTAGTAACGAACTCATGGGTGCCCAGACCACAAGTGCATCCCTACCATATTTGTCTCCTTTAAGTAAAAATGTATTAATGGTAGACCTCTTGAGATGTGACACCTCATTTTCAAGAGGGATCTCATGTCCATGTGGAGCTAAAGATAGTTACTATAGATGTATCAACCATGAATAGAAAGATCATGTTAATATCAACATTAACAGCTATAATGATTATGAACTGGAGTGAGATGGCCAAATATGTGTTATGTCTGTAATTGTAGTTATTGAGGCTTCGTGGCTCCACAGCAGCAGGCAGTCTCCACCAAGGATCCCAGGCAACCTAAAAGACAAGAGCCAGAGACAAGTACAGGAGCAAACAGAAAGGGGCAGAGGCAGATATGGAGAGAGAGTGTGAGAGAGAGAGGGATAGAGCCCAATGTGCCAGATCCCCCCGGCAGTCTAAGCCTATTGCATCTTAACTATGTGTCTAAACTATGGACTATGAGCTGGTCCCTTACTGAAAGCTTTATCAAAGAGGAATGTTTTAAGTCTAGCCTTAAAGGTAGAGAGGGTGTCTGCCTCCCGAACCGTGGTTGGTAGATGGTTCCAGAGAAGAGGAGCCTGATAACTGAAGGCTCTACCTCCCATACTACTTCTAGAGACTGATGGAACCACGAGCAGGCCAGCATTTTGGGAGCGTAATGTTCTAGAGGGGTTGTACGGTACTACAAGCTCTTTGAGGTAAACTGGTGCCTGTCCACTGAGAGCTTTATAGGTGAGAAGAAGAATCTTGAATTCTATTCTATATTTAATGGGAAGCCAGTGCAGAGAGGCTAATACCGGAGTAATGTGGTCTCTTCTTCTAGTTCTAGTTAGCACACGTGCTGCAGCATTTTGAACCAGCTGAAGCGTCTTAAGCGACTTACTGGGACAGCCTGAAAGAAGAGAATTACAGTAGTCCAGTCTAGAGGTAACAAAAGCATGGACTAGCTTTTCAGCATCGCTCTGGGACAGGATAGGCCTAATTTTAGCGATGTTATGAAGATGAAAAAAGGCTGTTTTTGAAATTTGCTTTATGTGAGAGTTAAAGGATAGATCCTGATCGAATAGAACCCCAAGATTTCTAACAGTTGTGCTTGGCGTCAGGCTAATGCCATCTAGGGCACTTAAATCATTAGAGAAGATTTCTCTAAGGTGTCAAGGGCCCAGCACAATGATCTCTGTCTTGTCTGAGTTAAGAAGAAGAAAATTTTTGGCCATCCATGTCCTAATGTCCTTTAGACACGCGTCTAGTTTAGATAACTGATTTGTCTCACCTGGCTTCATTGATACATACAGCTGAGTATCATCAGCGTAACAATGAAAATTAACGGAGTATTTCCTCATGATATCACCGAGGGGAAGCATATAAATGGAGAAGAGAATTGGACCTAGCACAGAGCCTTGAGGAACTCCGTAACTTACTTTAGTGTACACAGAGGACTTGTTGTTCACGTGTACAAACTGGTATCTATTAGATAAGTAGGACTTAAACCAATTTAAGGCAGTCCCTGCAAACCCGAGTAATACCTCTAATCTCTGTATGAGAACATCATGATCAATGGTGTCAAAAGCTGCACTAAGATCTAATAAAACAAGTACTGAGAGAAGTCCCTCATCTGAAGCTGAGAGTAGGTCGTTATAATAATAGCTGGAATATCAAAATATTAAAACTTTTCATGACAAAGATATTGCAAGAAAATTACCTCATGGGTTCATTTTTGACCCCATCATTCATCTAAAGTGTTTTTGTAAAAGGTTAATTTTTTGAAGGCAAAGATGCAGTTTCTTTTCCTCCACAGTGGTAGGGATAAGAATATTTTGAGCCTCAAAAGCTTCATTTCTTCCATTCTTGTGTATTTTTTGTGACAATGGGCCAGAAAATTGTACTAAATTTATTAAAATTATATTAAAATATTCACTCAGAAACTAACTTCACTTATTTACGGTTATATTTATGTGATGCTCTAGTTTACATTTTAATAACTGTCAGTCTGTAAGTCATTTATTTATTGATGTTTTTTTTATCATATCCTATCCTGACCTCATCAAATGCAGCTCATCTTATCTCACCTCACGTAACCTCATATATAGTTGTAAATCACAAAAAAATAAATAAATAAATAAAAAAAATCTTTTTAAGCTTTTCTACCAAAAGGAAATAATTGACAGGAGTCTGGGAAACAATCCAGACTCCTGTCAGTTAATTTTATATTTACAGGGTGCTGAGGTGTGGAGGCATGTTGGAGATTTTAAGTGAATTAATTTTAAATAATATGAGTGTATTTTGGTGCTTTTTCACACATTGTGGGCCCCATTTATTATCACAATCACACACATCTTTAGACAGCCATCAGTCCCCTCAGAGGTGCTGATCCCCCTCTGCCTCTGCTTTCTTACTTCAGCACTACAGCAGGTTGTCTGAATGAAAACATCTGGTCAGCTGACTTGTTGATATTTGCTCCTAAAACTATGACAGTCCACATGTTCATTTTGTTGTTGATCAACATTCTCACAAATTTCATGGTCTGTATTCTTCTTGGTCTTGGGTGTCTCTTACCTGTCCTCCTCTGTGATTGAATGCACATGCAGATCGAGTAAGGGCACGCGTCCATGGAGCAGGAGACCAAAAGTGAGAGCGAGATGTAAAATCAAAAGAGAGAATTATGAAGGGAGAGAGGCATTGAGGGGCAGATAAAGTGTTTGAAGCAGGAGAATGAGGGGAAAGTTGTTTGGGGTTTCGTTACAAACATACGGGACCCGCCCTGCCCAAATGTAGATATGGACTAGTCTTCCATCAGAGATCACAAGTTTAACCAGTAAAGTTTTTTTTAAAAGACTTTGAAGAAATATCTAATGTCATCAAGATTATTTTAACAGTATGTCCATTGTATAACTTAAAGTAACATGCAGAATCTTGTAATTATCTTTAAGAAACATTTATACTGTATTTCTGTTCAAATGCACTGTTTAAAGTGGAATCATTCATTTATAGAATTGTTTTAAATTATAATTTATTAATTGATTTACATAAACCCTGATCTTTGGGCATCTAAGAGACCATCACTATGACTGTCAAATGGTTGCTGTTTTAACTGTCTTTAATTTCCTGTTTCAATTTTTAGAGTATATTGAATGTCATTGATGCATTTTGTGAATTGTGTTTTAATGTGTGGACCCCAGGAAGAGTAGCTGTTGCTTTGGCAGTAGCTAATGGGGATCCAAAATAAATAAATAAATAAATAAATGTACTTGACATTTGACATGTATTGGTGGGGTTGGCTCTGATTAAAAGACTTGGTCTGAAAAAAGAAACCACAAAGATTCCTCAGAGGGGGCTCATTGACATCCTGAATGTCAGATGCCCATTCAATCTTTAATTAGAAACAGTGTTTTATTGCGTAATTCTCAATCAGCTGAACAAAAATTAGTTCCCTTCAACTGCTGTTTAGGTAGGCAGGGACACAGGTTCAGGTGGGCTACCTGATGTTATACACCTAGACGTTATATTTTTAACAACTTATGCATTGTTTTTATTATAATGCATTACAGACTACTTTATTTCTCTATCATCTCCAAATTGAATCTCAATCTCTAGTCAGATAAAAGTAAAAAAATGCACAAATTAAAATGTTTTCAATATAACAAAGATGTAGAGGTTTTCACAAAGTCTATAATAAATGAATCCAAGACTGCTTCATCAAAATCCACATTTGTCTCAGTCAGAAAAATGAAGGAAGTTATTGCGTTATTTCAGCTCAGCGGTGAGATCATCCATGCTTTAATAATCCTCAGGAGCTCTAAAAACAAGCTGATTGTGCAGAAGCCATTCTGGTTTGTTTGTATTTGCTGTGTCCAAGCAGAGTTGAAATGGGTTGTCATGTTTCCTTGGAGGTGCTACAATGCTGCCCCTAGCTTAACACCAAAGATGATCTTGATCTTGATCTCATGAATTGTTGTTAAAATAACACTGCATAAACCCACCCATCACACACGCACTGCATTTATATAAATACAAAAAGCATTTCGTTCTTTGATGCCTGTATGTTTAGCAGTTTTTGTGTATTAACTATATAACCTTCTGACAGGGGAAGTCTTTTTTGTTTTTTGTGTCTTTGGTTATTTTTTCATGATCCCAGCTCTCAGTTTGTGTTAGGGGCGTACCAACAGTGTTTCGATGGTCTTTTTCAGAATGTCTCAGACCACAGCTGACCCACTGTCCCACCTCAGACTCCGGACTGCTCGGAAAACTCTGCTCCTCCAAACCTTCAGGTGAGAGTAAAGCTGTGTGCTTTAATAAACTTCAAGATATTTTTACTGAATTCAACTACCAAGTAATATGAGTATTTAAAAGCAAGACAGCCCATATGTTAAATAAAATCTGACATAATAATGATGATAATGATAGTAATAATAAATGATAATAATAAAGAATAAAAATAATTATTAAAAAATTACATTTATAAAGACTCAGCAATGACAATAATAATAGTAAGAGTGTAAATGCATGATAAAAGTAATGAAAAAATAAATAATTTAAATAATGCAAGTTTATATAAATATTTGACATACAAATAAATACTTAGAACAATAATATAAAGAATAAGAAGTCTGCATTTCTGCTCTTTTCAAGAATTATTATTGCTTGTCATGCACCATTTACTCATCAATAAAAACAGTTTATGATGAGAAAAGGTAGGCACTAAATTTACCCAAAAATGTCAAATGTCAAACATCAAATGTCATGTTATCTCCCATCTCAGCCATTTGGTAGTCCATACTTTGAGTCATTGTGGGTCACTTTATCACAACGGTTATTGTGTTGAACTTGTATCAACGTGCAGGGGTTGTGGGAGTACACAAACATTGTACTATAATAAATGTTCAATTACTTTGATAGAATTGTTCTCAAGTACAAGTTAAAGGAGCATTCTTTGTATCTACTCGTGTAAAATCTGCTTTATGCTGTGATCAATCAACCAGTTATTTTTGTTAGTGTAGTAAACAACAGCAACATTAGGCCCAAATGATTTAATGTTACCCCAGAGTGGCAGTTTGCTCTGATATATATTGTATGAAATCACATATTAAAGGTATAAGTACAAATCTGCTCTGTACAATCTGTTCTCAGTTGTGTTGTATTTAAGCACAATGGATTTGACCAAAAAAGTAGAATACTTAACAAATGTATGAAAGACAAAAAATGCTCTGTAATATTTGTTAAATTTTTCACACAAAATTTTGATAAGCTATGACTTCTAAAATATGATCAGACCTTGGGGACGTCCTGTTATTAATTTTGAGCGAATTTAGTATCTAACTGTGTCATTTCAGTTTCAAGTCCTGTTACTGTATTGAGTTTTATGGTACTTAATCTGGTATCAGCACTGAAGTTAAAATGTGGTATTGTGATAACACTTTGTGATAACTTTGGCCAGCTTTGCTTTTCATCTCATTACTCGGATGCTATTGCAAATGTAACTTAGTCTAGTACATCCCAAAAGAGTACCCATGTAGGAGCCTATGTTTAAAACTCTACTCAAAAAGTACAAGTATAGAAAATGCTGCTTAATTACAGTAACTCAGCAAATATTATTAGTTACTTTCCACTCACATACCACTTATCCTGACAACCTGATTAGGTCATCTCTTCTATGACTGTCGTACATTATGCTCGGGAAAAAACACTAGCTGTCACTTTTTCTTCAAAGTGTTACGCTTTAAGTGCAAAAAAGTCTACACAGGGGCCAGGTCCAGGTACATTCTTAACAAGAACACTGATTCAACGCATTACTTTAACAGAGATATTACTCTACAGAATTATGTAACTTAATTCAATTCAGATTGATTACTGAAAGTGTAAAAAAGCAGCCAAATTAATGCTCCATCAAACTGTTCAGCTATCAATTCATGTTAAATCCTCTCAGCTAATTTCATGTGAATGAGAGACAAAAATGTAGTCAAATAAATTGCATTCTAAATTTTCAGTGCTTCTATTGTGATTAATTTAATGTTATTTCATTATTAAAATGTTAGTAAAATGATGCACTGCCACAAAGAGTTAAATTTGTCAGTTGCAATGCTGAGTTTGTAGGAATTGAGGTAATGGATTCACAGTTGTTGCTGTCATACAGGAAGCCTCAAATCTAACAACATAACATCTATTTTCGTTTTTTGTGGTCAGCATCTTTGCAGCACTGCTGTTCACCCATCTCTTTAACTTTTAGTAACTGTAGAATTTTAGAATAAAATTAACCCATAACCAAGCTCCCATTATATTCCTTTTAGTCTCCACAAACTATAAGGGATATTTCAAAGTAAACTTTGGTAATGGCATACATATCAGTGTTACCATGATGATATCTTTAGTACTGCTAATAACCATACATTTATTGGGAAAAAGACAAAATTATAACCTCAAACTACTATCACAATGCTATATGTTTTCTTTATGTATGTAAAATGAGGGTAATATCGATACATGGAAGTAAAATGCTTGACTTTGCAAACATACAAGCCTAAAAATGATCAAATAACTATTTGTGCTGCTGTTGCATCAAATAAATATGCTAATTCAGAAATATTATAAACATGCTTGCTTTGTAGTTCATCTTTTGTCAGAACAATGTCAATGTTCTTTAATACAATATTTCGTCGGAACTTGTGCTGAACAATATCTTTATCCACTGCAATTGTGATATGCGCTGACAGTAATATAGTTTTCTGCTGACAGATATGGTGCATTAGGCCTACTCATCACAAGTGCTGTTTTTGCTGGTTTTGTTGCTGCCTTTGCTGCTTTGTTTCTCTTTCTGTCCCTGCTTCTATTGCTTTTTCTCTTTTTGTTCTTGCTGTTGTTGTGGGTTGTGGAAGAAACAGATGGGGCAACTCCTCGTTCATTTAACTGGTCCTCCAAAGAGAAGATGGGGTCTGGCAATGATGATCTTGCAAGCATTTGGGCCAAAAAAACAGGCTTGATGCTGTTTGTCAGGTGGATTGTTCCTAATGTCTGTGATTCGGCCATTACTAATCAGCAGGTGTGTCAAACTGGTGATTTGTTTAAAAGTAATGACCAAACAAATTTCAAGCAAGATGAAAAATCAATACATAGACAAACCATATTTGAATGGGAACCAACTATCCAGAAGTCATAACGCAAACTGCAACTGAAATAAGGAGGCAGAGGATGTCAGAGCCAAAACTACAAATATTGGCTTCCAAGGTACCTCAACATGACATGCTCCTGGTCAGTGAGAACATGAATGCTACAGTGGAGACTAAATACTCAACAAGAAGGTCATGGGCATTCAAACCTCCTTAATTTTAATGTCTTTTTTTGCCTGTAATATTATAATATTATATAATATAATATAATATAATATAATATAATATAATATAATATAATATAATATAATATTATATTATATTATATTATATTATATTATATTATATTATATTATATTATATTATATTATATTATTATACAGAATGGCAGTGGATAGAAATTGGATGAGGAAAAGACAGTCAGGAATGCCATTTGATAACAGTGGCTGGTCATATTTTTAAGTTTGTTCCTCCCAGGATGTTGCTTTGCATGATTCGAGGATATACTGGTTGATTAACTTTCATTCATCACTTCACAGTGCAGGGACTTTATTTGGGGTTGGTTGACAGAGAGCAAATGTTTTCTGTCAAGAAAATTACTCAAACTGCCCCTGACTCGGCAGCCCATGTAGAAAGAACGACAGGAGAAAGCAGCCTATTGATCATTTACTTCAAAGGAGTACGTGCAGTTTACAACAGAATGCAACTTCCTCACGCACTGAATTGCGCGTCTAAGCTTCTCATATTTAAACAGTCAAGGTACACTTTATCACACAGGCATCAACCAATGATATTGCAGTTCAGAGTTACACAAACATGTGTCACAACAGTAGTCATCTTTCTCATTCAGAAACTGTGAGTTCTTTATCAGGGACAAGATGTAGTTCTTCCGCTGTTGTGACAGCGCAGTCCTCTGCTATCAGAGACAAGATATTCTTGTTTCCAGTTTCTAGTTTCAGCATGAAGGCTTTTCACACAAACATATAAGAGGGTCATAATACACGTATAATCATAATGATAATAGATGTATATATTTTCTTTACATTTTCTGATTTTTTTTCTGCTAGAGGGGTGGGATGTTGGAGAGCAACAGTTTTCCAGCATCAGGTCGGGGAATGATTTTAAATTTTGAGTATAACAGAAAGTTAAACAGTATGTCCTGAACACTGGTGGTGGCTGGTGGCTCCAGAGGTACCTTGGTATCTAAGAAGTTACCATGGTGAAAAACTGAGAACAGTCCATCAAAAACTCTAGACAACCACATAAAAGTTCCTCAGGGCTCTGACTTTGATCACTGTAGAGGCATGAGAATTGCTGGATTGTGGTTCCAGAGACCTGATTTGCACCACTGGACTTGGTACTCTAATGATGGCCTCACAAAGAAGAGACTGATCATGTGCTTTTAGGCAAATGTCTCTGTGAGGTACTTCAACATGGTGCAGTATTGGTTTAAATCAGTGGTGGGAAACTGGCAGCCCAGGGGCAACTCAAATGCAGCCCTCCTACCCCCTTAATACAGCCCACTAGCCTGTTCAGAATATATAAAAAAATGCCTGCATAGCAAGAGATCGTGACAAAATCTGTCATTACAACATTAGAAATACGAATATTTCCCAGAAAATAGAGCTGTTATTGTTTCTGTGAAAGTCTCTTTTCTGCATGTGTTTCTGTAGAAATAAAAATGTCTGTAAAGCATACTTTAATAAAAGTAAATCTTCATAACTTCCATCAAAACGATTATGATTAGCTGGCTCATATTCAGAGTTATCGCATTAGAATTTGTTATAACATATGAATTTAAGTATGCATGTATAAAAATGTTGATGAATACGTCTGTGTAGATTCTCATTCATCCAGGTCATGGTCATCTTGAAGATTCAAAAAACAAGGCAACTGGACTGTGTTGAGTTTGTTGGGAAGACGTTTCACTTCTCATCCAAAAAGCTTTTTCAGTTCCAAATAGCTGGTGATGGAAGCAGATATTTATCTTGCTAGAGGAGAAAACAACAACAAAGGAAGGGAGGAGTAGGAGAACGACTCATAGAAACTCCTCACAGGGTGATGTAACCCCTGAGGGTCGTTACCCTGAATGGGTCATTAAGTCCCCCTGCCATGTGAGGTGTTATGGTCACATGTGCCCAGGTGTGAGTGTTTGGAGAACTTCCTGGGGAGAGAGCTTAGCACTGCATTATATGTGGCTGAGAGGTTGTGTCTGAGTCCACCACCTCTGTTAAGAGAAGGTTTCTCCAGTCTGGTGAAGATGGCTTCTTTAACTCCTCTTTCAAACCATCTATCTTCTCTCGCCAACACCTGTACATTTCTGTCCTCAAAAGAGTGTCCCGTTTCCTTTAAGTGAAGGTGGGCCGCTGAGTCCTGACCTGAGGAGGTGGCTCTCCTGTGTTGAGCCATACGCTTGTGAAGCAGTTGTTTAGTTTCCCCAATGTACAGGTCTGAGCATTCCTCACTGCACTGGACTGAATACACCACATTAGCATAAGTAAATATGTGAATAAAGATTTAAATCTGTCCTCGACACACTCAGCTGTTCACAGATAAGAGAAATAAACAAGAAAAAAGAGGAGAACCTTTAAATCAGTAAACTGCAGTACAGAACAGATGAAAGAGGATCAGGCAGAAACAAACAAAGCCCAAGAGAAGGACTGAGAGATTCATGAGAAACTCTAAGAATAACTGCTTGGTATGAATAACTAATCCAAAGGTGCTTAGTATTCAAACTCAGTCCACAGAAATCATTTGTGCTTGGATTAATCACTTGCTAATGGTAATAAAACGTATTACTCACATACTCATATTTATGGGTCCAATCCTGCAACATGAGGAAGGCACTGTTGATGAAGTGTAGTCTGCTGCTCCCTGCAGGATGATTATCATCATGTTTGGTAAGTTGCTCAAAAGAACAATGAACACCAGCAGCCTTTGCAGGCACTCAGCAGGTTTGTAATGGTCATAATAAAGAATAAATGTCATGATTTGTGTTTAAAGAAAAAGTCATGAAAACTGACTTCTTTAGTTCAGATTAATGCAGTCAGGTCCTATAACCAGTGGACAGGTTTATATTTATAATCTATGGGGGTCAGAAATGCTAGCCCCATGAAAAGATTTCATATGGGGCCCTGTCCTAAACGCACAACACATTTTCACAACACAAGCCTCTTTGAAGTATATTGAATAATAAATATGATAGTTTTTTTTTTTTTTTTTTTTTCCAGTGGATGACTTAAAATTGTTGCAGTCCAGTTATCCTGTTTCAAGACACACATAATCTTCAAACAGTGGAGAAAACACTGCACCTGAAAGGAAATAAATGGATTAATATGTGTACTATACAGAACTTTCTGGCATTTAGACAACTTTAAGCATTTCAAATATTTTTTAACCATATAGTCAGTCTTTAAAGGGATCAAAGCATTTGCAGGTGATATATTTGTATTACTTTATAACTTATTTTTCCTCTTAAGATCAAAATATTGTAGCATGCTAACATGCAGATATATGTTTTTGGTGTAACCAAGGCAAAAAAAAAAGGCTAATTTTGTTGATTTTATTTAAATGCCTAAATTTTATTTAATTTTAAAAAGTGTAATATTATTTCACTAAAAACTGGAAAGTTTGTTTTTATATTTGTGAAGAGAAAAGAGACCCTGGATAATGGCAAAAAGTCAGTAAATTGGTATGTAAATAATACTGCTAATAAAATATAAACTAAAAAGCACAGTGTTTGTTAGATATAATGAAACATCAAAATAAAGTTTGTGTTGTGCTGTAGTGTTCATTATTTTGTCATTTTCTCTTTCTGGTTAAAGGTAAGTTAAATCTCAGTATCTTATAGAGGGAAGTGAGGGCTATTTTATATAATCTTTTTTGTTTTATCTGTGTACTTTAGGCACAATAATATACAGTTCATCTAATAGCCTACAAATAAGCCAAAGCTAAGCAATACAAATGTAGTTTAATTTTAAAAAGCCCAATTAAAATACACAAGGAGGTGGAATAACTTAATATTTTTGTGTTTACCCCTATTTGTTTCAGCTGCCTAAAGCATATCATTCCCCCTCCCAACAAACAGACACTGTGACATCCTACTATAGTTTCTTCATCAATTTAAGCCCATAGGCTCATGGTATCAAACCTTAGAGTGAATATGAGGTCTTGAAAAGCGTTTTTAAATTAAATGTATTTTATTGGGCTATCATCGTTCTCGTTGTTATTAGGCTGTTACGGTAACTGTAAGAAACACTTGGTTTTTTATGAGAGGAGCTGCAGTGCTGTTGAAAAGAAAACTCCGTTCCTCTAGAGGGCAGTGTGGCTTAATCTTGTGCAGGTTTGTTTTTCGTCACTTAAGACCAGCACAGAAGGAGTTTGTGGGACAGATATGAGAGTGTCCCTCACAAAGTCTCAGCTGTAGTGATCTTTACTAAAAAAACATGAAAGATAAAAGAAGCAGCCCAGTAAAATAGGACCGGAGCTTTAGTTATAGGTCAAAGTGCAGTCTGCCGGAAATTCGGTCGAAGAAGAAGAGGAGGAAGAAAAAGGGGAAGGAAGTGGAGACGAGGGAGAGCGTTTAGCGTTGTCATCTGTCTTTTCTGTCTAAGATTGTCCAGATACTACTTTGTCCTGTAAGGTAAGGTAAGGTATTAACATTTCAAAATGTTAAATTAACAGTCAGCGCCGATTCAATGCTGTTTCTCAGTTTGTATCCGTCAGTCCCGAGTTTCGTCAAAAACGAAAGTTAAGCGGAAAAGGCTCATGGAGGCCAGCAGGCCATTAGGCTTTTTCGTTTGTTATTTCGCTGTAAAGTTGGGTAATACTCTTGGTTTTACCTTTTAGGCTTGTTTTCGAGGAACAGTTGCTCACTTACTTTCCATGCATATGAGACCCCCTCCTGTTTCTCTTGGAGCTTACTTCGCAATTCTGAAGTAACGCGTATAGTGTGACGCAATGCTGAAGTAACGCGTATAGTGTGACGCAATGCTGAAGTAACGCCCAAAAAATAAAGCTTTTGGGTCAGACAGAAATATGATGTTTTTAAAATCCGTGATCTTCCTTTTTGTATTATGTTTGAAGAATGTGTAAAGTCTGAGTAATTCTAGAGAAATTACCTGAGTCAAAGCAGCCCACAGACTCACCTGCTGGACTGTTTTAACTCCAGTTCAGGTATGAGCTGCTTTGATAAATCATAACTTCATCAACCACTAAAATGCTTGCTTTTAGAAGATTATTTAAACCACTGTTGGTGCTTGGGGTTAGTCACGTTTACTATGAAAGCATTATTTACATTTTTGCCTTTGCCATGGAGGGGTTGTTTTTTTTTATAAGTTAGTTTGTATGAGGATAACTCTAAAAGGTTTAGATGGAGATTTATGAAATTTTTGGGATGGTCAAGAAATGGGCCATTAACCAGTTGATTAGAATTGGTGGTAACCTGAATCTTGTTGTGGATCAATACATTTGTTGAAGGAGTTGTTAAGTTTGCGAGAAAGGGCAGTTCTCCACATTTTCACTAATAAACAGTAAGTGCCCAACAGATCCGGATGACATTTGGTGATCCCAGTCTGGACGTGGATTCAGAATTTTCTCAAGGATTTTTGAACAGAGAGAGATTGGGCAGTTGTCCATATTTTTTTGACAATAACTCCTTGACCTGCCAATGAAGGAAATGCCTTGGTAAAGGCAAGTTGTTGATATACAAACATTTACCTAAAACACAAGGGGGTTGTAATAATGATAATAGTGTTATGTTGTTTGTATTGCACTTTCAGTAAAAACACAGAAAAAAAATAGAAAACAAAGCAAAGAACCGTAGGCACAAAATAAGCAGTCCAACAACAACAAGAAGAGCACAAATATAAGCAAAGAAAAGAAGGAAAACTACTTCATTACCAGGTGAACTTCAGATTAAATATTGACAGTAACAAGAATAGTCCTAGAACTATAATGGACTTATAAGTGCATATGAAAGTGTATTTCAAATATTGGGAATATTTGTCTCTCAAATGAAGTGAAATGACTAGTTGACTATCTTCAACGCCTCTTTAGTAAAGGGCAGAGTTTTTTGTGCTTTTAACAGGTCTGATATTGTGCACAATGCACTTTTAATGGTGTCTGTTAAAAGACGTGTTTCAATAGTCTGTCCGGACTCCCCTTAACATGAGGAAAAATCCCTTATTTCCCTCTATTGCGTGCTCCACTTTTCAAAAAAATGTGTGCTCAAACAGTTAGATTGAAAAAAAAAAAAATCCTTAATGATGTCAGCAGGGGATTTGCCGCCTCAAAATGTTGAGTGTATGCCTTGTGAAAATGCTGTAAAAGGAAATATTAAATTATAAGTAGCAATATAACGTTGGTAGTTGCCCATGTAATGCAAATGTGAGTTCATAAATGCGTTGGGATTGAGTGGCCTTTATTTTTTATTTTATGATCGTTTAGCTTGCCTGCTTTGTTTGTTTGTTCATTTATTTATTTTTTTATTTTCTTATTTTTATTTTTATTTTTTTTTGAAGAGCAAAGTGGTGTCTCCTGGGCTTGTTTCCATCAACCTCTGTGCTTGTTTCTCTCACCAGAACTGGCAACATAGGAAGTCAGACAGTATGGATGTAGAAATGTCAGAAGCAACTGAACGTCTCCGGGAGGACTTGACCTGCCCTGTGTGTCAGAGCATCTTCCAGGACCCTGTGCTGCTCCCCTGCTCCCACAGCTTCTGTCGGGAGTGTCTGCAGAACAGTCTGCGGATCAACAACAAATGTCCCGTTTGCAGGGCAGAGTTTGAGCAAGGGCGGGAACTCACCAACCGTAACCTCAGAGATGCATGTGAGAACTTCCTGCAGGGCTTCAACTCACGACCAACTCAAAAAACAGAAAGTAAGGACACCAGACTCTGTTACAGTCACCTGAAGCCTCTGGAGCTGTACTGCGAGAAGGACGAGGAGGCTTTGTGTGTGGACTGTGCGTCTCAACACAGTTACCACAGAATACTGACACTCAGAGATGGAGCAACTATATGTAAGGTAGAACTTCACACATTATGGTAAAAATAGTTGTCATGATTATTTGATCGATATTAAAGTTGTTCTAAATACGACTTTATACATGAGTTTAAAATGACTGATTAAATTGGTTTTGTTGGCTTGAGGAACAGCCAAAACCCCTGAACAAATAGTCCAAGTTATTACCTCTGCCAAGGAGGTTATGTTTTTGCTGGCTTGTTTGTTTGTAAACAAGATAACTGAAAAAAGTATGAGCTAGTTTTGATGAAATTTTTAGGGACTTTTGTTCATGGCACAAGGAATAAGTAATTCGATTTTGGTCATGAACTGAATCTGGATGCAGATCCAGGATTTTTTTTTTTTAACATTGTTAACATTACAAGATAGGGCCGTTTTTAACTCAATAAATTCTTCACAGATTTCCATGAAATTTTCAGGGAAAACAGGTTGTTCAAGTTCCTTCAGTTGTTCAAAGATATGAGAATTTGTTTTATTTGTTAAATTGTTTGTATGTAATGTACATGCATCCCAAATAATTGATCTTTAGATTAAATTTGAGGAGGCATACGATCATCCCTTATTGTGCAATCAAATACTGTGTCTATTTAAAAAAGAATAGACTGTCACAATAAGAGCTCCATGTTAATATGTGGCACAGGAGAGGATATATGTTCTTTACAGCATTAAAAATTACATCTGTGTAGTGGTATCAGCCAAAATGAGTTATGGTATATCTGGTATAAGCAAAAAAATCCAGTATTGTGCCTCCCTTATACATTTCTTGAGTTACACAATTTCCACACTAAATAATAACTGACACATTATTTTTGCTCTGTTGTCTTAAACAAGCAACTTTTTTTCTATATATATATGACTCTAGTGTGCTAAACACTTTTCCTCTTGTGTAGATTTTTTAAAAATTCCAAAACCCCTTAACCATTTTGAGGAAAATACAATACACACAATCATAACATACAGATTCACCAATTTTCTTATCTGCTTTATATGTGAGAGCTCAAATGTGTCATGCACACTTTTAATTCACCTGAATAATTTAACCAGAAATCATCAGCCCCTGTGCAAATAAAAGTCATGGTAGCAAACCACAAACATGTCTTTTTGTTCTGAAATTCTCTGGTAATGATTACCTGTGTTTTGCTTGTTTTTGCCCTACAGAGGGAGCTGGGGTACAGAGTCCAGATTTTTGAGAAGAAAATGGAGTCATACAAGAAAATGACTCACAAAATCAACAGTGCCGTGGAGTACGTCAAGGTAAAGTTCTTGTCACAGCTTGTTAGACAGCCCATTTGATATCCGCCCATGAACTTAATCAAACAAAATCTGAATGCAAATCTGCAGCTTTTAATGTAAATAATCCCATAAAAAACAAAGCTCCCGTTAATCTAAAAGCAGATGCTTACTATAAATGTGAAACTCAATATTGCACAGATGTTTCTAAGTCTCTTTTAGGTCTTATGTGACACCCTTAACTACCGATTTTGTTTTGCCACTCCTAAGAAGTGTGCCAAGTATGGTGATTTTCCAAACTCTGGTTTTGGGTAAAAAAGACAAAAATAATAATAACTTCCGTTTAAGCAGGGTTTATGCCCTGTGGTTGGTGTTTAAGCCCTTATTAAATAAAAAGAGAAAGAAAAGAATGACAGAAAAACGAGAGGGGATGTTACACTGACTCATATTGGACCACTTAATGATAATTTCCTTGGAGCTGACCTGAGACCACTGTCAGGGTGTCAGGTGTATAAGTAAAGGAAATTATCAGATTATGTTAGTAGAATGAAAATTCTGTAAAGTTAAAGGAAAATGTAGGATTTTTCTTGGATTATTGCATTTAAAGCTGCAGATTTGTATTATGTTTGTTGTTTATTTCATTTTTTGGCTGTTATTGTATTGATGGGTCAAACACAACTGTCGCTGTGTAAACTGATCAACAAGACCTTCACTGCTCTTCCTGCTGTTCTGATTTGGTTTCATTCCTTTACAGCCAGTATGTAAACTCTTATGTTTTCTTCTTGATGCAGCAACAAGCAGGGCAGGCAGAGGAGCAGATAAAGGCAGAGTTTGAGAGGCTGCGACAGCTGCTTAACGCCGAAGAAGCTTTGCGTCTGAGAGTTCTTGCCTCTGAAGAGGAGCAGAAGATTGCAGCGTTAAATGGGCTGAATGAAAAAACAAAAACGGACGTAGTTGCCCTAAAAGAGCTCGTGGACTCGTTGAAAAAAGAGATGGGCAATGAGGATCTACCCCTCGTGCTGGTGAGAGAAAAAAGCTTAATTACACAGTTATAAAAGTAAATGTTGTCCATCGCATCTGACTCATCCTCCTCATTCTTTTTTGTGTTTTAGAAATTCAAAGATTTGAAGGGAAAGTAAGTAGTCACACTGCAGCTATTTCAGATATTGTATGCTTGATAATCTAACGTTTGGTTTAGATTTATCCACATTACCAATTTAAGTCTGATTTATACCTCAGCATCAGAGCTGTGCTTTGGTTCAGCCTCAAAAGAAATACAAACTTAGACACAAAGCCAGATGTGCACCTCCTCAAAAATGTGACTGTGTTAAAACAAAGTGGCCTGTAAGCCCTGTGATTGATTGCAGTGAGCACCCAGTAACTTCCTGTTTCTCAGAACATCTTGGGTGTTGTTTTGTGTCATACCTTCAAAAGAAAAAAAACGTGTTAATTCTACTCACTGCTAGGTTAAAACTGCATGTCCTCATCCATGCCATTCTGTGGTTTGCAGTATCTAACAAGAACAGCATACCTTAGTTTGTGAAAGGCCTCAGCACAATATTGCAGCGTGACACAGACAAGCATAAAGTTCAATACAGTGCGGGGCACTAAGGTGTAGCAAAACTTTGATGCAGATTTATAAACCAGGCGTTACTCCCCACCTTAAAATATTTTGAAGTTTTATTGTCATTATAAATTTAAAGGTACAAATTGAAGCTCAATAACATTTTTACTTAGCAAGTTAAATCAGGGACCTCTTAAACTACTGGATTTTAGAATCCTACCACAAACAAACTTGCTGTTTAAGATTTTACTAACAAGCAAAAAAGACAATCTTATCCAAAAGTTTCATGTTTTTAAACACTATATTGATCAAACTCTACATATTGGTGCAAAATAGACTAGGAGGTATATTTGTCCATATGTTTATGATGGATTTGCTAATAATAATGACTTATGTCTAACTGATATTGTTTTGAACTCTTTGCTTTAGATCCAGGTGGGCTGGTGAAGACCCTCGCATTACTGAACATGGTCTTTTGAATATGAGCAAGCATGTTGGTGCTTTGAGCTTCAAAATCTGGAAAAATATGCAGTCACACGTAAAATACAGTGAGTAAATCACACCATAGGCATCTGAATTTTTACTTAAGTGCCTCAAAGTCCATACTTGATTGTATGTAACTTGGTGTTTAGTGAAATACCTCTGGGGTTTCTCTTCACCAACTTTAATGCACAATTATGATTTGCACATTAAAAAAAAACTTGAGTTGAACTGCTTGAGAAAAAAATATATATCCCAAAACATGGCATAGAAAAATTTGTGATGTTTGATGAAAAGGGATAAGTCCGTCTATCAATAAAAGGTAAAATGCACTTTAAGCAGTGGAAACAAATTTAGTAAATAAACAATGTTATGGGGAAATAACTGTAATATCCCTTTGTCAAAGTTTTAAGTATATACCCAGAGATGAACTCTTTTAATAGCTCAAGGGTTTAGAGAAAGTTGTTCTAAACTCTTTATTTACACACAGATGAAATTCTCTTTTTTGGTTGCCATTTCTCTGGCCCAAAGGCTAAAATGCAACAGGTCATTGGGCCCTCTTCCTCTGCAATTGTTGTTTAAGAATTGCAGAGGAAGCAATGCCGTCTGTTGTTCAACCTTTTGACTCCTAATAACTGCATACAGTACTGGACTGACACATGCATAAATACACATTTTCTTTCACTGGATTTCTAAATATTTGGTTTAACGTTGAAACACATTTTTCTTACTTCTATGTTGGTGCAAATACCCCCTTTGGTCTGTAAACATTGTTTGCAACTTAAGATTATGTCCATCCATTTAACAAATGTTAGTTTTATCACAAAGCTGTATCCTGTCTCTCTGTGTGTGCAGATCCAGTGGTCTTCAACCCAAATACAGCCTCTCCGTGGCTGTCTTTGAGTGCTGACCTGACCTGTGTTAAAGAGAGCTCAGAGCGGCTGACGACACCTGACAACCCGGAGCGCTTTGAGCCCTGCATCTTTGTCCTGGGTGCTGAAGGTTACACTTCAGGGAAACACAGATGGGACATCAATGTTGGTGACAACCCAAAGTGGGTGGTTGGAGTGTGCAATGAGTCAGTGGCTCGTAAAAAGAAGTTTACGGTCAGCACAACTCGCGGCGTGTGGTCCATAGCACTAACCAAAGGTGTTTACACTGCGTTAACACCTGAGCGTCAGGAGCTGCAGGTGCAGCAGCGCCCTGAAACAATCCGAGTCAAGCTTAATATTGATAAAGGAGAAGTGTCATTTTGGGATGGGGGAACAGCAAAGCACCTGGTCACTTTAACACACAAGTTTGATGAAAAGATGTATCCTATTTTTGGACCAGGGCTTCACAATACACCAATGATTTTGACTCCAGGAAAAGTGGCTGTACACACTTCATGATATGCATGTTAAAAGAAAAAGATTTACAGGCCCCAGGATTCTAAAATAAGATTCTAATATAAGAACATCAAGAAAAAATACATCTACCAGAAGTCCTGCAAAGATAGTCACTGAAATTACTATCATGACTAGGACTGATTGAAATTAAAAAACTAAATGTGATCTAAAGCATGATTGACTTTCATGGGGTCAGTAAGGAATATAGAAGATAAATGAAAGATTGAAACATTTGTTGCCCTGAAGAGAATATGTCTTTCACCAAGAGCATAAAAGATCAAATATATGTGCCTTCACAAAATAGATCGACCATTCTTTTGCCACTTTATAGTGTATAAGTAAAATTACACAGAAAAAAGAACCAACTTGCAGCCCAGGGGAGTCACATTAAACTGCCCTTTCATGAATTGGACTGGGAAGTCTTTACCATCCCAGAGGAGCAATTTGGTTCACCACAGAACTACACAGACATCACAGAGGAATTACGCAAAGACATACAGTTCAATACATAACTCCGTAGATGTCAACACGGTAGATGTGCAATGAGACATGAGACACAAATTCCAAAACTCTATAACATATGCTTGACAACAACACTGTCTACAGCTGATTTAAAAACCCCAGCAGCTGACCAGACAAATGTCCTCCTATATCTGTTTGACTTGGTCTCTCTAGGATAAGTAAACCTCCTCCAAAAGTTTAAACACTGTTATAAGAGAATGGTGAGGATCTTTTAGGATGGCTTTTGCCCTCTGAGTGGCCTTCATATAAAGAACATGGCCAACATCATTCAAGTCAGAGCCAGTGCTGAGGTTACCAACCCAATGGATCATGGCAAATAAAGTGAACTCAGTTAAAGGCCGACTGGTGATGGAAAGCCATAACCCAGTGCATTGTTACTGAAACATTGAAACAAAACTCAGCTGTCATTTCACCTCTGGACATTCATATTAATCCTGCAGTGCCACAATATTTGTGTTATTTCGCCATGTGTGCCATGGCTCTGCAGGAGGGCAGAGAGTGAGTCACAGCCATACACACACATACACACACAACAGAGTGCCCCTCTGTTATGCCTCTTGCAGTTTCCACAGTGCACCTATTCAGAAATGGTGCAACAAAGCTCCATTATCGACTCACCTTAAGACATTCACATCAACCCTAAAAAGACATGATGTCTGTGTCATTTCTCAGTGCAATATGGCTTTGGGGGAGCACAAGAAAGTATGTCAAAGGGCCATCTTCACGTTCACACACAAAGGCAGACACACACATGTACAGTGCTGCTACTCCTGCTCAGTCCATGTGACCCCTCTGTCCAAAGTTTTGCCCCTGATTCTGACTCTTGAGAAGGAGCAAATGGGGAGTCAACTTGTCCTCTCATTCTGTCTGCATGATGTTTACAATGAAGGTTAAACTTCACAGGGGTGTGAATATCAGAAAAGACAGTGTGAATGGGACTTCTGTCACTATCTGTCAAGATGGGACAGAGATTACTCGCCCTTTACACCTCTGTGCCATTCGCACTGAAGACAAAATGTCACAGGGTTGCAAAGGTTAGACTGAAACCACAGTGTGTCACCTCACTGAGAGAAGTTAGAGCTGTAGTTCAGTTAGTAAGGCCTTGGGTTGGGCTCTGGGAGGTCGATGATTTGAGCTCTATGTGGAGCCCTGAATCTGGAAGTTGGCCCAGTAGTTGGGGAGATGCTGTGTCACTTCCTCTGAGTACCACTGAGGTGCCCAAAAGGTTAAGGATGGAGTATCCCCATGAGGGATAAATAAAGTGGGTGGTGTGGTGGCTTCACAGCAAGATTGCTGGTTTAATTCCCCATGTCTACCAGGGTCTTTCTGTGTGAGGTCTTCATGGTCTCCCTGTGCCTGTGTGCGTGACCCCGAAAGGGTCGCAGGGGGCTGGTTAAGATGATGATGATGGGATAAATAAAGTAACCATATCATTATTATGCTGCAACACTGTAAAACAAAATGCTGATTTTATATCTAAAACTTTGTTGATAGAGTGTTTATTTTCACTTGCTTTGCTAACTTTTGGGGCTGGTCATTTTGATGATGTCAATTTTGCCAAAAAGAAAAATAAAATAAAAAAATGGGTTTATTATGTGTAGAGTATCAGTGTTTGTATGGTGATTTTTATGTAATTGTTTTTAGTTTGTTGTTAATTACCCTATGGAAACAGAAATGCTATGTAGCAATCTACAGTTTTTAATTCTCTTAAATTGTATCCAGTTTGAAAATAAAACTCAATCAAAAAGTAAATACATTTGTGTCATTTTTCTTGACTCTTTGCGAAAAAAAAAAGTAACCTTTTAAATATAGGAACTGCTTCTTTGATGACACGGCACATTATCTTCGAAAATGAATCTATTTCTGTTTTTTTTTTAGATTTACTGTCAAATTGTAAATACTCTTGAAAAAAGCCTCATAAGGAGCATTGTTAAAACTTGAACAACTCTTTTCATATGACTAAAACATGCACTAATTCTTTAGTACTGTTTTAAGTATAAGTATGTTATTTACAATGACAGCTGGATACTGTTTGCAAAATTGGATGAGTCTGATGGAAATCTGACTTAAAGACATTGAATTTACCAAGCAGTATTAGGTGTTTAATCGTGGCAATGTGTTGTTTTATGTTCATAAAGTAAAATTATATTTTAGGTATCAAATCAGAAGTGCAGTTTATCTAACATAACACCCATAGATCTCCATTCAAATTGATGGCAGCACTGAACCCAAGAAGGCACATCTTTGAGAAGAGAGGCGTTCTGGTTCTAAACCTACTCTCTGTTTTCAATATATTTTGGCCATAGCACTGCCCATAACCTTAAGTCGTACACTTTAGTATGACCGATGGGCCCAACAGAATAATTATATTAGCAGTATTATTTTTACGTATCAATTCTTTTTTTTTACCTCAAGTCTTAAATGGTCTCTTTTCTCTCTGCGTGCCATTAAAGGAGGCTTTGTTTTAATTGTAAAAATTACAATTTAAGAAGCTTTTAAAAGTTGCTGTGGAAATTTACTATTGCAATATATTTAGCCATTTTAAAGTAACATGGTTTACATGTATGTCCTTGTTTTTCTTCTCTCAGCTTCAGCCTTAAGTTCTCATATCACCTATGACCTTAAGTCATAAGTTTCAGCACTACATATTCTTCATAGAGTTACAATGCTTATTCTACAGGGGGCCACTCAGCTACACAGAGGCCCAGATGTCTGACCTTGGCTCAGTTGGCTGTTGTTCGTGTCTCTAGGTATCAGCTGTTTACGTCTAGTGTTCCTGAGATTTCTCCAACTCTTTGTATGTTGTGTTTTTCACACACACATTCTCGTGACAAGCAGTCAAACAGACCACTTACATGCACTCACAAAGGGCTCACTATAAATACACACACTCTTACCCTGCCTTGAGGACAGGAGGACCATCTCCGAGGACTGGGACTTTTCATCTTGGAATCCAACAACCCAAATCTCCAAATCTACTGTCCAAGAATTTAAAGGTAATGAAATCTTTTCTTGTTAAATTGTAAGAAGGATCAGATTTTTCATTGATCCAACAATTGTGAGTCAATAGTCCCTTCCTGAGGCCTGATCATTTACTGATAAGGTAAAAAGGGTAAAGTCTGCAGGAATAAGTAGCGAGGGGTCTACTTAAGGGAATTCTACAAAGTAGTGGAATAATACATAGAGACGGTCTATGGAAAAAACTGATAGGTTTCAGTTGAAGATATAAAGTATTGCTCAAAGGTGTTTGAGAATATTGAGTCTCAGGGACCCATAGAGGGGCTATGGGATCAAATATCAGCAAATGTGAGGACCACAGGAGGGACAGGCCAATTTTCCGGATTATGAGGGACAAAACCAACCAAGTGCTGCTCAACTGACAAAAATCAAATGATGTTTTTATAGAGAAAAAGGGGTTTTGATGAAAAAATTAAATGCTGAGTATAATGCAGGTCAGGGAAAGAAAAAAGTGATGTATGCACAACACACACAATATCTAGCACATAGTCTTCCTCTGGTTTATGGCCTGAATCCATTGAGTGCTGTGGACGAAAAAGGAGACACCGTCTGCATCTGCAGCTTCTACATCTGCAAATGGACAAGCACCTTCATCAAAAGTGGTTACCAGAATGACCAGAGGACTACACCTGAGAGGCATTGCCTTTTAAAAGCGTGTTGAAGATGGCCATTGGAGAGACTGTGAAAGGAGACAAAACCCTCATTGGAGCCTGAGCTGACAACAGAATCCCAGACGTGCTAAAACATGCCGTACATGCTGGAAATCAGACCTGGGATAAGTCACTCAAAGAGGAAAACAAGCACAAGGCTGCAGTGCATAACACCAACCTCACCCTTGTATCTTTGGAAGGTTTCCAACAGAGGGGTCGTGGACCCTTCTGCAGATGCGGGGGGACATGGACGTGGTCTGGGCAATTTAAAGGCAGAAGAAGAGGACAACCATATTTCCATAAAAAACACTGACTCATGAGGACTGATTACACAATAAATAAAAACATTGTCAATGCTTTAAAAGGTTACACAGGACTAATCAGTGTCTTTAAACTGACTAACTTGGCTGTAATGATTCTAAGTGGTCCATTAAGAAATATCTATTGTCATAAGTATTTAACAGTTTGCTTACAGAAGCTTAATTTGAGATTCTGTGTAGAGCTGGTTTGGGATAGAGCCCAATCTCATGTCTTTTCATGGGACCCAAAGTTTCTAGTAGCACCTCTGACAGTGGGTCTTAAATGGTGTGGCAAGGCACAATGATGTGCCTTGAGCCAAGCCCAGGTGTGCCAAGAGAATTTGAACAACCATGTGCTATTACTACAACATTACAGCAGCTGATACATTTAAATTATCCTATAACTGCTTTTTATGCTTTAATTATCATATGAAAATGCATGTGCAGTAACTGAAAAAAAACCCCTAAAAACTGTTAATAGTTTTGCAGTTAACAGAATGAGCAGGTTTGAATACAGATTGAGGTAGACCCTGTTTTGAAATTTTTTGACACCCAAAATCAAAAATGTTTGTGCTCAGCAGTTCTCAATCATTATCAAGCTCTAAGCACATCAACATTGAGTGTGAGCCTCAACCAAAATGCAAAACCTTTTGAGCGTCAGCTTGAAAAAAAACTCAGGTAATCCTGGGTCCTGTTTGTCAAAAATATGAATGTAGCGCAGAAAATCTGTTGAAAATTGGGTTCAAGTCAATTTTCTGACTTGAGCTGACATTTGATTACAATTGGATATGTTTAATGTCGACTCAGAAAATGGACTAGGTAGATCCTGATGATGTGTTTAAATGTAACATCAAAAGAAAAAAAAAGTTTTTTGATGAAAATCCATTTTAGACATGTCATGCATAATAAAGTGGTTTTGTAGTTTTTTTTATGCTAGTTTATTAAAAAAAAAAAAAAACATTTACAGCATAATCAGACACTGTGTGTTGATTTGTAATTTGTCAAAAGTATGAATATGATGTGCCTTGAGGTAAAAAAAAAAAAAAAAAAAAAAAAGTTTAAAACCCCTTACCCTAGGGACATGCACAGTCCCGATTCTGACGCAGTAGGTTCAGGAGTCCTGGGCTGCTGAGTTTGGTAACTGTGGATTCAAACCATTAGAGACTGTGTTTAACTCTCCTAACTCCACAGGGCTGCTGGCGCCCCCAAGCTGAAACACTCACTTTGTTTACTTGTGTGTTTGGAATCTTTCAATTGATGTTTCTGGAGACCGCTGTGTTTGGAAGCTCACTTTTTGTCAGTCTATAGAGGGCTTCAGGTCAGATTGTTTTAATCCAACCATGACGTGCAGTGTTTTTCAGCATTGTTGTGTTTGTGATCCAAAGTGAAAAATCTGTTAATAGTGATATTTTTCTATCACATTTTTTTATAGTTATATATAGAACAGTGGCAATGATGTTTTAGGACCTCAATTTTGACCCCAACAGAAAGTGAAAACCCTCTATTGTCTATTGACCAATCAAATGCGCCCCAAAGTCTTATCACCTTGTTTTCTTGGTGATTGTGTCCAGTCAGGAGAAGCCAAAGGTCCAAAGGAGACAAGAGTTTTCCTCCATTTCCCAAAAGAATCAAAAATTTTTTTAGTAATGTGATGGCCATTTTTAAAATTTCAGAATTGATTCCTTACCAAATGGAGCCAAAAAGACCAGAGGAATAAGTGTTAATATGTTAATAGCTTTTGCTGTAAATTTCTTTGCATAGTTAAAGTTTATTCCTCTTAGCCAAGGCTTGACAGAACCATATTCAGATGTGAAAAGGCATGCTCATCACTGATCTGTGTGTGATTTGCATGAAGTTATGCAAAATTAAAATCTCGTTTGGATTGTTTTGTTTTGTTTCTGTGGTCATAAAATTTTTAATAAATCAATCTGACCTCATTACAGCCTAAATACCCTGATAGCTCAGGTTGTCCTGAAAAAGGATGTCTTTAACTTGATCTGCTTGATGCATAATTACAATTAAAAAAAAATCCATGTGGACTGAAAGTAGCAAAAATGGCCGGGAGCTGCAGGGGTTCATTTTGGAAGAGGGGTATGATATGTCACCTTTAAACACTTTCTTATCATTTTTTCATTTGCGTAGAGTGAGTTGAATCCAGATGTTCGGGGTTGTTTCCTGGCTCCACTGGATGGCAGTGTTGGGCTGTGCCCCTCGCAGCGCTGTCTTTTGTGTTGGTGACTGCGCTGCAGCCATAAACACCAAAACAACTGAGACAACGGGCATCTGTCCCTGAGATGGACCGCACTGATCGGCTCTGATGGAGCGAGGTTTCGCTGTTAGCCGGTAGCCTCGCCTACCGTTGTATACAACACTTTTGGAGAATGATTCCGTTGTCATAAAACGATGGAGTTCTTTAAAGAATGACTCGCTCTGGTAGATTTTCCAGCCGCTCACGATTGCGCATCTGGATGTGTCTGAGCCGCTACTTCTAGCTATCGAGCAGGCTAGCCGAGTGCGCTGTAGCCCCATCAGGGCTGTCCGCTGCAGGGACTCGACTAACAGCTGAAGCAGCTAGCTGGCTGTTTGAACTCAAAACCGTTTAGTTAGCTCATGTGGTAGCTAGCGTGAAAGGGTCACCGAAAATGTAATTTGTCATGGGACCAAAGAGACGGGAACTGGTGAGTACGATCCTGCAGACTGAAGTGACCAGCTAACGGCCTGTGCCGTTAACGGGAGGCAGATAGCTAGCTTAGCTTAGCTAACGTTAGCTTTGTTGTGATAGCCTGCGGAGAGCCTGTGGTCGGGGACACTGCTGGGCTTCTCCTGCGACTGATTTGATGCCAGATATGCTTTTGTCCATCAGTGGCATCCCTTCAGTGTTATCGTTGTAGAGTGTTTTGTTTGTTCCATCTGCAGTGTAGTATTTGTGTTGTTTGTGGGACTGGTGCAGTGGTGACTCTACTGGGCTAATCCTAGTTAGCTCAATTAAATCAGAATATCTGATCCTGAACATAAAATCTGACAATTATCTGAACTCAATAAGAGCATTCTGCAGTTTTTAAAGGTTGATAATAAACAGTTAAATAATCACGAGTAGGGGAAAATGGAAAGCCACGAAAGGTTATAAGTAGCTGATCTGATTGATAGTGAGCCCCAAAGGAGAAACTTTACATGATGGGAAATCAAAATTAGAAACGTTTACTATGAAGCCCCTCTTTGTAATGCGCTACAAGCACATAATAAGCATGTTAAGACGGTGTTATAAAGTGTTATATAGTGTGTGTGTACAGTATGATATATTTAAATTTATAAACACTTGCGATTTCAGTGTAGTAATGACCCACACCCACAATTATTGTGCGATATTGTGCTTATAGCTTTAAGAAGTTATAAGTATTCATGACGGTCCATAACAAATCTGACACAGAAAAGCATCCCATGAAGGTTATTGACTCTGTTTGATAAAATGAATAGAGTTTATTGAGACTTTCAGTCTTGTAATACACTGTAGTCAGTTTATATCACATTATAAACACTGTTATTATGCTTTATAGTTAGACTAGAAGTCACCAAATGAGATGCTCTAAAGTGAAGAAAAAATATTCTCTTAATGCAAGACAAACAAAATTAAGTATTTTTTCTTACATTTAACTTAACTTTTGGACAATAAACATATAAATCCCTCATTGGCTCAAATTTAATATAATGTGGTTTCCTCTATTAAGGGATCTCCATGGAAATTGCCTTATTTATCTGTGAAAAAAAATGAGAGGAAAATTGAAATTGTTAGAAATTAAAGCTAGAAAAAGTTGAAAATAAAAAGTGGAATACTGAAGTAAATCTTTAAGTAAAAACATATTCAGTTACTGAAAACATCTGTATTTTAGGCAATGCAATGCATTATGAGAGGCCTTGTCATGTGTCAGATTTGTTGTTATGAAGCATTATGGATGTTTATAATTAATTTAATTTAGATTCTCAATATAACTTACCATAAAAAAACACATTTCAGTTGTGTATAATAACATTTTGCTGTCGTATAACAAATTAGGAAAGGTAAAGATATCCATGTGTGAATAAATGTAAATACATTAACAATTGCATTGTTATACTTTTAGTGTGTTATGTTAACAGTGTAGCAGAGTTACGTTATAACATGGTGGAGAACTTAGTTATGTAGTTTGAAATGAGATGTAATCCAGTTTTACAATGTAATGTAAGTGAAAGAAAGAAATAAAAAAATTATGATGGCTTAAAGCAGAATAGTCCAGTATTAACAGTATGTTGTGTATGGAGTCTTTAATTATGGAAACCAGTGGACATTCCCTTTACACTCTGATGTCAGACATACATTTATTCAATAGTAGTTGCCCTGTAGTATAAGCTTTAACAACATTGACAGTAATAATGCTTCAGATCAGATCAGGGTTTGTCTAACAGACAGCTTTCTCCTCTCAGTAAAGACTAAAAAGAAAAGTCATTGTATGTTAAGCATGGAAGTGTACAAGATGGCAGCACTGAATTGATTGGACTCAACAGAAAAACATTAACCACTGAAATGGCATCATGCTACATTATTTTCTGTTGGGCTGATGTTTGACCGTAGTGCTGATGTCAGGGCTTTCAACTTCTTCAGCAGTTTGAGCAACAGTAGCTCCTCTGTTGGCTGAGTAAATTGCAAAAAATTGGCTGGTTGTTTGATTGGCAGCTGGCACTTTTCCTTAGTTGGTCGACCCCTGTTTTCATGTGTGATGGATCAGGCATTTGTCATAATTGAAATATGAGGACTGGTCCTCATTTCCTTCACTTTCTGTGGGTGACATGTCTCTTTAAACCAAAACTTATTGATTCTCTCCTTTTACTCATCCAGGCTGTGCCAGTAATGGCCTCCCCCCTCCCTGTCTCCATCCTGCTGGTCCTGCTGTTGGCTGTGTCACCTGTGTGTCAGGCAGGGGACTGTAAGGGCCACAGGCAGGTGTTGAGGGGACCACCGGGCTACGTAACAGATGGACCAGGAAACTACTCTGTCAATGGGAACTGCGAGTGGCTTATCAAAGGTACAGTAAGGCTGCATTCACACAGTAAGCCTGAATACTGAATTCACACTACTGTTTTGTTTCGTTTTTTTGGCTAAGACCTGAATGTTTGTTAATTTACACCACTTTTGACCTGTTCAGCCCCAGCCCCTTTTTTAAGCCCTCTGCTCGAAACCCATTCCCACAAAGAAAAGAGTGTATCACTGCAACCACAAGGTCTATTTGAATAACTTTGGTGTCATAATAAAAGTAACACTTGAGAGATGTGTCCAGATGTGTAATTATCAGTATATGTGTTACTGGGACAGAGTAAATGAAGGTAGAAGTCAGACTAATTTGAAAATTTCATCCTCGCCTAAAACAAAAACAATTTTGTATTGTGAATATCTCTCTTAGAAATGATGCTGGAGTGGCTGTGAAACTCTAAAAATGAATAATAAAATATTTTTACATCATCTCTGCAAAAGATTACTGTTATAAAGTGATGCAGAGAGAAATTAAAGAGGTTTGATAACAATATGGTCAGGCGAGGATTTTGAAAAACAGTGCATATTGAGCCGAAAGTTAAAAATATATGTATTTTGTCAAATAAAAGCCAACATGGCTATAGTCTTTAAGGCACAGTTCACTGCTTATGTTGTCGTGTCAAGGAGCCTTTCTCCTGAGCCCCAGCAGACCCAAATTTGGGTCCTATGGGGCTGAAGAGGTTAAAATGTGTTTATCAGACTTTTGTTTGGACTTCTTGGACTTAACTGGAAATGACTAAGATCTTATTTGTAAAGAAAAAAGATCAATCGTAACATGCTTTAACATCGGTTTTGGGCATTCAGATACCAAGCTGACTGGATCAGACCTTTGTGAAAAAAGATCAGGGGTGCAGTGTGGATGTAGCCTAAGTTACATAACTCTGTCAGAGGAGGATTAGTGATATAGGGTTGTAACTTGCAGTTTACACCTCTTAATTACTCATTGTTATATTTTTCCCATTTACATCCTCCAGCTCCCAGCAACAGTCACCGTATTGTCTTAAATTTCACCTTCATGGACACGGAGTGTACCTACGACTACCTATTTGTGTATGATGGAGACTCCTACCAGAGCCCTCTTCTGGCAAGTTTGAGTGGAAAAACTTTGCCTCAGCCTATCGAGGCCAAGTCTGGAAAGGTAACCAATGAGAACAAGTTGTAAGAGACTGAAATATCTTAAAGAAAATGTTAAGCTTGTGTTTCTCGTTATATTTCCTTGCTCCAGATGTTGCTGCATCTCTTCAGTGATGCCAATTACAACCTGCTGGGCTTCAATGCAACCTACACCTTCTCTTTGTGCCCTGGAGCCTGTGGCGGCCATGGCCGCTGTGATCCCTCCACATTTAAGTGCCACTGTCATCAGGGATGGGGTGGAGCATCATGTACGTCCCCTTTGTGCTCAAAGTCCTGTTTAGTGAATGGCCAATGTGACAAGGTAAGAGTTAGCAGGACAGAGATGTCAGTTATGCAGCTTTGTTTCTTTGGTGTTGGTATGTCACTTTATCTTTTACGTCATGCTTTGTTATAGAAAGGAGAGCGCTGTCTGTGTAACGCAGGCTTCATGGGTCAGAGCTGCCAGCTTGGTTTGCATGACGACAGTGGACCTGGGCAGTGGTGGCGTGTGAGTGAGGACAACCCCTACACACCTCCAAGGACAGGTTCTGCTGGCGTTTACCTGTCCCCCACTGGAGCCATGTACTTGTTTGGTGGTAAGAGTTGCATTTTCATGTTTGTGCTGATAATGTTTCAGATGAAATCACCCTTTTCCTTGTTTTAAGAAACATATTAACTAATCAAATAACCTCTGCCCTTCCTTGAAAATGCTTGAATTTCAGTGTTAGGTTTTTAAGGTATGAAAATTGTTTGGATGAAGTTACTGAAAATGTTGATACGGGTGCTTTGAGTCCTTGAAAGTGCTTGAATTTTAATGTTGTGATTTCCTTAAATTTTGGATAAAATACTTAAAAGAGCTTGAAGTTGAATTGCCTGTCTTAAATGATGAATATTTGACCATATAGTTTGCTTATAAAGGCTGAATATAGAAATAGAATAAGTTTCAGTCTTCCACATTTAATAAACACAGCTCCGTGCAGACACCTCATCACTCCCTCTGTCTGTCTGTCTGACTGACGTCTGGGTTGTGTAAGCCCACCCCCTGAACACAGGATACTGAAGGTGAAATCATGTCAGAGTTTTGATGGTGCTCTTTTTAACATGCTTTTTATGGACTTACAGATGGCCCGGATGTGATTATAGTTTGTTTATTGTAACAACACAGAACTAGCCAATCCATGGTTCACTTAATAAATAAATAGTGTCAGCGGCCACTTAAGGGCCTGACTAAATAAATAGAAAAATGATCACTGTCCCAGTAAGGCTCAAATGAAACATGAACATTGTCACCTTCTACAGTTAATTAAACAGTTGTAGATTCATGGCAGTGACAGATTTTTCTAGTTTGCTCAGATAACTTTTTTGTTTAGGCAGTCAGAAAGCATATCTTACACCTGCTATTAAACATTAAGAATAATGTGTGGAGCTAGTACCAGTACATTAAAATACCCCTGCAAAAGCACAACAGAACCAGCTTTGTGTGCTGGTGTGGGTTGCCTGTATTTAAATGAGCCACCATTTGCAGTTATTTCAAAAGAAGAATTTTCTCCTTCTTCAGCATAAATCATTCTTTTTATAAAAAAGCTTACATTTCATAAAATCTTACACTGTCAGCACCTCCTCCCTTGACTCAAATTTGGGAAGTCTTCTCCTCAATACAAGGATTTTTTCCTCCTTTTTTTTTTTTTTGAGGTGTTCGCTCTAATTTCTGGGAAACTTTGTTTTCTTTTAGGAAGAGACATTGTGACGTAATGAGACAGAGCAGATAATTGAAGCAAACAATGCACAGTTTTAGTGCCATTTGTGGCAGTTGCCCAGTACACTTAGACTCTATGCTGTACTAGGATTTTGTAGCATTTACTCGACAGGTTGTTGTTCATCAAAGTGTTTTGAATTGGCCTCACAACATTAGACAGGACAACACAGGTGATATTCTCTTAACATACTGAATGTTGTAATGCTTTCTTGTTATTCATAATCCCTCTGTAAACTGCAAATTTAAAAACACTGGTTTATTGTGTACAGCAGATGATAGCATAACTTAATCTGTTGAAGTGTGCTGTCATAAAAAATAAAAGATGGACCTTGAAAGTGCTTGAAATGTACTTGAAATTGTTGTTGTATTGAGGCCTTGTTTGGAGACCATCTTATGCAGACTCATCCTGCTAGATTGGATGCAAAGTCTCAAAATTGATGACATATTTTGAAAGAATTAATCTGTTTGTTGATTTTGTCATTATTCTAAAGATAGCTATGCTGGAACACATTTTTGTTTATATTTATATATCCTTTATGCACATGTTTATTTAGTTATTGATTGATTTGATAAGGATGTGACTGTCTTCTTTTCATTTGAATATTCTTCTTTAAGTCACAATTAAAAACAGCTGCAAGGTGCTGGAAAAGCTTAAATAAACCTTGAAAATACTCAACATCTGCTGTAGTTCTGTGTTTCCCCTTTATCTTCCACACTGTCTCATGGTGTATAATTTGAGTGTATGTTAATGATTGAGCTTCTTTTCTCCCAGGTTTCGACCTGAACAGAGCTCTTGGTGACCTGATCAAATATAACTTCACATCCAACCAGTGGGACAGCAGGTCCTATGGTCACTCTCCTGTAAGTGCATTGTGGATACATTAAATCACACTTACGCATCCGTTTTTATTTTATGTTTGTAGAAATGTGTTTTTGGAGGTAGAATGAAGTATAAAAACAAGTGTGGTGCTGAGATTTGAGACAAAGCTCATATCATGCTGGAGATATGAAAATAAAGTAACTGATAGTTGTTAGTGAATGTTGAAGTAGGTTTCTGAAGCTAATTCAGTTGTAAGAAAAATAATACGGATGTGAATGTGTATTGTTTGATAAGCAATTCTGTCATTATGTGTTCAGTAAAATGATCTGATCTAAAATTCTTTTGACATATCATTCATAATTTGCTCTTAAGGAAATTGTTTTGTATACATTATAAAATTGAAAAGGATTTCACTTTTAATGCACTTTAAGCACTGTAACCCCCTGAAATCACGCCTGTCATGTCATAACTAACAAATGTTTGTGCATAAAATCGTAGAGATTTTATAAATCTGAATATTTAGTTCTCATTGATGTAGCTTGTACCTGAATCTTTTGTTTTAAGTTTCATTTCACTATCAAGTTGTGTTAAACTGCGACTGAAAACACAATATTTACTGTCTTGGATTTTCACAACAAAGGCATTTGAAAACAGTAATAAGTGAGGACTTGTTTGTCCATTAATAGACCTTTGGCAGAATTGCAATTACCAGTAAGTGTGTGGAGCTAGAGTTAAATGACACTTCTTTGACCACCATCAGTACCACAGTTTGATTCTTAACACGTTTTAGATACAGAACATGTGACTCATGGGTGTAAATGCTCTTCTTTAATGGAGAAGTAAAATGCTGCAGTGTGAGGAAAGACAAACACAGTTGATTAATTCCAGCACATAGTGGGAATGTGGCTCACTTTGTCCTAATTTAATGCATGAACAATTTTATCAATATTTAAAATACAGCCTCCCAGCCTTAGGTTTAGCTATGAGAGGCATCAGTTTTACTGTTCGTGTGCACTACAAAAAAACATGTTTTTAAACTGGCGATGACACTAAAAATCTATTCTGAGGCAGAAATAATACTGGTGTAGGTATGAAAACAAGTTTAAATCTCAGTACTAGACAAGAGTAGATTTAACCATGTGATAACTTCTCTTCTGCTTTTTTTAATACTGTGAATGAACTCTTACACATGTAGCACTGACACAAAGAGAAGTTGTCATGATAACATTTGACTCTGTTGCTTCTTCCACTATTTGCTCTTCATTCTTCTTCAGGAGTTTTTTCTTATCTCTTGAGAACCCCCCACATGTTCAATGGCCAATAAGAGATGAGAATGCTCATGTTGTTTACATCTCTGTTTATGCGCTGGTGTCCTCTTAAATGTTGCCAGGTGGCTCGACACTCCCACACTGCAGTCGAGTGGATGGGTAACATGGTTATCTTTGGAGGAGAGCTGGCAAATGGCTCCCTGGCAAGTGATGTCTGGATGTACCGCCCACTGCACGATGACTGGCAACAGCTCGGGTTTTCAACTTCCCACGGTGCCCCTAAACTGGCCAATCACGCTGCAGCTGTAGTGGACAGCTATCTCTATGTGTTTGGAGGTTGAGTTCAAGTTTTGATCTCAATGTTTGGCTCCTTATATTCTTAAGATTTCAGCGTTTAGATCGTTAAATTCTGAAAAAGTAAATCAACCTTAATTATTTATTATTATTGTTTTATTTCCCAGGTCGCACTGAGGAGGACATGTTTTCCTCCTCTCTGTATCGGTTTGGCCTGCATGGCTCTGGGCGTTGGGAGACTGTTCAGCCCACTGGTGGAAAGCCGCCAGCCACTGCAGGACACTCCATGGTGTTCCATGGTCCATCCAGGACTCTGCTGGTCTATGGAGGCCATCGGCCCACTACTGCCAGGTACAGACCCCCTGATGAATGTGTGTAATGCAGACATACTGTGTGCTTCAGTTTGTTGTCAAAATCTGCATGTACTTGTTTTTATGTGACTGAAGTAGGGAAGAGAACCGTTCAATTTCTTCTTAATTTATGTTTTCACTTGTTTCTCATTGGATTTTTGATATCTTGCGATACAGTTATGGACCAAGACAAACGTAGATAATCTAAATTAAAGAAAATGTATAAACAATGCAAATAGCTAAACCAACATGAAGCAGCAAGTTAAGTGCAACATGTTGCATAACTTAAGGCAGAGGTTTTATATATATAAATATATATATATATAGACATGTATATATATATATAGATATAGATATAGATATAGATATATATTTCTTTATTTATTTTCGTTTTTTTTTTTTTTGGAGGTGCACAGTGGTTGAGCACACTACACAAACACACAAGACTATAGAGGGGAATTTGCATGGTATAGAATGCAAAGTGTTCATGTGTCCTCAGACATTAAGTTATATTGATTGCAGATTTTTAGCAGCAGATTTAAACTCTACACCAGTGTAAGAGCTACAAAAATTACCATGTGCAACAGTGTTTCAAAGTTTTGGATTGATAGACATATTGAAGCAAATTTTCTTGAATCAAATATTCCATAAACATGTATATAATCTTATACAAGTTAACACAAAGTAAAACAAAATCAATGTGTTTTTATAGCTTTCTGTGCAGGAAATCTTTAAACTTGCTTTTTTGTAAGATTTTTATCAGTTTGAATTTTTGTATTGTAATTTATGTTTCATTTGTTATCTAAAATCTCAAAGTAGAAAAATAGTTATAAGGGGACATATTGTCAATATTTGGATAAATACAATTTTTTTTGGTTTTAAAGTCTTACAAACTGTTAAAAGTGAATAAATAAGTTAAGCAAAAATTGAGGCATTTTAAAATTTTCAAAAAGTCTTGAAACAATATCCAAAGATTTATACACACTATTTTTTTTAATCTGTTTTTACATTTATGAAAGTAAACACAATTCATAGGATTTTTATTGAACCCCTGCCAGTCCCAATGTTGTTTTACCTGCTTATTCATTCTGTTGACCGCTTACAATTTAATTATTTATTTGTTTATTTTCCCCTTAGTAAACAGCACATACGGGTAGTTACTGAGCTTGTTGCCTTGCTTTGTTTCTATCCAGAAATTTACATTTTGTCATGACAGTGACAATTCACAAGCTGAAAATTACCCAGTATTGCTTCATTAAAACCACAGCAAAATATGTATGGCTGTGCCTGTGGTGTAAATGATTAAAAAAAGGACGATGCCGTGGAGTCCTAACATGTATAACAAGGCTCCTGAAGAAAGTTTTCGACAAGACTTTCTGTTTCTACCCTTTAAGTGTACCCATATGTCTTCTTGGATAAGATAAAACCCTTTATCTTCTTGTGAAACTTGTAAATATTAAATATTTAAAAATTGAGTTTAAAACAGGAATAACTGAGATTAAAAAATACTTACAAAAAGAAAATATGGAGAATAAGTTGTCTGATAAAAACAAAAAGACGTCAGTGAAGATTTTCAAATCCACTTTGCTTTTTCCCCCTCAGGTTTAGTGTGAGGGTGAACAACACCGATGTGTTCCACGTGGACAGGCGCTTTTGGACCTCGTTTCGTTCCCGTTTCCCAGCAACAGGCCCTAGAGAGAGAGCTTTTCACTCAGCCACCGTTATTGGCAACTACATGGTGGTCTACGGTGAGCCTGAAGAAATACAGAAGATTATCATCTCACTCATTGCTGTTGTGTAAATATCTGACCCTTTTCTTCACACTGGCCTCTCAAAGGAGGAAATGTCCACATTCACTATCAAGAGGAGAAATGCTATGATGAGGAGATCTTCTTCTACCATCTAGGCTGTCATCAATGGGTGTCTGCGAGGGAGAACTGGTCTCTCAGTGAGTTCTAGCTCACACACACTCCAGTTTTATATTCAAAACTAATTTTCTTTGTTTTTTGTTCATCTACAGTTTGACAGCTTACGTGAGTTTCTTTTTGTGTCAGGGGGAGATGCCGTGAGAGGGCGTTACTCACACGTAGCTGCGGTGATGGAAGGACGAGTGCTGCTGGTTGCGGGTGGTTACAGTGGTGTTGCCCGTGGAGACCTGGTGGCTTACAAAGTACCACTGTTTGTCAGTAGTGATCAGGGTGACAGGGTGAGTGAGAATTTCACACAATATGAGAACATCAGGTTATATAAGTTGAAGGACTGGCTTACTGTCATAGATGGGAAATAAATAATGATAAAACAGAAAAGCTCATGGAAATAATTGTTCAAACATTTCTCTGTTTCGTTTTTTTTTTTTTTTTTTTTTTTTTACCAGGACGCTGTTTGTGCTGAGGCACTAGATGAAAGCATGTGCCTTAAGAATCCAGAGTGCAGCTGGTGCGAGGGTCGCTGTAGAGAATATCAGCCTACTAATCCGGTAACTCTTTGCATTTTTATACATCCTTATGCCAGACTGATACCATGGCACCAAAAGTAAAAGTTCAGGTCACCCATTATTAGGCAGTTTGATTTTTCATGACAAAATGTAGACCAACTCCTGTACTCTGTTTTAAGATCCTATTTTATGTTTTTTTTAGTTTTATGTTCCCCTTAGTGCATTTTATTTGCCCTCTCTGCATGATAGAGCACTTCTATACACGAAACAAAAAGTCTAGGACATTTGAATTTCTCTCCCGGCTGCTTCCTCTGCTCCCCTAATTGACCTCTTAGTGTGACGATCTACCTTTGACTTTGGTTTAGCCCCTTGGCTCAGAGTGGCAAACCCAGTGCAGGGTGTAGACTGTAGAATGAATGCTGAGTTGTTGACAACTTGGTGCTGAGCAGTGATAAGCTGACCAATTACCACAGAGTATTTCGGTAGACTAATTATAGTGGACTGAACTCGTGGGGAAGGGAACCTTCAAGTGATAGGAGGTCTCACTCAGTGTGGATCAGGAGCGTTTAGTATGTGTAAACTGGATTTTTTTTTTACATGAGGGATTGTGAACACATTCCAGCCATCAAAATGAATACATGAACCAACCTTAAGTCAAAATATGGAGTCTTTAAAGTATACAAAATTTGTGGCAACATTGCCATATATGGAAATTGTCTACATTTCCTAAACCCCTAAATTTCGTGAGTGTCATAAGAATAAAATCTTCCTTATTTTGATAATTGATGATATCAAAAAGTACAAAATCTGAAAAATCTTCAGATGTATTTTTGACCAAATGAGAGAGAGAATTTGCTAAATTGCACAAAGGCATAGGTTGCTTTCACAACTACCCTGTTTGGTTTGACTTTAGTCTGTGTTCAGAGTTAGTTCAGCTTGTTGGCGCCGTGAATCCTGTAATTTGAACCTCGGTGCAGTGGACTCTGGTGCAGATTGTTTGCAGTGAGAGCACAAACTGACTTTGACCTGAACAAAGTTCAGGAAGCTATAAACATTATTTTAGGACTAAACCCTTTATCAGACTGGTTGCAGTTCAAGAAATGTTCTTCTAAGTTGCTCTTCATGTACAATCATAATGTTTACAGTCATCAAAACGGTCTATGATGATAAAATCTAACAGTGAGACTGTATTTCAACGTCTCAACAGCCACAGTCATGCAGGGGCCATCTGCCCCACAGAGACTCTTATCTGTAAGACATAACTTTTTCCACACATCACACATTTTGGTCCAGACCACATTTTGGATGATTATGTAGCAGTTCCTCAGATTGTACCATAAATTAGAAGTATATCATTGGTGTGAAAACATCCATTGACAACATTTAGGAAAGCGGTTGGAACTGCTAGGGAGCAAGTGTTTTTCTTGCTCCATGCTATTCCCAGCCACTTTTTCAAATGCTATTAATATGTTTGTGCAATTTAGAAACTGGTCGCAGTTTTTGATAATGGGAAAAAGAATCACCAACAAAAAATTTTGTTAAGGACTTGAATTTATGGCATACATATGTAGAGAGGGAGAGATATTTCAAACATCCTGCTGTTTTCCATTTAAAATGCAAACTTAAAATCTTTTTATTCATGATAATTATTATTAGCAGCACAGTTAGGAACATGAAAATGGTTATCAACAAATGGGTTTTGGTAAATTGTATTTTTCTTGTGCTGTGCCAGTTAAAGAATAAATCCCTGTAGATATTCCCTTTTGGTCACTTGGAATATTGCCCGTTTTTCCCATCTGCTAGAAAATGGTAAGAATTAAACATTTGGAGTCTGGCTTGCAAATTGCTATTGTGAAAAATACAGTATGTTATAAGATATTCCATTATTATGCCTCAGTGGGTATGAGTTTAAATAGTCACAGCTAGAATTGGCTTAAATGGGACTATTTTTCATCAGATTGTTTACACAGAGCACTGCAGGCCTGTGGCGACAGATGAAGCACATTTCTGCCAAATACCATGCCACGTGGATTATGAATGAACACATGACCCTGAAAACAAAAGGGAGCACTGGGACCCGAGGGTTAAAATCTAAACTCCTGTTTTGTTTCCACAGTGCGGCAGTACTGGTTGCCTTGGCCTCGCTCGCTTCCTGTCTGATTGCCAGTCCTGTCTGGTGTTCAGTGGCACTCCGGCGTCCCTGGCACGAGCCCCCGGGGAGTTTGGTTGGTGTGTTCAGAATGAGTCCTGCCTTCCAGTGTCAGGTGAGACCCAGGGAGGGAGGAAGGAGGGAACAATAGATGGGTTTTAAAAAAATGTTAAATGTGCTGACATGGGAGGGACTAGACTCATGTTTGACGTGTTTCAAAAACAGACAGTGGTGGCTTGACTGCACTCAGCTGAGATTGGACAAGCTGCTCGGACTGCGATTTGTTTGCCTGTCCAATCTCGTTCTTCCTCTGGTGTAGTGAGGTCACAGGATTTGACTCTTTTTGAGCACACGTCACACAAAAGTCAAAGCTCAGGGTCTGTTCGAAAAGTCCAAAGAAATGATCTCCTCAGTCTTTTCCTATCTAATTTTCCTTGACCAGTGAAAAATGTTAGTGAGTCAAGGAAAGGTGGGAATATGTTAATAGGAAAAGAGAGGAGTGGGAAATCCATACAGCCTAACATACATGCTTAATGCTAACACATCTTTTTTGTTAACGCATCCTTTTGCCAAGACATTTAGATACAGCTGCTGTATTATTTTGCTGGAAGTCATACTTCATCATGTAATTCTGACTTTGTTACACTCAATTGACAAACTAAACATGATCTTGTATGAGGGATGTTCCTATGTAGGCTTGTAACATCAGCATTATATTGGAGATAAAGATAATGCATATTATAAAGGCCAATAAAAGACATTCACATTGCTAAATATATGTATATGTTAAATATGATCAAAATAAGGTACCACAGTTAGCCTGATCATTTGCTTTACAAGCTATGTCAGGCTACAAATTAAAATTTTAATTCCTTTATAAAATGTGCATTGTTTTGACATTGTTCAGTTGAAGTTTGGCAATCTGGTGATGGCACAGAGTCATACAATTTCTAAATAAGCTCTAATTTTTTAGGTGCGTATTATACATAAGTACAAGCAAAATACTTAAAATATTACATCTCGCCAACGTTCAGTGTTTCCTGTGCGAAGGAGATAGTAAATTAAGCAATGAAGCTCCTCTTCTTACATTATAATGACTTAGGGCAAATTAGAATGGCTGACACTAAAAGGAACCTCTTTAACTGAAAAAGGACTTTCCGAACGGACCCGCTTTCTCATTTCAGTACAGTGGTACACTTCAGGAAACTGCTGTATGATGAGAATTTCAAGAGGTCAGATGTGTTCTTTGTTTGCTGACCTCTTCCTCTCGGTCTCACAGAGCGAAGTGCGTGCCGTGTGGACCAGATCTCAGGGGCGTACGGCTGGTGGGGGGAGCGTACCCTTTTCCTAACCTCCCTCCACTCCTGTCGCACCGAGAACTATGTCCCGGGACTGCACCTGCTCACCTTCCAGCACCCCCGCAACGACTCCCAGCCTGACAAGGTACAGAGTCCAAATCTTAAGTGCTAACTGTGCTAGCTGTGGTTGTATCTACTCCCCTCGCTGCTAATACTTATCCCTCCTTCCTTCCTCCAACATTGCCTAACAATACTCTGTATTTCTCCAACTTGTGATTATTTCTTTTCTCACGTTTATTTCCACATTGTGCTGTTTGCTTTCTAACACCTTGACTAAATTGCTCACCTCTTGTTTTCTGTTCTTTTTTGCTGTCTGTTTTGCAATATGCTCATAGAGAAGATTCCTTTTTCATGTAATGTTTCCAACTTTTGGAACAGTTTGTAGAGAATAGTGCTTCTGTTGATGTGTCTCCACTTCCATCCATCCTCCACTATCCTCCATCCTCCTCACCCCCCTTTTCACCAGGTATCCATCCTCCGCAGCACCACTATCATCCTCAGTCCTACCACAGAAATGGACGTAGCATTGCAGTTCAGAGGATTCATCCACCCGCTTTGGGGCGCCCCTCCGCCTTCACCTCCTCTCACAGACACTGTCTCCATGTGGGCTCGTATCCAGAGACTGCACTTCGAAGCTCGGATGGCAACAGGGCCCAACTCAAGCCAATTGGTGAGGGAAAAGTTCACATCAATACCTCAAGCTTTTGTCGTAAACTTAACGTCTTACATGAACAAACTGACAGGGTTAGTTGTCTAAAACGAAAGAATCTGCTCAAAAAGGAATCATTTCAAAACAAAAAAATCCTCTCTTATGTTTTCTGACCCTCCAATTCTATGAGATCGCCCCTTATTTTGTCACTTTGTTTGCTTTTACCTCTGGACCCTTAAATCTGATATGTATGGGGACACCCATGTTTGGAAGCTCACTCCTTTGTCAGTCTATGGAGTGCTTTAGGTCAAATATGGAAGTTATAGAATTTTTTTAGCATGTTCATTATTTTCCTACAAACTCATTAACGGTACAAATTGTTCTTTAGGCCTGGAGATACATCAAACCAACAGCAGCATTGCATTTAAGTCTTTTTTAAGAGCTGTGAGATTACAAATTTAAATAATCACAGTATGACAGAGTTGTGGAGAAGTGGTGGCCAGTATATTGAGCTTTTATGATATATTGATATATTTAAGATATCTAGTTAGACAATATTGTTTATATCGATGTTGTAGTTAATTTTGCATTAGAAATGATTTTTGTATTTTCTGACTTCATCTAGCTATTGTTGAGAAATGTTAGGTATGAATGAGGAATCATTGTATGTAATTGAACAAACATGTAGATTAAAGTTAAAAATAGCAATAGTATTACCTGTTTGATGTCCCTGCAACAAGAATATAGCCCTCATCTCTTTGTTAAGGGATTATTAATCGTTTAATTTCAGTAGTTACAGGCAGACTAAGTTGCACAAATATGTTGGCAATTTTTAGAAAAGTGGGTAAAGCTTGCAAGGGGAAAGCTCTCTTTCTCTTTTGGTCGAATCTGTGACTGAAGCTTGTCACGTTTATGTACTTTCAGAAGCCAACAGTCATTTTGAAAAATTAGTTTATCATTTTGAAAAATTGACCCCAGTGCACTGTAATGCCAATGTTTTATAATTAATATATTTAATTAACCAACACTAGGTGACATGGGACATCAGTTTTTGTTGCTGTGGTATCAGACAGCCATAATAAGGTTTTAAACATATGCTTGCCAGAATACTGATGCTTGTGGTATTTTAATGAAAAAAAATAGAAGTCCCAGACTACCAATATCGGCTTAACCCTGCAGTTTGAGTTACATGGACACTTCCTTTGACCTACTCTAGTGTCTGATAATTTTGTGTTTATTTTGTGTTTAGTGTCTGAAACACTGTGGCAGGTGGCAATCAGAGTTTTACCCCCAGAAAGGGCTGGAGATGCTCTGTTTTGTGAGATATGTAGAAATTATTTCAGAAAATTTGATTTAAAAGTAATGAAAGCCTACAGAGCTCTGTGTCTGACAGATGATTAATTGTACGAAAAAGTTTGACCTTGGATTTGCATCATTTGAAATCGGAGGATATAGTTAATTTAGAAGCACAGCATGTTAGTCATTTTTTTGCTTTAATCTTTCCCTCTTTATTCCCTCTTTATCTCTTTAATAACCTCCCCTGCACCTGTAAATAATGTTGAATAGGAGGTGGTTGGTCGTTGGGCGGCCCAGCAGGAGAAGGAGTTGAAGCTGCTGGCTCGATCAGATGGGAGTAGACTTTTCTCTAACCTGACCAGAGGAAACCATTACCTTGTTCAGGCTGAAGGCTATCTTAACAACTCCGGCTCTGGACAGACCAGTGAGATGGCTCTGATCTGGAACAGAACGCTGCCTGGAGGGAGTGTAAGTACCAGCGTGTCTAAACTCGTGTTCTCTACAAAAGCAAAGAGGTTTAACTTTTGCATTTCTGCCATTTTTCCTCACAATGGGTCTCCTTCAGTGGAATAAACCAGCTGACCTCATGCATTCTTCTCTCCCCTCATAATTTCCCCTGTTTTTAGGAGATCTCCTTCTTGTTTTTGGAGCCATATCGCTCAGGTTCCTGCTCAGGGTACATGTCATGTCTGGCCTGTTTGTCTGACCAGTCTTGTGGCTGGTGCCCATCTTTGTCCCGGTGCCTACTGCGGGACAGCCCAGACCTGGAGCCCTGCCCTGAGGGAGAGAAAGGGGAGGGAAAAGGAGAGGGTCAGCGCCATCTGCTGTTAGCACCACAGCACTGCACCTTGTGTGAAGAGTACAGAGACTGCTCTGCTTGTACTCAGGTATTTCACAGTCAAAATCTTACATTGGAACAAATCTAGAAAAATGAAAAATCTGGAAGTGTTATCTGGAGCTATCTTGTATTTCTGACTAATGTAAGGCTACATTTGGCCTGCAGGACCCCTACTGTGAGTGGCAAATAAACTCCAGCAAGAAAGGAGACTACCAGTGCAGTCGAAGAGGAAGACTAGATGGTTCCATACGTGACCCAAGAGGATGCCCTAAAGTCTGCAACCAGTGAGCTAAATACCTTTTTCAGACTTCCCTAGAGGCAGTCACCGTCGAGGGGGATGCATGCAAAATGTGAAATCCATTTCTTACCAAAACGCCAGAAAAAACACCAGCAAAAGATCTGCTGTGTGCTCCTCGCACGGCATTAAAATCCATATTTTGCCCCAATAAGGCACAAAAATCTGATCGAACACACTGGCTAAAAACCATCTGACTCTAGGGAGAGTTTGATCACTTTTTTAGAGATGGTAATGTTACATTTTTAGGTGTTTTTGCTGTCTTTTAATGCTCTAAACATTAACAACTTTGCTCTACAGTTGTGCTCTAGAGTGTTGCTCTACAATTGATCTGTATTGCTTTGTAGTCCTAACGTGATGATAGGTAATTTTAATGTAACGCTGAATTTATCACAACAGTCTGATATCATTTCTTGTTTACTATCAATTTCATATGAAATTTAAAACTGATAAAATGAAGTCCCCATGTTTTTATCAAATAGCCTGTGTGTAGGATTGTTTGCCCCCCTGCTGATTCCCAGCCCTCAACAATCATTCAATGCTGACTGTATTGCTACATATTCAAATTTCCCCTGAAAAGGTCCTGCAGTTTACTCATTTACTGTCCTCTTCCTTGTCTTGTCTTCGTCTCTTTGTCCTGTGAAGGAGAAAGACGTGCGCTGAGTGCCTTTCCAACTCCAGCCAGTGTGCATGGTGTGAGTCTGCCCAGGCCTGCTTTTATTTTGCTGCCTACCTTACTAAATACCCCTATGGAGAGTGCAGGGACTGGTATGACAGGTAAAATGAGAAGATTTTAAAAAAATTTTTTTTCATGATTATTATCATTGACACAGTTTTACCTGCAGTAACTTCTTTACTGATTTGTATACTGTTAGACTTAAGATACTTCAGCAAAAAATATTTCATGTACATGTTCTGAGTTAAGTAGATTTTTTCTATCATTGAATAAAAAAATGACAGATATGTTTATGTTCTCCTCTTTTCTTTGACTTGTCAGTGTTCACTCGGTTCCCCAGTGCAAGCAATGTTCAGCTCTAAACACGTGTACTGACTGTCTGCGGACGTTCCAGTGTGGCTGGTGTGGCGACTATAATAATCCAACTATTGGAAAGTAAGTGTGAAAATAAATAATGCTTTAAGTAACACATCATGATCGATCGTACATGAACCTTCAGCACAGGAACATCTTAGTTGTGAGACTTTAAAATAAACATCTATTATACTGGGATCTATCCACCTTTTAATTTTCCCCACACTGGCTTCCAGTGAAATTCAGAATACATTTCAACGTCCTTGTTTTTGTTTGTAAAGCCCTGCACAATCAGGCACCTGCCATTTGTTTCATCTTGTTTTGTTTTTGTAAGCACTTTGTGAACTTTGTTTTGTGAAAGGTGCTTTATTGAATAAGCTTTACTTTTTAACTAACTGTGAGTATGTTTTTAATCATAATTTTCTTTTTTATTTTATTCACCTTTTTCCTTCTTCTTTCAGATGTTTGAGGGGAGACTGGGCAGGAATGGATGATCCATTAGCTTATAACTGCAGTATTGCAGTTGCTGAAGCTCGGGCTGCAAAGTAAGAAATCCCTCATCACACTTCTTTGCTGATGCAGTATGCTGTAATCTTCAGCAAAAATACACTGCTTTGCAAGTCATCATAAACCTATACTAGGGGGATGGTATCATGGTCACAGACTGACTACATTGATGTTTTCTGCTCTGCCAGAGGACCAAAGTGTTTTGAATTGCAAGATGCAATAAGCTGTTAAAATGACTTGATTTAACATAAAAAGTGCATTGCTTTTATCAGACCCTGTTGTGCCAATATTAAGTTAAAATGTAAATATTAATGCTGAATCCACTCAGCTAAAGATGCCAGTGTTTAAAAGGAAAAGGAAACATTTACTCATTATTTTTGACAAATTTTACCTCCACTTGCTTTTTTAAGATTCTTTATTGATAGTTTTTTGGAAAGAACAGAACATACAGGTGGTTAAAAAGCAAGAAACTAGCCTGCCTTCCCCATCTACCATCCCAAACCATTTAAAAGGAAAAAAAAAACTGTTGTGTTCTTTTGTTGCCAGTTGTCTATAGTCATCCGTTATCTCATATCAAATTTTCTCCAAATGTGAAGGACTAGAAGGCTTCAAGAAGCAGGCCTCAAAGCTGAGGGATGTCTCATTGTTCCAGACTTTCAGAATGATTTTCTTTGCAACCTACAGCAGAAGAGTTTTTACAGAGACAATATGCTCTTTATAACTTCTATCAATAAAATAATCCCATACCAATAATTAAATATTAAGATAAAAACATTTCATGGTTGAATCGTCGTGTTTTTCCCAGGAGCTGCACTAAGTCAGAAGAAGGGCTGTGTTTGACCCCAGGTCACTTCTTGCCCATCCCGATATAAAAATACTGTAATCACATGCAAATACTTTAAATACTGTTGAAGTGTTTTTCTTGACAAGTTGAGCCAGAAATTAAGATGACCTGCTGTTGATAAAGGCAAAATCTAAAGTAACAATTCTTTCTTCATGCAGCAGGGCTTACACATTTATTGTTGCAATTATATCTTAAATATTGTAAAAAAAAATCCATATAAATAAAAGAAAGGGAAGAAAATCAACATACTCCAGCCCATTGAGATTTATTTCTTTTTTTCATTTTAGACATGTAAGACAAAATCTGGTTTTTCTTCTCCTCCAGCCCTGAGCCTCAGACCTCAGCTCCACCTCGCCCGCTGGACATGGAGATGGAGCTGGAGCACTTGGACGGCGAAGATCAAGATGCCATCTGGTCCTACCCCAACTGTCCTGATGTAGAGGAGTGCAGGCTGGGTCTCCATAACTGCCACCTCTTTGCCACCTGTATCAACACGCCCACCTCCTATGAGTGCCACTGTGAGAGAGGATACACAGGAGACGGCACACTGCACTGTAACCAAACGTAAGAGTCTCGCTGTCAAAGTCTTTGCTTAGTCATGATGAGCTGTGCTTTTTCATCTTAAAAAATGATGGTTAAACTCCACCTTCAATCGTTTTATTCAAAGTGTCAGAAACTTGTGCAAGAGGGGACAAAAACTACAGTTCTTAAGGTGCAGCTAAAACCAAGAAATTCTTCCAACCTTTACAGAAGAAATGAGCGTGTTTTCAACTTTGTTTTGAAAAAATGAGTTTGATTTTTGTAGCTTTTTGAATGTGAAAAATAGAATTGGAGAGAAAAGCACAATCTCTATATTCTGATAATATAAAGATTGAGAGTTATTGGTTTCATATGCATACCTCATAACCTGTCTGAGTTAAGTTTAGTCCTGCGCTCATGGTAGATCAATTTAAGGGATGCAGCATGATGTGGAGTTTGACAATATTTTTGGCAAACTCCACATCATATGCAAAAGGTCTTTTTAGGATGTTGTCCTCTATGCAGGCAGTCTGGATTTGAATCTGTTCTGTGGTCTATTTTCATGTACCCACTCTCTCTAACTATTCACTGTCCTATCCAATAAGTGAAGAGAAAAAATCTACGGAGAAAAAAATCTTCGGAAACAAGTAGGTCACTAAGATCACATTCTTGTTTTGTCTGTTTTCTCCTGCAGGTGCTACAATGAGTGTCGTGAGGGCCAGTGCAGTGGCAGCCCACGGTTTGAGTGTGAATGCTCCCTTGGGTGGACATCTGACCCTGCTACTCTGGTTCTCAGTGGTGTTGAGTGTGATGTTGACTGTGGCTGCAACTTTCATTCTACTTGCATTACAGCACCAGGAATATGTGATGAGTGCCAGGGTGAGAGCTTGATATTTAATTATCTTCAGGTTCAGGCTTAAAATGATAGTCATGAAAGTATATGCCTCACACGCTTTCCTCTTTCTCTGTCTTACAGATTGGACCACAGGCCCTCACTGTGAGCACTGCCGGCCTGGTAGTTTTGGTTCGGCTCTGTCTGGTGGCGGCGGCTGTGTACAGTGTGAGTGTAATGGCCATGGCGACCCTTTACGAGGATACTGTCACAACCAGACAGGCCAGTGCTACTGCACACACAACACTCATGGACCACACTGCGAGTCCTGCCTGCCTGGGTACTACGGGGACCCCAGGTAGGGAGAAAGACACAGCACACCTTTTAATGTTTCAAAACAATGCAGATGAAATAACAGTGAAGTGTGTTAAGTGTTCCTGTTCCTCATGACCTGTTTATCTTTCCTCCTCCAATAGAAACAATGGCACATGTTATCGACAGTGTCAGGGCCGTTCAGTGCTGCTCTCTTCCACCTCCACCTCTGCCATCCCTCTCTCATCTTCTCTGGGATGGCGAAGTGGCACAGAAGGCAAAGGAGGACTTTCTCATTGCCTGTGGGTCCTTTCTGTGACTGAGAACCTGGCACCCTGTCTACCAAGACAGTTGTGTCCCCCTATAGCCCTGACATTACACCCAGACTCCCACACTCACTGTAGAGTAAGTACAAACCCGGCCTGATTATATCATATGCTCAGATATGTTGACTGTGAAGTAGCATCAAACAGGTCCGTATTTCTCCAAGTGTTTTCTTTTTGTTTGTTGCAGAGCTCCTATGTTTATGTGTTTGATGGCCTTCCACGTTTCCTGGGTAACGGCGTTGTTCACTCTGATCACAACCTGATTGGAGCATTTTGTGGTACTACAAGGACTCAGCCTGTCACTGTGGAGGCCACCTCAGGTATTCATTGATAAATTATAGAGTAAAAAAAAAAAGTTTGTCCTGGATGCATTTTCAGCATAACACTTGTTATTACCTAATGGTAGACTGATCCTTTGGGGCTACTTTACCTCCCTCACAACAGACAAACAGCCAGAGGTGTGAAACAAAAAGAGGTGTGAGCTAATGTCAGAAAAATGCTGTCATCTCAGGCATCATTTAGAGAGTTTGCTGATCAAAGGCTCTTACTGCTTTTAATTTTTGAGAGGGCTTGAATTTTATTGTTGATATTTCAATTCCTGAAAAGTCTTTGGATTTTGGATAAGGTGTTTGAGAGGGAAAAACAGTTTAGATAATGGATGGGTTGCTATTTCTAAGGTAAGCAAATGCACTGTGGGTAAAGCAAGCATTTGTTTGTTTCAAAATTACTTTTTTTAACCTGAATCTAACAAAAAGTTAAAAGTGTTAATTGTTTTACAAAGTAATGTCCACGCAAAAAAGTCAGATAAAAAAATAAATCATTAAAAGTTACTGGTACTTGCCCATATTATTAACTAACCAGCTAATTATTGAACCCTGGAAAGTAATTTTAAATGTAACATCTTGAATATTTTTTCACAAACTTTACTTTAAATGAAATTATATCAAGCAAATATGTCAAAGTCTTCATTCAAACACACAAGTTTTACAAGTTTCACTGTCACTTAAACTGTATTTCACTCTGAATTTTACCAGGTGTGATCTCAGTCTACTTTGAGGCCAACGTGACCTCAAACAAACCTCAGGGCTTTAATGCATCTTTTTGGGTGCGGCGGTGTCACCACGGCTCAGAGGAGGGTGAAGAAGGGTCACCTGTGTGTCCAGGTGGAGGCCAGTGCCACAGAGGCCTCTGTCAGTGTCCTCAGGGATTTGCTGGACCACAGTGCGACCGACCCATGTGCCCTCAGGACTGTGGAATAGCAGAGGGAAGAGGAGCTTGTAATACAGTAAGTTGAGACAATATGCTTTTTTCAGTTTGAAAATTACTTATTGAGGTAGAATTAATGAAATAAAGAAATTGTCACTAAACTGTATTGACAAAATAGACTGATGTTAAGAGAGGCTTTCGATACTCTATTGTTCCATGTAAAAAGTTGTCTTTTTCCTAAACTGGTGCAACAATACACCATTATATATACTGTAAAAAGCATTCTTATTACCACAAATGCATTCACCACCATCTGCACACACCTGAAGCTCTTGAAATTGACTTCTAGAAGAAGGGAATCTATAGTAACACAGACCAGGCTGGCATTCCTGCTTTTTAACATTCTGTTTAACATTGTTTAACCATGTGTTGAAGGACACATCGGTATGCTGATGAATAAATAAATCTTTTTAAATGCTGGCCTGACTGTAAATACTTCAAACCAAAGATGTAGTGACCAGTTGGCTATATTTGTACCACAGAACTATCATTGCTGGCTGAGAGCTTTACTGCTTTTCTGATAGAAAGATTGCAAACTTCACTTGTCAAAAAGGTTGTGTTAAAAGCCACACAGCCAGACAGAAAGTGAACATTGCAGACTCGCTGAATGCCATGAAAGTTTTCATGCAGGAACAAGGTTTAAACTGTTTTCCCTCCAGGCAGACCACTCAAAACAGACTATCTTGCATGCCAGTGCAATTTTATTCTAGATTTTATTATATTCAAAATAACATGTTGTATTTTTTTTATTGTTCTATGGATGGTTCTTGCTATTGAGTTGTTATGTGTTCATACTTAAAAAATAACAACTGTAAATAACTGTTCTTGCTGACAGTGTCATTTTACCAAGCTGTTAGGGGAACATTTTTCAAACAAATGTTTAATTCTCAAATGTTATAACTCGTTTTTTCATTTTTGTCTCAGTCTCTGGGAGTGTGTGTTTGCACAGAAAGCTGGGCAGGCTCAGACTGCTCCATTCCTCGGGATGCCAACAGTCTGGTCTGGGAAACTCTGCTAGACACACAACTGACTGTGGTAAGAGCAGAAAGTGTCATTTATGGGGTATTTACACTACGTGGTATTAGCTCAGCTCTTCTAAGCTCGACTCAGTTTTCCATTCGGCTTTCTAAGCAAGCAGAGCAGATAATAAAATGTGATATGCAGACTCTTCTGACCCCTGAATGGTCTGTGTATAACCACAAGTGAACAGGGATATTCAAAATGAAATGCTTCCCATTCTCTGCTCCACAATGCTGTACGGCTTCTCAAACTCTCCTCTGCTTCTGATAGAATGTTGAATAGTTTCCTTTGGTGGACGTCCAACAGTTTAACACACTCAACTATGACCCTGCCTTTGTTGGGGAGTATCTAAGTGTACCACACTGTAAAGGAGAATGATGCACCTTGTAGTGAGCTGATACCACAAATGGAAAAATACCAAAACAGTCCTAAAAAGTTTCAGAAGTGTGCAAACAAACACATTTATGAGTATGACTTCTTCACAGAACCAGGCCCACAGGTTCCTCCACAGGATGGGCCACACTCTGGTGTCTGGACCTCAGGGTTATCTCTGGATGTATGGAGGACTCTCCCTGGCAGAGGGCATTCTGGGAAATGTCTACAGGTAGATGCACGTAACATTTTGGTGGTCTTAAAATATAAATATCATTTTTCCATGCTAAATGATGCATTTTGTCCCTGTTGCTGTAGATACTCAGTGTCAGAGCGCCGCTGGACGCAGATGTTGACCAGCTCTATAGAAGAAGGATCCACACCAGGCCCTCGCTATCACCACGCCTCAGCTCTGTTTACCAGTCATGATTCTGGCTCAGGAAGCTTCACAGCCAGTCACAACTTCATGTTGGTGGTGGGTGGTGTGACTCAAAATGGTGTTGCCATGGATACCTGGAGTCTCAATCTCAGCAGTTTAGTTTGGAGAGAACACAAGGTAAGAATCCCCTTAATTGTGATGTGTCACAGAGCTCTCGTTTAAACCTACCTCCCCAAAAACACAGACCTTAGCTTCTGAAAATGTTGTTGACATATAATATATCTGCAAGCCTCTAAACTGTAGATGAAAAATTTTACAAAAGTGGAGAAGATAGCAGCATATAGCAACATATCTACAAGAGAGAAAGGAGTTCCACATTTGCTTGAATGCTCAGTTGAACATAACAAAAATCTTAGAGTATGCAGGGGAAAGTTTGACATGTTTATTTGTTTATTTGTCTGTGTACTCCCTGCAGAGAGTACTGGAGCCAATCTTTAGCAGTGGTAAAATATAATAAAAATCACCAAGAGGTTTTTTTTTTTCAAATCACTTTTTAAGGTGGGGTGAAACGGCTGTCAGCTGTAAATATAACCCTGAATACTGATGTACTTCCTGTATAAAAGTAAACTCTGAGAGGGATTCCTCCCAGTATTAAATGAGGTTTACAACAGTTAAAAGCACTAAATGAGTGTCACACTTGCCTCTGTGCTGGCGTTAGATAGCCAGCATGGAAAGCTACCCAGAGGAAAGCCTACACATGTGTAAAGGACTTCCCCCCATGACCATCACTATAGCAGCAGGTTTTTTTGCTTGTTTGTTTTATTTTTTGAGCTGGAATGATGCAGAGGAAGAGCTGAATTGCAAAGAGTGGGGCAATACAAATCTCAGCTGGTGGCACACCAAGCTGTCAGTTGTGGTGCAGGTGACAACTTGCCATGGGGCCAAGGCATCAGAATAAATATTACAGTGCTGACATTACTGGGGGTTAGGGGCTGTCAAAGTTGAGAAGGTGTTTTATTGGACACAAAATTAGAACATACCCAAGAGGCCAAGGCAACATAAGTAACACTTACTGTTTTTCCACAGGCATGTCACTGTCTGTTGAACCATAGATAGATTAGCAAAAGTTACATGTTTTACATTTTTGAACCAGACAATCACCTAAAGGTGTCTTAAGGTGCAATGACTGCATGTCAAATTTTGACTTCATGACTCCTTTAACTGACTGAATTTCCCTCCTTCCCTGACAGAGCACATTACTTCCACCAGTGGCGGGTCACACTTTGACGGTACGCAGAGACACCTCTGTGCTGCTGATTGGAGGTTACTCCCCAGAGAACGGCTTTAACCATCACCTGCTGGAGTTCAGCCCTCATTCTGGAAACTGGACGATTGCCCCCCATACTGGAACCCCACCTACAGGTTTTTGAGGCTCTTTTGATCCGTTCTTTAACTTTTGTGACATTGCGTTATTTCCTCATGTAGCAAACTGACTGTTGCACTGACTTAAGTAAAAAATATTTTTTTGATTTTCCTCCAAATGTAACTTTAGTTATTGTTTAACAACATGTTAAAGAATGCTTCAGCATTTTGATTTTTTTTTTAATGTAATTCTGTTTTTTGTAATGTCTTCTTCAGGTTTATATGGCCACTCAGCAGTGTACCATGAGCAGACTGATGCCATCTATGTCTTTGGAGGCTACCGTTTCCATGTGGAGACTGTGGAGCCTTCTGGAGAGCTCTACAGTCTGTACTACCCCAACCTCACCTGGTCTCTGCTGGTCCCCTCACAGGGGAACAAGGTAATTCCTCTTCTTTGTTTGTTTGTTTTTGTTTTTTTGTTTATTTGATTATTTAGATCATTGTTAGCTTTTGCAATGCCCATATTCTTCCTGGAGTCTATACATAATCCAGACCTATTTACCACTTCTCTCATGCTCTCACATGAGGTCATACTCTATTAAAACATTAATACAATTAAAACAGTCCAGCTAAAATACAATTAAATATGTTGTAATTTATTAGTTTTTGGTTACTGTCTTCCCAACAAAATGCTGTGACCTCAAAGAAATGATAATGATTTTCTGTCTGGTTGTAATCTTTCAGTTTTATTTAAAATTTAAACATTTTTTGTTGGGTCTGTGAGCTTCATTCTTTCTCTGCTCTTTACACGTTTGTAGGTTACTAGGGATGGGAGTTGATAAGATTTATTGATACCAAAGCCATTTTCGAGTCTGCTTATTGATCCAATCCCTTATCAATTCCCTTATCAATTCTTGTGTATTTTCTGTAAAGAAAAGGTTACCCTACACAAGTTTTCAGGGTCAAGAATGTCAAACACATTGCACACCTGATATTTATTGCTTTTTTGTGTAAATAAGGCTTCAACTAGTACCTGGCGCTTCCCCTCTTCCTTGAAATCTAACAGACAGAATGTTATCATTGTGTCAAACTGTGTGAAATTAAGCCACACTCTTGATTGCCTCAGTCTCTTGTCTGCCATAATTAATTTATTGACTCTTTTGTGGTTTATAATTTATTGATTCTTTTGTGGTTTATGCTGACTGTCTCTAATGAGAGTTTGACCTCCTTGATTTGCAAGGCATCTAGAGCAAAGTCAAAGTAACTGATAAGGGAATTAATGCGAAAAAAGACTAATGATAATGATTCCTTAAGCTATTTGTTATTGATTCTCAACTGGAAGTGGTACCTCTTTATGTACCTCTGCATTAAAAGAAAATTTTTATAATAAACCAAAAGCCGTTTCAAACCCTTAGTTCTCTCCTAACATGACATTGATTCACAAAGATAACTCGTGTTTTCTGTTTTTGCTCTCGTCTCTTGCCATGCAGCCGCTGTCCCGTTTCTTTCACGCTTCTGCCCTGATCAGAGACACCATGGTCATCGTTGGAGGGAGGACAGAAACAGAAGACTACAGTAACTCAGTATCTCTGTACCAGATCAACTGTAACACATGGATACAACCAGGTAACTGTCTGAATATTTTTTACTGTTGTATCTATTGTCACATTATAACTTAATATACTATATCCAAACCACTTCTCTTCTCTTTGCTCCAGCCTCAGCGATAGGCGATCCAGTTAATCGTTCAGTGTCTCTCGCCATGACGAGCTGGGACGGTCGTCTGTTCTTATCAGGGGGCTTTAATGGCGTCACATTGGGCAGACTCCTCACCCTGTCTGTGCCCTCTGATCCCTGTGCACTCATGCAAACACCTGAAGCCTGTAACACCACCACCGGCAGCTGCCTCTGGTGCAGGGGAATCTGTGCTTCTTCTGATACAGCTGAGAGGTAATAATGGAATAATACTCGGAATAAACAACCACCAGTAGTATGAATTACAGTTGCTAACAGATATTTTGACTCTTCTTCAGAATGGGCTGTTTTACTGGCCAGTCTCCCTGCTCCCCAACCCCTCGTCAGCCAGACCAGTGCCGCAGACTGAAGACCTGCAGTGAGTGCCTCGCCAGACACCCAAAAACATTCTCCAGTCCATCACAGGTAACTTACAGCACTTTCCATTTTACACACTGTCCAGCTTAAAGTCTAGCAGCTACCTGTCAACTAAAAGCTGTTCTTTGCTAAATTTTCCAGCCTGCACTGCAGTGTAAGTGGTGCACCAACTGTCCAGAGGGCGCCTGCATCAGCAGCTCTGTTAGCTGTACCTCTGAACACGACTGCAGGATCAACCAGAGAGAGATCTTTCTGTCCAGCAACTGCACCGAGACCAGCTGTGAGGCCTCCGACTGCCCCAAATGTACTGCATCTGGGAAATGCATGTGGACTCGACAGTTCAAACGCACAGGTACAGGCACTTGCTCACCTTGTATTAAATGTTGATAATTTTGCTTTTAACACTATTGACAAACAGATCATTACCAAATACAAATAAAAGATTTAAATAATTTTCATCCTTTACAAATTGTCTCCAAAAATGTTGACTTTTTTTGATCTCTTCAGGTGAAACTAGACGCATCCTCAGCGTGAATCCCACCTACGACTGGACTTGTTTCAGCTACGCCCTGCTCAATGTCTCCCCAATGCAGGTGGAGTCTTCACCCCCGATGCCATGCCCTCCACCCTGCCACAGCCTCCACAACTGCAGCCTCTGTCTGGGCTCCCGAGGGTCAGATGGGGGCTGGCAGCATTGTGTATGGAGCATGGCTCTGCAGCAGGTAACTCAACCTTACTTTTGAGTTTCAGCTGTTTTGTAATTAATCAATCAGAACATGTTTTTACGCTGCTGATCATTCTGCTTATCCCTCAGTGCATGAGCCCCTCTTTCATGCCCCTGAGGTGTGAGGCAGGTCAGTGCGGTCGGCTGCTTTCAGGGGGGGACTCCTGCTCCCCCCAGTGCTCTCAGCTCGACCAGTGCTCCCAGTGCATTGCCAGGCCTCAGTGTGGCTGGTGTGCCACTAAAGGGGGAAATGGAGCTGGACGCTGTCTGCAGGGAGGACTTGATGGTGAGAGTTTATCCTCTTTTCACTTGATCTTCTTTTTGTTTATTTATGGATGAATTTATTTTACTCTGTTCTTCTTCTGGTCACCTATGTTTCTCCATCCTCTTGTTTCAGGATGGAGTGAGGGTGTCTGCCCCCTGAGAAACAGCAGCTGGTCCTTCCTCCACTGTCCAGAAGAAGATGAATGTGCCAATGGGCATCACCACTGCAACAGCACCCAGGACTGCCACGACCTGCCACACGGATACCACTGCACCTGCAAACATGGTTACATACTTAGCAGGTAAGATAAGGAATTTGTCAGTATGTTGATGTGCAGTTTAAAAAAGTCACGTCAGTATGATTGTCCTGCTTATTTTCAAATACATTATATCATCCAAGTCCATCTCTAAGTCAGGTTTCTTAGAGCAGGACTAACATATCTATTGATGATGGGTTAGCAGGTGTTCTGCACATGCTCTGAAGTCCACAAGTTAATCCAGTTGTGGAAAAGCTAAATGCTAAACATGACAGAAGTAGCAGTGTCATTTACCATTGCTATTGTTATATAGCAAATATCTCATTTGTGCCAAAAGTCAGATTTGGTGTTTATGAATTGTACAGTGCTGTAGAGTTGGTCATGTTTTTGTAGCTGAACATATGACAGGTTATCTGCTGCTGACTTACTAGCAAGGTCAACGAGGCAAAGCAAGTTTATTCATTGAGTGCATTTAATACACATGGTGCTTTACAGATGGGTAAACAAAGACAGTTAAAATACTGAAAGCATTAAAAAACAGCAAAAATACATTGAAATAAATCAAAATGTAACAATTGATCAACAGTAAGAGAAATGACAGTAAGCAAACGCAAAAACTTCAAAAAATATATATTATACATTTCCTGGTTTTCTTAAATACTATTTTTTAAAGTGGTTGATGGATCCAACAATAATCTATTTAGGCAGATATTTGGTTAAAAAATACTCAATTAGCTTATCATAATTAATGCCTGTGGTCACTGATACTATTACCTGCGGTTTAACACTGTGTTCTCTCCTCTGGGATGTCAACAAATCAACTGTCCACGGGTTCACCCATTGGCTCGTTGGATGCTCCTACTGCTCTGTCAGCCTCAGCAAAAAGTGTGGTAGAATCTCCCAAACTTTGTGTTTGTCCCTTTGGTCAAAAAGATGAATCCAGTGTTGAAATCTGTGTCAAAATTCACGCTGAGACCAACAGGATAAAAGCTAATCAGCTAACACATTGCTGCACAGTTAATGTTCGCCATGTTTTGTGATGTGTTTGAGGACCAGGCAGTAACATCTTGATGTGTTCATGTTGACTCTTTAAAGTGAGTGTTTGACAAAGATAAAGGGCATTTTGTTAATCCACCTACATTAAAGCAGGAATTAGTTAGAATAGTTTTCCTGACTGTTGGATACTTGTTGCATTGCTTCTTGAGATCTTTTTGTTCTGCTTTGTCGAGCAAACACTCACTAGTCATTGCAACAAAACACGAGAAATGATAGGTTTCAGTATCAGCTGATCTTACTGACGTGATTGATATCAGTCACAAAAAGCCTGATTGGGGCAACCATATTTATTTTTGATAGCAGTTAATAAGGATTTTCTATTCAAATTCATATGTAATTTTTAATTTTTTGTTAAGAGTGTTAGTCATTGCCTTACAGTGTTCTCATAATCTGATTTCACTGACTACAGAGTCTTAGCTTCCCAATGGACAGATTTACCTCCTGGTATCACCTAATCAGAATGGATTCTGTGTAATATTTTACCCCGGAGTGTCTAACCAAGGATTTAGACTTTCAGATTATTCTGTCTGTACCTGTGCACAGCCCTAAGCTGACCTGCAAAGGATGTTGTGGTGGAAATATCCCCCACAGTCTACAAACAGGAAGAAGGCCCATAGCAACAGCTCAAAAGGGGGCATATTAACACCCATTAAAGTGGAGGTGGACTTATTACAATCAATGAATCGATTCTCCCCGGTGTACAGTGAGATAAAGACGAGTCGTGTGAAATTGCTTTATTGAGCCATAATCTTAGCTTGGCTTAAATGTGCATGTAAATATACTGAGTGTTTACACTCACAGCAGGTGTTATACTGCTTTGCATTGCATTACATTGTTCATAAGATTAACTGAAACTTCCTCCTCTTGTTTTCTCTCGTACAGCGTTTCTGGTCAGTGTGAGCCAGTTTGTGCTCAAGGCTGCGTTAACGGGACGTGTGTGTCTCCGGGAGTGTGTCAGTGTCACTTTGGATTTGTTGGGGATAACTGCTCCTCTCAGTGCAGCTGCAACAAACACAGTAACTGTGCAGGCGTTACCAAACCAGATGTTTGCCTTGAGTGCCACAATAATACCATCGTAAGTGCTTCTCTTCAAACGTATAAATAAACTTTAGACACAGGCTGCCATTTTCCAGGGTTAATGATGTATTCCTTCCTCTTTCTCAAGGGTAAGCACTGTGAGAAGTGTAAGCCACTGTTTGTGGGCTCTGCAAAGGGGGGTGGAACCTGCCGTCCATGCCGGGAGTTTTGCAGGGGAAACAGCGGCATGTGTTTATCCCGAGATGAGCATAAGAAGGCCCTCGAGAACTCAAGGCTCTTCCCGTTGGACCCAAGCAGTGTAAGTGCTTTTGGCCTCCCTCTGACAGTATGTTAACATTTACACGACTCGTGCTTACTTTTGTATATCTGTCACAGTCTGTTTTCTGCCTTTTTGTTAAGTTTCAGGAATAAACCTGTCTTTATTGTTAATCAGATTCAGGACTGGGTGTCTGAGGGTCCCACAGAGGAGAATGCTATGTGTGTGAACTGCCAGAACAACAGCGTGGGGGATAAGTGTGAGAGCTGCCTCAGTGGTTACTTCCTGCTGCAGGGTAAATGTGAAAAGTAAGTCATGTTTGCTGGATATTTAAGATGTTACAACACCAAAAAATCTAAAGTTTCTCAATTTAGATAATGCCAGACTTAAGTGAATTTTATTTGTATACTGCATTTTTTAGCATTGTCAGCAGTAGTCATAATTTTTAGCTGATGTAGGGTCCAGACCAAAGATATGCAACACAGTCATACCATCTTAGAGAGTTTTATGGAGCAGTTGCAGCTGTTTGAACTGAGCCATTGCCAATCAAGTCAGGCCAAACAATTAATGGCAGCTGACTTTATAAAAAGCTGTACTGACAGTTATGACAATACCATCATTGTACTTTTACATATAGAGTGTTTTCTTTTATGTATGTTTGTTTTTCACATTTCTTGAGAACTTATGATTTTGAATATAGGAGTCTTTGAGTCCCAACAGCATCATTATGTTAATTAACCATGGCTCACCTGTTCCTTAGAAGTGTATTGTTGTCATTAGCTTTTTCCTGGTGAAATACTACAGTCTCAGTGGTCAGTGTTTGCTCTTCTTTTTGAAAGTGTTACCAATCCCCCCTGTAAATGAAGAAACTGCTTCCTACATTACCAAAGGAAATGTTAAAAGATGGGCTAACTCCAACATTGAGGTTGTGGTATGTAGAGACACAAGCCCCATGGGTTTTGGAATTCTGTCGAAGCACCCACAGAGAGTCTAGAGTCTGTTTTTTTTATGTTTTCTCTTTTCATAACAATTATGAGGAAAGCAAAACTGTGGTCCCAGCAAGTAACTCACCATTACAGTCCTTATTCATATCGTATGAGACTAACTATATGCAGCTAAAAGGCAGGCATGATCAAGTTAACACAGTATTTATGTGTGTAATAATGCCAAATTGGTGCTGGGTTGGTGGATGGAGGGCAAAACCACCAACCGTATGCTTCTGCTGGCCTTGGTTGATTCTCTTCTGAGGCCCTTTTGCAGAATGTCCTTGCTCTCTCACCCCCTTTGACTAATCTGCCCACTGTCTCTTTCTTCTATTAAAAAAGGCATAAAATGCCAAAGAAATATACCTTAAGAGATGGGAGAAGTCTGTTTAATGCTTCTGTATGTTGTTACCTACCATGTGAATGTGAAGTATCACATGTGAACATCTGACAGCATTAATTCAGTTGTTCTTTCTGAGATTGGATTCTGTAGAAGTTTAACTCATTCCTGGACAATACCTCCATAGTTGAAATTTTTCACAATTTATGCACATCCCTGACATTTGCACATTTGAACCATCCTTTTTTATTGTATGTGTGCACTTTTTATTTCATATTTTACACGTCATGTGTTTATATTCTTTTTTTATATTTTAGGTTTTTACATTTTATTTATATGTTTGGGTTATGTGGTGGTGGAAAGTCGCAAAATAAGAGTTTCATTGCCCATTAATGGCCGCTGTGTTTTAGTGTGTACATGACAATAAGCATCTTGAATCTTGAATTTTGAATTTGGCATCTGACTGAAAAAAATCCTTGTCAAGAAAATAGAAAGTAGACAGGTTGATAAAGGCAAGTGGCAGTCAAGACCTTAAAAAAATCTTCGTGGTTGGTACTGAAGGGAAGCTTACTCTCTAGAGGATGGTTTCATCAGTGAGTGAAAGCTATCAATACAGCAGTGTGAACTTATAGGCCTTTTGAACCCTGCAGAACAGCAAGGAGTTGTAAGTTCATCTTGACTGGTCAAAAATCTTTGGTCTGAACTGGCACATTTTTTCTTAAAGTTGTTTTTCTTTTTAAATCCATCGTGACACTTATTGGCGCTCTTGCTGTTAAAAAAAATTGAAACATTCTTTATTGCCTCCTCTTCAGTGTAAGTATTTTCTGCTCTTTATTACAGGTGTCAGTGTAATGGTCATGCAGACACATGTAATGAACATGACGGTACAGGCTGCCCCTGTCAAAACAACACAGAGACCTCCTCTTGTCTCAGCAGCCCCCAGAGTGACAGGAAGGACTGCTACAGACAGCAGGTAAGAGCGTGCCAGAGATTATTGTAAACATGGAAGCCTGGATGTATTTTCTTTTTAGCGACAGCCTCTGATTGTTTTGCTCTTCTGTCCAGTGTGCAAAGTGCAAAGACTCCTTCAATGGCACACCTGTGAATGGGCGCCAGTGTTACCGTCAGTTCAACGTGGATACTGAGTGCTGCTTTGACCCCACATCCCAGACCAACTGCTTCCATGATCCCACCATTCGTAACCTTCCAAAGGGACGCACAGTGTTTTTCGCTGCCCAGCCAAAGTTCACAAATGTGGACATAAGAGTCACCATCGATGTTACCTTTGGTGAGGTGGAGGTGTACGTATCCAACTCTCATGACACCTTCATCGTGGATGTGGACCGCTTCACAGGGATTCACACCATCAAGATCGAGGAGGAATCAGTGACTCGAGGAACGACGACTGGCACAGAAAAGGATTCAGTTCCATCCCCTATAAAAGTGTTTGCCAATTCTTCAAGTCTTGGAGGTCCTGTGCTTTCCCACAATCCTCTGCAGCTACAAGCCAAGGCACCAGGAGTGGAGAGGGAAATAAGAGAGGAGCGAGCAGAGGGACTTATCACCTACATCACTGTGTGGAAACCACAGACAGTGCTGATAGTCCGTGCTGTAAGAGATCGTGTGGTCATCACCTTCCCTCATGAGGTGCACTCCCTGAAGTCCAGCCGCTTCTACATCGCTCTGAGAGGCGTGGGGACAGAGGAGCGAATAGGAGAGTCCCAGGGTCTGCTGTTTCTGCGGCAGGACCAAGCCCACATTGATCTGTTTGTCTTCTTCTCTGTTTTTTTCTCCTGCTTTTTCCTTTTCCTGTCCGTCTGCGTCCTCTTGTGGAAGGTCAAACAGTTCCTGGACTTCCGTCGGGAGCAGCGTCGCCATATCCAAGAGATGACAAAGATGGCGTCAAGACCCTTCGCTAAACTCACAATTTACCTGGAGCCAGAGGAGCCTCAGCTCATCTACTTGCCTTCTGCTGGAGGAGGGGTGGCGGGCGGCACTGTATCACTCGCTCATGCTCGCACAAGCAAGTTAGGAGGAGTGGTGGTGGGCCAGAGAGGCAGGGCAGGAGCTGTCTCTTATAAACATGATCCAGGCTCAGGACCTACAGCCCACCACCACCATCACCTTGCCCTAGGTGGAGGGGGCAACGGCGGTCAGCACCTGCCGCTGCACTACCTGAACACCCACCACTATGCCAGCACCACAGCTGGCACCCAAGCCTCACACCATCATCACCCATCAACGTACAGCGGCTACCAGCACTTTTGCCGGTCCGACCCCTTCCTCTCACAGCTCATGGGCTTCTCGTACTCCTCCTTTAAGGTCGGGCCCATCACTCTGGAGCCCACAGACGACGGCATGGCCGGGGTGGCCACTGTCCTCTTCCAGTTACCGGGGGGTGTGTTGGCTCCAAATCGTGCCTGTCTGGGCTCCGCTTTAGTTACTTTGCGCCAGAACCTGCAAGAGTACTGTGGCCATGGCAATGGAGGAGGGCACCCAGGGGCTGGCGCAGGACGCAAGGGGCTGCTAGGGAACCAACACCTGACCACTATGGCTATGTAGGAAAGTAAATATAAAAATCTATAAAAGAGAGCAGGAATAAAGTAAATAAAAGATGGGATAAACAGTAAGACTTTATATTAAGGTCTCTTTAATAAGGCATTAACTAATAGGTAATAAGCCACTTGTAAGAATTTGTTATATGCTTATAAACATAAAAACGTCTGTGTAATAACATATGGCACATCCACTATTTCTTTAAAGGCATCTACAGGCTGATGTTTGCTCCCGTTGTTAAGATTAGTGTGATCCATGAAGCTATGATTATTTGTATTAATTGACTCTTGTAGGGTGTTTAAATGTTTTTCCTTCAGCTTCTTTCAGGGTTTTTTTTATGTATTACATTAATTTGCTTAATTATTTCCTTTTAGTTGTACTTAATGCACTGACCCACACACCTTACCTCTCTGTGCATAAACAGGCTTTGCACCACCTCACCTCCTGCTGCTTCTCTCGACCCAAGCCTAATCATATACCAGTATTCGTTAGCTTTGCTTTTAATAATTCACACAAGTATTACAGCTCAGGTTTTGACGTGTGTCTTGCTCAATACTCAGTTAGAACAACAGCTGATTCAGCAAGTTGCATTACTTTTCTTGATTCGAAATGCAGCAATCCAAAACTTGGAGTGAAGATAAACATGAACTGCAGGAAAAATATTACAGTAATGTCTTCAAATGTTCATATTAAGCAAAAACAAAACTCATATCCTATTCATTTATCGGAGGGGATTTGATAACACATGCCTTTCTCTCTCTCTCCTTCTCTCTGCATGAAGATTCACAGGGGAGACCCTGCCTTTAAACTAAAATGTAGAAAAGAGCAATGGAGCTCTTTCTTTTGATTGTGGAAAGTGAATAAGGCAGATTAAAAGATATTCACAGAAATAAAGGTTGATAAATATACTTGGAATCCCAAGTATGTTCTATGGAAACTAGTCAACTGTATATGTACATGAGCACATCGTCACCTGCAGAGCTGCTCTCCCTTTTTATAAAATTTAAAATGATGAAGAAGAGCACAGCGTTTTATTGCTTTTGCTGTAATGCAGCGCCAGCAGCAGTAACTTTAAGTAAATTACAGATTTTTCTTATTCACCACAAATGTGCCACTCAAAGCACTGAGATATAAAGGTCATTTAGAAAACACCAGAAGTACACTGGCAATACAATCCTGTGGGAATGTAGTTTAAAAAGTAAATATGAATGCTGTTAATAGTTAATTATTCCTTTATCACGCACTTATTAATAGCTAACAATGCCCCTATGTTGCTGAATTTAATAGGAAACAGTGTCCTGTTAAAAATAATGAATCCTTAATTCTGTGTATATTCTTAACTTTTAAAAACATGTTATTTAATTTGTAGAGTGTCCTAAAGCCGATATTAGATGTGTCCTATGCTTTTATGAAATTATAAACAGACATAATTATTTCTATAAGCAACTAAGAAGGCCTTATTTGTGGCTTATTACTTGTTAATAACAGGCTATTCAGAAGACCTTTATGTAGAGTGTTACTAGATAGACCTGTAAAGTGTCTGATATATATTAAATTCATTTTCTGAGAGAATAAGGCAAATTCAAAGTCAGAGAAAGAAATATGATAGAGTCTGTTAAAGTGAGCATTTTGAACAAAGTTGTACATACACTGTATAATGTATTATTAAGTGTCTTTTATTGTATTATGTATTGCTATACTGTATTTCAGTGCTTCACATGACCAAGCCAGCTGTCTCTAGAATGCACTACAACTGCTAAACGTATCATCTAAGCAATGTTGCCACCCGTCTATGATCACTAAAGAGGTATGAGCACACTTGACAGACGGCCTCGTACAAATACTGATGCTGGGCTGTTGTGAAAATTCTCCTCATTGGCCATCAGGAGTGTTAACAAAAAGTGCATCTGCCCTCTTTGGAACCAAAATGTGCTTTATACCCCTACAAGTGACAATCAGAAATGCCGCTAAGAACAAAAGACTTCAGTAGGTTCAGCGTAACGTGATTGTCGGCTCAGCGCAGGTAAAAAAAAAAAAAAGTTGCTTGTGAGATGTTTTTTTTATATCATAGTCAGTATGAGTAATTTATAATTGTAACTCGGTATATGGCAGGCTTCTAAGCTACATGTTTTTGTTAAACAGACTCGGTCATGTTCTCTGTTACAGAGTTATCTTGTTTTTCTGCTTATCTGCCTTCACTTCTTGCCTTGTCTGAGTCAACAGGCTTACACTTAAACTTGTGTTGATGGAATTGTGTTGCAGCTCCTAGGGGACAAATGACAAAAGCATATGTTACATTTTCTGTCATGAATTGTTTTTGTAAGAAAAAAAAGAAAAAATGAAGGATTTTCGTGATCAAACTTCAGTCCTTGGCCATATTATATTGTAAAATGGCAGAAGTTGTGCTTAATAATGAAAGAATTTTGTGTCCTTTTTAAACATTTCATTACATTTTGTTGACATGAAATGTGCTTTGGCGTTTGGCTAGTTTGCTGGACTGCATTAATTCAGGCATTGTGTCTGCGTAGATGATTGTATCAGCCAGTCATTGCTACAATTTGATCAAAACCAACTGACGGTGGAAAGACTCGTAGGGGAAAATGTTTGGAAAGTTGCATTTCAAAATTCTCCTGGTGAGAGATTAGGAAAGACTTGACAGCATTCTTATTTGATGAGACTGAATAACTCGTTCACTGGTTGGTATTTTTTTGATTTTTTTTTAAAATCCTTTTTGCACTGCATGGAGGCGACAAGCCCCATTATTCATGTGAAACACTAAGAGGGGACGTTGTCGGGCCTCAGGCGGCACAGGGTGTCATGGATGGAGCTCTGAATGGTGCTACTGGCTTCTTATCAGATTCCCAAAGTCGTTACAGGTTTTATCATGAATGCATACTTACAAATGCAAAACTAACGCTCAAATAAATACTGTCACTATTTATAGCAGCCATCCACATTAAAATAGTTTTTTGTCTTGGATCTTTGTGTATGTTTTTTTTAACATACTTTATTTTTGTACATAACTGTTGTGTTTTTTTTTTCTTGTTTTCAAAGAAGGGAACAGTGTTGAACAGAAGGTTGCGTCAAGATGTTCTGATCTGAATCGGCTGAAATAAAGTCTGTGGAACATGAGTGTGTGTGTGTTTTTGAATCATGACAGATATTAGATACTTGGGTCTGATTTGGTTTTGGTTTCTAACAGCCCAAATAGGAAGAACCATAAATCAGCTTAATTTCGCTCGGATGTACACATTTCCATTTTGATTTGGAGATAATGATTAAAAATTAAATAACTCCATGTACTAACAATTTAAGAGCATTTAGCTTCCACAAATGTGCCTTTTTTCCTAAAAATTACTGTAGGGCTGTGCATTTTTCACACATGATCTTGATTCCTGCCATTGAACCCTTTTTATTGATCACATCAGCTTCCTTTATTATAAGTGTTGCCTTAATTGTCAATAATTTCTTGCGCCTCCATAAACATCCTCTACAGACAGCTTGAATGAGTCAGGAATAACAAACTGTAATTGTTTTTAATTTATTGAAAAGAACAGGTTTATCACTTTGTCTTTAATCTTAAGAAAGATTTTCATCTGTTGGACATGGACAGGATTGGTTTGCTTTAACTCCCTGCAAGAAATTCATGATTGATGAAGTGGAAATCAATATTTTAACCATAGTCCATGTAACAAATGCAGTAAGATGAACAAATCACAAATCATAGTCATATAAAATAAAAAGATAAGAAACTGTATGAATCTTAAAGGAAATACAAGTGTCAGTCTTTGAGCAAAGGCAAGGAATATGAATAAGGCAATATAGCAGTTAGCAAAAATACTGTACCAAGAGCCAATTAAACCAAAGATGTAGACATACTTAAAGGTATTGTTGCATAAATTACCAAATATAAATATACATGCAAAAATTATAATAATGTGTAAATTTAATATATATGTTCTTAGATTTTGATAATGAATAAATAAGTGCAGTGAAGTGTGTGTGCATGGACTCAATAAGTGGACAGTAGTAAATGTGCATCATCTAAAATTGTTAATATATAATCACTAGAATAACGGGTATATGTGTGCATGGACTAGAGTAATGACAAAAAATGATAAAAATACATTTCATTAAAATATAGGAGAGGGATAAATACAAAAACTCTTCAAGATAGCTTTTATCTTAATTTAATATTTAAATATTTACATTTTTAGGTAAACAGTAAAACTAAATTAAATGTGATAAACATAAAATTTAAGAAACTTGAATGTAATAATCCAGTCTGTACTTACTTTTTACCAGCACAAACAAAAAATACCAAGCTTTACTTCTTTTTTAATTGCAAAAAAAGTAACATTCAGGCATATTTTACACTGATTTACATCTTTTTGCAACTCATAAAATATCACTTACCTAAAAAAGAGATCCCTGTGACCATTTATTAGAGGGTATTAATTTTGTTCATGCTTATGTTGAACCAAAAGGTGTGTTAAAAGATTTGGTTCTTATGAAAAGAAACAAAAAACAGATTATAGGGCAAGCCAGATGTCGAATTACACAAGTTTTGAATCTTTACAGATATAAAAGGTTAGAGACACATTATATAATAAATTAAAACATTTTAAATCCTTTAAATGATCCAAATTCCAGAAAGTTATTTATAGTACATTGCTTGATTTACCATCGTCTCTAATTTCACCAGTAGAGTGAGTTCACTGTTTGAAGCTATTTTCACATTTTTAAACAGAATAACTTGGTTTATTTATAAATCTGCTTGCTTTAAGACAGGTGCAGAGCTGGTTTGGGATAAGGACAGTCTTGTATCTTTTCATTGGGTCCAAAACTGCTGCTCCCCTGCCTGGGCCGCCGGTTGCCCAACCCTGCACTCGAGAGACGTACTTCTATAATGTAAATAAATAGAAACAGTTTATCAATGAAGTAATGTGATGCTCTGTCACTTTAAATGTGGGCGGTACCTAAACGACACAGCTCGACTCTGATTGGCCAAAACCACCGGAAGTCCGGTGCTGTGTTATTATCTCATTAACACTACACACCAAAGCTTAATGGAGCACTTTGTCGTCGTCTGCTTCTATCAAAGATGCATTCGTTGAATTATAAAATACACGAAGGTAAGTTTTCACGCGTCGGTATACAAAAGCTCTATGGCACTGACCGGCGCTAAGTTATTAGTAAGCTACAGCAAAGGAGCCGCAGTGTTAGCAACTTTGCTAAGCTAAAGCTGTCGTTATCATAGCAAAGCAGCGATGCTAACGTACATGGCTGGAAAATAGTTGCTTGTTTATGTCTGTCAGTTGTTGTCATAGTCTTGAATGTCGCTATCGTTGCCTTTTAAATGTATTTAGCAGATTAATGCCACATTTCTCTGGCCCACAGCACACTAAAGAGACCACATCCTAATCTGAATCAATGGTGACAACATGAAGATGGAAGCTGCCAAGAAGAAGTCTTTGCAGAACAACGCAGAGACGGAGGAGATACTCCACGATGTGGTCACAGTACAAAGTGAATTTAAGTCAGAAGAGGACTCTGATGAAGTTTACAGTAACGGAGAAGGTCTTAATATACAGATCAAGGAGGAACCTGATCTCCAGGAGATCAGTGAGGAGTTCACTTCACAACCATTGAGCCGGTCAGACGCCAACACCAACACAGTGACATCCTGGTCTGCTGCTCCTGATCAACGAGGGTTCATAAAGGACGAGTTTGAGCAGCCAGAGTATGAATTCAATGACGCTGTTGTTAAAGAGGAGTCTGACATGTGGATTAAAGAGGAGGAAGATGGTGAAGAGGATGTAGATAACATGCAGGAGAGCTTTGCAGAAGATGAGCAAGTCTGCACAGGTAGGAAAGATAATCAAGCATTAAAAAACTATGAAAGGGTTTTTTGTGTCTAAAGAAAGGCATGCTTTTCTCCTTCATGGCTTAAAATGAGAAGAAAATAAATACAAGCAGCACTGCATTGTACTGGTGGTCACTAGGGATGTAATGGTATGAAAATTTCACATCACGGTTATTGTGACCAAAATTATCATGGTTATCATTATTATCGCAGTATTGTTGCAGTGTGCTCAAAATATTCGAAAGTACTTATACACACACTGAAATCATTTAACAAAGTTTTGTTTAGTTAAACAGTAATGTGAATTTAAGTACAATCTGCAGTGGTCAGAACCTGACCCTCTTCCCCTCTCTGGTTCCTCGCTGAGGTCTCAACAATCCAGCCAGGCCGCTCCACTCTGATGCTGCTGTGGGGGTTTGTGGTTCTTTCTGCCTCCCTTCCTTGAGAATCTTTTTCTGCAGACAGGGTGACCGTCTTATAGTAGTGTTCCGTTTGCATCCTCGTGAAATCCAAAATACGACCAGACTTAAGACTTTGTTGATTTCAAGGGGGGAAAAATCTCTGGAACAGTGTAGGGCTGGGCAATATCTCATTTAAATCGTTTAATTCAAATTATTTTCTGCAGAAGATTTAAAAATTAAAAATCAAGATTTTTTTTCTTGATTTACTCTAATTGTAAATTGTTGAAATGTTTGAAAATATAAATATTGAAAATGTACAGTTTTCATGATGGCTGGCCTTGTCAGGTTTTGCACAAGCACTTTTATAGGCTTGTATTTGTTTTTTAAATGAGATTAATTATTGCTCAGAGAGTTCATAATATATTGTGAAAATACCTCAGCTTTCAGTGTTTATGTAGACAAACCTGCCTACATTTAAACTATATAATCAACATTTTATGACACACTTTAACTATAAGTGCTAAATTCTGTTTGGTTTGGGAATGTATTTTGACAACATAAAGGCAAAGCTTGATGCATGTCATTATTGTGTCACTTGGAGATTTGTTTGTTTGTTTCTTTGTCTGTTTTGAGAGGAAAAAATTGATTAAAATCGTTAATTGAGTGTTGTGGAGAAAAAAATCGGGGATTTTATTTTCAGGTTGTATCGCCCAGTCCTAGTACAGTGTCTGTGCGGGCACCAACTGCTACACTTTTGCTTTCAGGGGCCAAACATTGCAAACTGTGCATGCACACCTGCGTCTGAGGGACCGCTGCTGCTTTACTGAGGAGCAGACACATAGTTCTGACTTTTCCAGGCAATGAGCAGCATCACTGTGAGTTATTGACAAAGTGAGGTAATCAAACATGGTTTTAAGGGTATTTAAAACAGGAAACAATAATACTAACCGTCAGAAATTATACTGCGTTTTATCATTTTATTGGTTACCGTTTCATCCCTAGTGGTCACCTTAACAACATTCACCCTACACCTGAAGTGAAGCTTTGCCTTCACTGTGAATTTTGGGAACAAGCTGATCCCCTCTTTGCTCCATCTCCAGAGTTGGTGTCAAGGGGTATTAATGAAGGCACACACACTCAGCAGGAGAAAGTACCACTGTGACTGAGTGTCTCTGCCTTTGTGGAGATGTGGGGCATGTGCTGTGTCGAGCGCATCCAAGCAGTGTTACAATGTGGATGGACACGGATATTACAGCTTCACGTGATTAATGTGTCTTGAAGTGTAAATATAACAGAGCTTCTTTGTGTCTGTCCTTGCGTGAAGGCAACTTTAATTGGCCTACATGTACTGAAAGGCAGACACACACATATACAGTGCCACTATCCCCTCTCACCAAGATTAGAGCGACAAATGGAGGGTCAGCTTGTTCCCTCCATTCTGTCACCATCTGATGATGTTCACAGCTCAGGGAAATGTTACAGGAGTGTTAATATCATGGCCTGAAACAGCAGCGTAATCAAGGTTTCAGACACACTGAGAAACTCTTTTAAGTCCCTTGAGTAAAAGTTCTTGTTGAATGTGACATAATCATAACAACATGATTTATAACAATATACTTCAGTAAAGGTAAGTATTAGTTTTGATGCATTATTTTGTTAATACTAAGCTTTCTATATACACAGTTCGGCTGTAAAACTGTTTGCTGATATAAACAGAGAAGTCACCAATTTGACAGGCACATTTTCTGCGGGAAATGTTGCATGTGGTTTGATGCTAACAGCCATAAAAAGAATTCTCTTAAGTACCCACAGTAGCTTGCCTCTTCAACTTCTTAGCTGTATAATTTAAATATCAGTGTTCAGGAAAAGTTGAAATCTTTCGTTATTAACTTTCATGTTTTATGTATCTGCCTTTTTTGTTTGTCTCCTTTTCTTAGAGTCATCATCTGACTTTTTCCCATGTCCTCACTGCTCTGTCTCTTTTACTGACTTGGATTTCTTGGAGAAACATGTCAAATGGGTCCATCAGAAACAATACCTTGCCGGTCTGAAAAAATGCCTCTCAAGCAGCACCCTGAACCTAATCCCCAAACACACCTGCACAATCTGCAGTGGCACCTTCACCTCTAAAGTAAGTTTAAGAATCCATGTACGTGAAGCCCACCCTTCAGCCCCACCCCGCCGGCTCTACCCCTGTCCAACCTGTGCACGTAGCTTCCAGTACCTAAAGAACCTCAAGAATCACTGCCAGCGATGGCACAACATGTCCGTGGTAACCAGAGGAGGCCATCTCAGCTGCGCTGACTGTGGGAAGAGTTTCAAAGCTACCTGGGGTCAAGGGCGACATTTGTGTAATGAGCCGGATGCCACAGAACCTGAGGATAAGCCGATCTGTCTGGAGATTGGTATACCATGTCCAGAGTGTGGAAAGATTCTGCGCACACCTCAAAGTCTCGAGGATCACATGCGCACGCACACAGGAGACCGCCCGTTTGTCTGTAAAGATTGTGGCAGGAGGTTTGTTGAGCGCAGTGGTTGGCGGCAACACATGAAAATTCACACAGGGGAGAAGCCACACAAATGTCAGATCTGTGGGAAAGGCTTTTTACGACCACACCACCTGAACTGCCACTTGACCACACATTCGGCCAAGAAGGAATTTTCCTGCGCCATTTGTGGAAAGGAGTTCGGACTGAAAGCAAGTCTGAAACTTCACCTAAGGACACACTCCAGTGAAAAACCTTTTCACTGCAGTGTGTGTGGGAAAAACTTCAACACCAGGAAAAACCTGAGGGTTCACAGCAAACTTCACTACAGTGAGAAAGCTCACCAGTGTGGGGACTGTGGGCTGAAAATTGGAGATATAGGAGCTTTGAAAATACACCTGCGGACGCACACTGGAGAGAGACCGTACCACTGTACTGTCTGTGACAGCCGGTTTATTCGCCTTTCACATTTACGTAACCACCAACGCACCCACACCGGTGAGAGGCCCTACAAATGTGATGAATGCGACAAGAGCTTTACTCAGTCTGGTGACCTGATCAAGCATAAAAGGATACACTCCGGAGAGAAGCCTTTTGAATGTCCAGACTGCCATCGCTGCTACACCTCCTCTGGTGACCTGGGCAAGCACCGCAGGAGCCACACAAACCTGCGTCCCTACACATGTTCAGAATGTGATAAAAGCTTCCGCTTGTCAGGCCACTTGAAAACACACATGTTAACACACACTGGGGAAAAGCCGTTTTCTTGTCCTAACTGCCTTCGCAGGTTTGCTCGCTCTCACCATCTTTCTGGGCATGTGGCTAAGTGCCGTTAACTCTCCAAAGTGTTCTGTAAATAAGCTTGCTTGATTAAAAGTGGTCTTTCAGAGAACAGTTTACTATCTACCACTAGATTTTTTTCAATGAATGTGTTAAAGTCAAAATTAATATCTGTATGAAGCTATTTAAAATAACTTTCTGTAACCCTAGATTAACATTTTAACTTATTGAGAAAATGTAATGATACATATGATCTCATTTGTTATGCACAGAGCTCTTTAATGGCCCTATTGAAGACTTTGTTTTTTTTACAGAGGAGATCAACTGGTTTTTCACAACACTATCAGATCTGACATTTGATTATATGGCATGAGTCAGGGTTTAATGAGACATGCAGAATATGAAGTTTTTTTCTGTCTCTTTAGATAACACTGCTGTATTGTAAAACTGTATGAATTACATGATGAATGCACTAACCGTGTGCTTGTTGCTTTTTTCTGTGTGAAAGCAGATTACCTGAGGCATTTGTGCTCATTAAAACAGTTGTTTGTCATTTTTACCTAAAAATCAAAACTGAAATGTTTAAGCAAAATACTATGAGTAACAGATTTCACAAGATTACAGAAAGATCTAATGATAGATCTATTACAATTTCTTTTTGTCAGACAACAAATTAAATAAACAATATTTAAATAAACAATTTTTCTCAATCAACTAGGTCACAGCAAAATGAAAGATGCATACTCAAAGTCTGAAACATTGCCCTGGTGAAATAAAATTGCCCAATCAGAGCTGAACAGTGTCCTTTTTCTGTTGGTAGTACTTTTCTTGTCCTGTACCTGAACATATACATCCAGAATGTGCACTCACAAGTTCACTTTTTTTAAATGAACTCTGCAAAGTAAACTACCTTTAATTAGTTCACAAATCATTGCAATGTTATAAATTGGAACCTTGTCTATTTTCCTGAGAACAGACTACACGTGTGTATCCAAATATCTCAGCTATTTTATTCAGAAAAAAAGGCTTACGTGGAGAGTTACTTGGCTATAAAAAACACTTCTCCCCAGACACAATTTTCAAGAATGTCTCCAAGTGACGCAAGGACAATGAGGCTGAGTGATGGACTAAGTCAATCCCTTTCATACTATTTCTGTAAATACTTAGATGTGGAAAAGAAAGCAATACTTTATGGTATTTTTCAGGTGTTTCTGCTAACTCTGAACAAGAATAAACCGTTCATGTATATAAAGAAATTATAAACGCTCAAGGACTTAGCATGAAGGTAATGGAAAATAGGAGACATGTTAGGAAAATAGTGATTAAAAATGCTACAAAAAGCCCTTTTTATATTTATATTGGTAGAATAATGTACATACTGCTATTTTCATGCTATTTTTACACCTATTCTTTATCAACGCTGTCCCCTTTGCTGCTGTAACATTGCAAATTTCCCCGTGTGGTCCGAATAAAGGTTTATTCTATTCTATTCTGTTCTATAAAAGCACTAAATTGCTTTGCAGATTACTGACAAAAAATTACTTTCAATTGCTTATTAATTTTCCTCTTTCAAAATGTTTTTTACGACAGACTTACATTGAAAGTACAACTGAACATTCTTGACATCTGCAGACACAAACTCAAAATTAAGGTAATACTTGAGTTGAGAGTACTGTTTATTCATTCCCTTCCAGTCAAACTGCTCTGAACTTATTCTGCATCTGCATGTGTTTATTATAGCCACACTCAAAGGACAAAAAGTAACCAGGTAAAGCATTATTTTAAATAGTTATTATAATAATATTCATCTTTAGATATTTTAATCTCTCACTTTGCTGGTGACTTGAAAAAGTGATCCATTTATTTAAATATATTTTGAGTCACTAAGTAACTGCCCAACACTGATATGAAATAGTTATGAACTGTCCCTTTATAGTTCAGTCAAAATGTCCCCTTTAATAAAATGTAAAAACACAGCATAGAATTTTTTTTTTATTTTTATAAAACATTACGTTGTTTTTCTTCAGTTAACATCATATATTTTGACATGTCCCTCATGACCTTTGCTGAAAAAGAAAATGCCGTATGATAAGCAAAATGAGTTATGGGTGGCAATGCTAGGCACAAAAACTACTGCAGATATAGACTTTTTTCTATGATTGTATTTGTATGCAACATCTGGTGGCATGGAAAAGGTACAAACAAGAAAAAAAATAAGCTGAAGAAGAAATTAGAGCAACTTATGGAAAAACTGTAGAGACAAAGAAAATAGAAACATACAGAAAGAGGTGCCAAAGTTAGAAGAATAACTCTGATTCACCCAGGTTAAAAATGAAGGAGCAAACAGCAAATTGAGTAAGAAACTCTAAATTAACTGTACTTGTCCCTTCAACCCCTTACCATCATCAACCCTGTTACCCCAACATTTTTTGTCATTATTTCTTAAAGTTTATGAAAAACCTTTTAAACTTTTGATTTATTTTGTCCAAAATGTGTCGAATAAACAAGAATATAGATTTCATTAAAATACTTAGGTCAAACCACATTTTTGATGAAAAATCATGTGGCTGCAATCAAAAAACGGCCCATTTTAAGCTTAAGGATGGCAAAGAATCAACATTTAAGTTATTTTTAAAACTAACCATTGTTGAAATGGCGTGAGGGACATCTGATTATTATAAAAATGTTGACTAATCTAATTCAGGTTTGAGTTTGGTTCGAGTAGTTTAATGCTGGAAAGATACAAACATTCAGAATCATACTAGAGCTTGCAGTTAACGTCAGCTGCTGATTAAAGGTTCTCAAAGATGGCGACAGTGTTGTTCATGGATACGGAAGCGAGGTAGCCTTGCAGAGCAGACGGACCTGCCTGATCCTGAAATCATGCATGTCCGTCTTTCCAGCCTCCATTGTCCAACGACTTCATTCCCGCTGGAATCGTGTCGGCCCAAAGAGGCGGGAGCTTGGGGAGCAGCGGACGTGACGACAACAGGAAGTGACTGCATGTTTGAAAACAATGGCGGCTTCTGAAGCGGTTTCAACATCTGCGTTTTTTTTTTAATTTATTTATTTATTTTATCAGAAATGGACTCAATTTATCCTTTAAAAGAGGAGGAAGAACATCTCTTGAAGCTTGTCTTACGAGACCTCATGTATTTGCTCTTCTCCTGACCGGGGATCACTGCTGGGAAACTGGGAGAGAACACGGAAATCAATCCACGGACATGCCGGTTAGTCTATGGTTGTTCTGGTTACTCAGCGATACTTGGCGAAATATGCGATCCTCAGAAGTTTACTGGGAAAACTTGGTAGGGATTGTCTTTGGCGAGGTTCGTGACACATATACGTGTTAAATGATACACCTGTGTGGTATAATTTAATGTGAAAGGATAGTCTTCAGGTAGTTTAAGCTAACGGCTAACAGTTAGCCGCTAGGGCTAACGGCCGTTTACTGTTGTTAACCGTGCTCACTGTGGCTCAGCGGCGCTGTCACTGCTTCTTGCCCCGGGAATCGTGAGTTCGATCCTCGGGAAAGGAAAGAAGTAGCCACTTAGCATACGTAGCAGCAATGCTTGATGTGGATTGGTCTGTGATGAGTGTAACGAGCCGAACGATCGTCCCATCACAAGCTGCTGTTGTTTTTGAAGGTTCTGCCCCTGGAAACATCTTTGAACGCCCCTTCCTAGATGGATTAGTGAAGTATTTCCAATATGAAACTGTCCATCTGGCGTGTCAGGTTAGAAGCGAGGCAACCGGTGTAGTCAACCTGAGATGCCATAACGTAGCCGTTGGTATCCTGGTGTCTCACCATAAAATTTAGCGCAAAGTCTCAGCCGCTGTTTAAAACATTAAGCCAAACTGTAACAATAAAACTAAAGTTACACTGAGAATAAACACTGGACTAGCTTAAACTCTACCCAGTTGAGCTGTGCCTTCCAAGTCATTAAAGAAACGCCAAAGTGTGTCGTCCAAAGGTAAGTTCATTTTCTTTTGGTTCTGTTCGACTTATTTTGAATGGTACACTTTATTATTTGATGGTCAGGTCAATCAGCGAACATGACCTGGTGGAAAGAAAACACAAATAATGTATCCAAGTAAACGTTCAGATACTCTGATAAGTTTGTACTGAAGCTGAAGTAAAAAAAAAGTTTATTAAAGTGCAAAAGTAAAAGTGAAAAGGCATCTCAAATGTACTCAAAGTATTGTGTCATTTTAGTACACTGTCCTGTGTATCATACAAAGGCTGGAGAAAGATGTGTCAACCAGTAATTTGCTTAATTATAATGGTGTACAAAAAGTATTACCCTCATAATTATAATGATGTACAAAAAAGTATTACCCTCATGATTATAATGGTGTACAAAAAAGGATTACCTTCATAACTATAATGGTGCCAAGTAAAATATTACCCTCATAACTCAGTGTGACTGGAGAGTTGCAGTTTTTCCCCATTAATGTAAAATTAGCTATCAGGAATTCATGAAATTGAACTTTTACAGATACTTAATATGCCAATATTTCTAAACTCATGATCCCCAGTACAGATATAAATACCAATATTTTTGTCAAGAGCACAAAGCCTCTCTTAACTAATATTGACCTGTTCTTTTTGATGTAAACGGTCCATTTGTGTTAGAGGTAGATGTGAAGCAAGAAAAACATTTTATTCATAAAGGAATGATACCTTTTAAGATGTAAAAGTGGTCATGTAATGATGATGAGGTAAACCATTATGTTACACCTGTACATTCTGCTAAAATTACGGTTAAAATTTGATATTTTTCCCAATTAGTACCTGCAAAATGTTCTCAAAAAATGATGATTCCCTTAATGATTCCTTTTGAAATTCCTTGTGAGCCAAAGTTGGCCTGCATAGGTTTTCAGTTAGGCATGTCACTCCTGATATTTAATGCTGTGCTGCACTGGTGAAGTTTCTGGTGTTTCCACTGATCATGCAGTTCAGAAAGAGATGAGCAGCACAGATAATGGATAGATGGAAAACATGAATATAAATTAACAGTTTGCACTGATACATAACTTAATTTCAGTATCAAAGTAAAAGTTTGGGAATTTTGACCACAGTTGTATGATGGAATGCGTTGGTTCATTTAGTCATTTATTTTTTATTTTATTATATTTTTAAGACAAATGCTTTTTGAAATGTAGTTAAGCACAATATTTTAAACACAAATCACTCAAAAGTAAGAGCAACGATTTTAAAATCTACTTAAAAAGTAAAAGCTCACATAAAGCTACCCAGCTTGAGTTAACTGAGTACATGTAATAAATTACTTAATCCCCTTCACATGCCAGTGTTTTTGAAGAGGTGTTGAGTGACCCTGTGGGGGCACATAGGGACCAAAGTGAGGTTAAAGACTCTTGAAGGGAAGAGGGTGCAAAGTGAAGTAAATGTGAAAATAATCTATACACTGCATAAAGAACATTCAGATATTCTATTATCTTTCTTCTTTTAAGTCATTGCATTTTGAAACAGTCTTCATGGCAGTATTTCAATACATTTTCACAATTTGACAAGTGAAAAGCCTGAGCAGGAGAGAAAATGTCCAAAAAATGCTCTATCTTACCATGGCTTAGATAAGGACTTTAAAAACATAGCAGAACGATAAAGATTTTCAATGTAATGAAATGACCCTTGTTCAGACATTAACATGTGTAAAAATGGTATGTAATTTTTTAATATTATTTTTTAATAATTGCAACTAGGAGCTCTCACTAGATCTATATTGTGTATGGCATGGCAAAAACTGGACACCCCTAACAAAGGCCCACTGTAAACTAAAATACAGATGACATTTTATTATTAAAACACTTGGCCATGACATTTTTACAAGGAAAAATAAGGCCAGTGGTTTACCTCATGTGTCCAAATGTTCAGGCATTAGAAGTCAAATGTAAATTGGTTTCTTCTTTTACATAAGTAATTCATTACTTCTCAGTTTTGCTGTGTTTTGATGAGATACTTTTGTTGTGGCATTTGCAATTGCACACATTTTTAAACATGATCAACACATGACATACAACTTGGACAACTTGAACAAAGTAATGAGTAAACTGAGCCTGACTTTGTGCAGCAGCGTGTATTTGATCAGAATAACTGCCTGCATTTTGGTAAACTACACAGATGTATTAAAGATACTTTTCTTTTTGTGTTTATCCTTTAATTTTTCTCATTTACATTCAGTTTTCTGGACTTTGCTTCTGCTCACATTCCCTCAGGTAAGCCATCCTGTGGAGACCCAGGTAATCCCCTCCCCTCTCCGACCTCTCCCTGTAAGCAGCTGTGGAGATCTGAAGGTCCTGAAGATTTCTCTATCAGAGATGACTTCAAATGGTTCCTCCAAAGCACAAACTGTACAAGAAGCCCCTGCAAGTCATGGAAAAGACCCTCATCTCTGTATTGGTATGAGTCAAATTTAACATAATATTTCAACTCCCATTTCCCCTCTGTCAGAGGGGAATATATTCTTAAGAATATAACAGGCTGTTTGAAAACCTGACATGTCTGTGGAAACTCATGCTTTCTCAAGTGGACTAAAGGATTAATGCCTTATTACCACAAGCAGCTGTTTATTAGGACTGAACAATGTACTGCAATGTACAGCAATTTTATAAAGAGAAATTTCCACTTAAATGCTGTTTTTGTAAGCACCAGTTAAATGGGGTCTTAGTTCTACCATAGATCCACTTATTTTTCCACACTGCAGCCTTCTGCAGTATATACACACACATTAGTCCTAATGCACCTTAGTCATTTTTCAGTCAGCCACTGATTGTTTGTTTAAAAGGACTTGCAGTATTTGTAGTAGGGCTGAACGATATGGACAAAATTTCATATCTCGATATTCATGCCAGATATCTCGATATCGATACGATACGATGATGGGTTCGGTGAAAACCAAGCATTTTTCGGAAAAATAAAAACATCATGATACAAAAGAATGTGGAAAGTGCAGTTTTAGCGTAGGGGAAATCTATATTGTTTATATTGTTGCTTTTCGATATTAATATCTTGAATGCTCATATCTCGATATCGATATGATAACGATATATTGTTCAGCCCTAATTTGTAGTCAAGAAAATAATGAAATTGGGGGCTTTGGTTTCCGTCAAATGCTCAAATGCAGCATGATGTGCTTTGAGTCTTGAGAATGACATTGCACTTCCTGAAATGTGCAGTTCCTGAATTTTGCCGATATTTCCAAAGCCACCTTCGCCAATAACGATATCGATACAGATACAGATTTTTTTGTGAGTAGAGAACAAAGTCTCTACTTAACTAAAATTAACCAATACCTTTCATGGTTTACAGATGTGAAGCAAGAAAAACAACATTTTATTCTTTAATAAATGATACTTTTGATTTATAAAAGTGGGCATTCAGTGGTTATAAGGTAAAACATCATGGTACATCGTGCATTTTACAGATATTATAGACAATTTTTTAAATATTTATGGCCAATTTGTATGGTCAAAATATTGTCTGTAAACATTAGCACATATTTTCATATCTACTGATACCCATATTGGTCCGATAATATCATGCATCCCTTGTTGAAACAATACATTGTTTGGCCCTGCTGTCTGCGCAACATAAAACATCAAGAATGTTTCAATTTTCATTTTAATAATTGAAAATATATACATGTCTATATTAAAAAACTATGATCTGTTGCAAATGCTATGCTTTGTTTTGATTTTGAAAAAGTTAATTAATTAGTTAATTTCTATTTGTTTGTCTGAGAAAGGATAATAACAGGATAAGCATAAGGAAGCTTTACTTCTGCAAGGTTGGGGAAGTGAAATTATACATAAAGTCATATACAGTAAAAAAAAAATCAAAACCAAGATTAGTTTTCTCTTAACAAAAGAAACCCCAGGAAGCTGAGGAAATATATGAAAAGAAACATGAAAATATCTTAAACTGAACACATGAAAGAGTACTTGAGAAGGAAACAGTGTGAAGAATAGATTGCACCAAAAAAAACTATTTCTGCTAGAAGATGACATGCCTTTTACGATTTTCCTATTTATTTTTAAAATGTTTTTTACTTTTCTTCTCACGGTGTCCCTGGTATTATATTTCCTGTGTATGGAATAGATTTCTGCCTCTAGAGGGGCAGTCATCAGAGGAAAACCTTGCTCACACATTCATTTACACCCAGGATATGCATCACCAGGACAAGGGCCACAACCCAACCTGTCTCGGTCAATTCAGTGGGAATTGGTCTATTATTTTTATGTCCGCAATTACGAGGACAGAGCAGTAACTACGACTCCGGCACAGATAACAAAGATATATTAAGTAGTAAATATTATTGACTGTACCTTTGTTTAAAGCTGGAATCAATACTTCTTAAAGCGTGTCCATTTTTCATTTAGCCGCGTCATGTCTGTGCGGAGGAGGGGCAGAGAGATGAATGGGGTGGATTCTCTAATTCCCCCTGTTGCAGTTATCATAATTGTTGAACAACCACGGTTTTTAAAGATCGGGCTCGAGGAGAGGCAGGCCACACAAAGAAAGTTAATAGATTTTGAAAATTGAGATAGATTGCACGGCAGCCGTTTTTGGAGCGTTCCATCGGCGTGGCAGGCAGATGGACAAATATGATCCGGGGATGTGGAGGTGGAGGTGGGGGTCTGCTGCAGTGCACAAACACAGGGCGGCAGAGATTGCATCCTGACAAATAAAGGTGTTGCTGTTTACCCTTTTCCGTGCAGCGTGTGTGCAACTTATCACTTGGCGGGTGATAGCCGGATACATCACAGTTTGTCGGGGGCCTGTAGAGAGGACGAGCCGGCAGATGAATCCTTCCCTGATAGGCTGCAGTGAGCGGAGCAGCCGTAGTTCCTCTCTTGAGGCACCAGGGGGAAATGGATAGCTGTGGAAAGGATGCTTCAGGGATGAGGTGAGCTCAGGAAATGCCTCTCGCTCTGAAGTTTGTTAGACGTATGATGGGGAAAAAGCCGTCTGCAGTGCATATAGAAAATATCTTTTATGTCCTGTTGTAAAGCACTATACTACCTCCTCTGTCGTAAACAGTGTTGTTCCAGATGATGGTGCTCTCCGTGTAAGACCTTTGACCCTTTCGTTTGTCTGCTGACGACGGCTTTTAGAACCTCCTAAAGGATATTTTACGGCAGTGATTTACCCAGAAAGGAGCCTGCATTTGTTCCATCCGTTTTGATACCAGTCATTGTTTTCACATTTGATGCATTCAGGCTTTTCTCTCCTCCTCAGAAATCTTCCCCCATATCCAATTTTTGCCAATCCTGCCTCCAATTTTCCCTAATATTCACATGATTATGGCGTGATGCTTTCCTTTCCTCCTTTCAGCGTTCCACTATTTTCCTCTCCTGCTCCTGTTCTCCCCTGATTCCCTCCCTCTCTGCTCCGTACATTCTGACATACAGCAACATGATATGAATGTTTACAGTGAAATTATATTTAATCAGCGTAGACACAGATACACGGAGAGGGCTGAGTGTCTGCTGCAAATCAACCACAAATCGAAACATAAATCCTTACATTTATTCAGCCTTCCTCTCCTCAAAACCAAACGGCAAAACATTTTCAATCTGCCCCCTTTGACAGACAGTTGGCAGAGCTTTAGGTTGCAGTCTGAGGATTAAATTACCTCATATTGGATCTTATAAAAGTCCAGTTGAGGGGATTTTCTTTTTGTGATGTAATTTGAGCCATCCAATTTTCCTTGTATTTACTGTCTATATTTTTGTCAATTTGGCAGAGGAACACATTTTGTGCGTTGGCGCTGCGTGTCACCAGTGTCATCACGCTACGGTGGTTTTGGTGTTGGCTGGCCTCGGAGGTCAGTGTGTGGGAAGAGATGGTGGCTCTGCAGGGCTTTGCAGCGGCTCTTGGCCTGTCCCTTTGGGCTCCGGCAGGCCCACATCCACTCCTCTTATTCATGAAGGGGTCAGCACACGGGTCAAAACACACCGTTTGACTCGCTGCAACACACTGGTGTGTGTGGGTGTAGATGAAACCGGGTATTTTGTGGGCCTTTGGTAAGCTGCAGCTGGTAGCGGCTCCTACTTCTCTCCTCTCTTAAGTCCAAATGTGCCTAAAAGCATGGCTCACACAAAGGATGAGGAGAAAAAAAATTAAATTGTTTTGCATTGAGTGCTGAGAATAGGCTGCCGAGTTGCACACAGAGGAATGGAAAGATGCTGTTTATTCCCTATTAGTATCACCACATTGACAGGTTGGTCAAAGGCTAAGGAAGATTTCTCTCTCCCTCAGCTACCTCTAATGCTAGTGCTGAGAAACTACACTGCTCAGGACTAATGTGTTCCCTACCAAGCCGGGTGCTGTCGTAGCAGCTCCCAGAGTGGATCTCTTGACCACGGCCTCCCTCTGCCTCTCATCCCGCTGTAACCTCTTGCTCCCTCTGTCTCTTTAGTGGAGGAATAGAGATGTGGAGGGCGAGGGAGACTGACAGTGTGCGCTCCCCTGCTCAGTAAATATGAACTGCACCCGGCAGACAGACTCATTCATCACAGGGGAAAGAGGGGGGAAAGGGGGTGGAGAGGCAGGGTGGAGGAATATAGGAAGGACTAAGAGAAATGTCCAAAAGACAGAGAGATGGAGAGAGGGAGGAAGGGAGGAGTGAGGTGGGAGGAATAGGAAGCAGATGGAAAGAGGTTGAAAGAAAGGAAAGTGTTCTGGGTGAAACGAGTGGGAGAAAAAGATCCACGGCTGAAAAGAGTGGAGAAAGTCCAGGATGATTGAATAAAAGAGAGGGGATGTGCCCGGGAGGAAAAACCTTGAGCATGGGGTAACTGATTAAATATCAGAGGACAATTTACATCATCACGAAGAGACCTCGCTCCATGAGTGTCACATTTAAGCATCTTTCTATGAGAGCGATATTAGTGTTGCTGCCCTTTAGGAAGTTCATTCCTCACATGGACTTGTTGCTCAAGACACTTTGACTTTGGATATGAACTCTTTTTTTCAGGGATGGTAAACTTTATTTACCAAGTTAATTGTGTCATTGTCAGAGGGTCAAGCTGTTGCCATCGAGGGTATGCATTGATGTCAAAATACTTGTAACTAGACTAGAAGTTACACCTGCTGAGTGGCAAAGAGCAATGTCTACACACTGGAATCAGTGGGAACAGAAAGGAAAATGCTTTAACTCACCTGAAAGTGTTTATAATAAATTTTCATCAGTCCTAATTCATTTTGATGATGTTCATCACTTGAAATGCTGATTTTTAAGCTGATAAATGTTTAAAACAGATTTAATTAGACTTTTATAGCCGTTTAGTTACGTATAAAATGCCAAATTTATTAGCTTTAGCTACAGTATTGGGTGTAGCCCTGTATTTACTATAACTCTGTATCTGTGTGATTTTGTGTGCATCCAAAATGAGATCGATGCACTGAGACTTTCTCTGAGAAAACATTTTTAGTGCCCATGTAACTGCTGACTTTTAATGTGACGACTGAACTGCTCAGATACTTTCATGTCATGAAAAATGTGTAGAAAATAGTGTTGACATTGGACCAAATATCATCAGTTTATTTCATTATTTGAGAAAAAAATCTATGGACTTCACTATTTTCAAAATGGTTTATTGTTAATCAGCTGTTGTAATCAGACTTCACTGTGTTTTAAGTTGGTCTCAGAGCCTTGGTTTCTGTGATATTGATCTTTTCATTTTGGAGTTTATATTCATCAGACCTGAATAAGTGTATGCTCAGTAATATACCAGTTGCTGTAACAACATGGCCTCTTCTTCATTATGAACCTGATGCTAACGTTCCAAACACTTCCACAACTCAAGCTGAGGATCTATACACACATTATCAAATCATTATCCCAAAAAACTTGAACCTTTTTTTTTTTGTTGTTAAAGCTAATTAAAGGCCTTTTCACTGCTTATATCCGAATGATTGCTGTTGTCAGTCTGTGCTTCTTGCCTCTCAGTAGCTGTGACATCATGTGCATACTCTCTGTTTGTATGCTGTTGTCAGCTTTACTTTCTCAGTTGCTCATTGTTTAATGAGAAGGACATACATATCTATCAGAAGAAGTTATGGTATCAAGATTTTTATATCTAAACTCAAATGCAAGCACTAAAATTTCATTTAATGAGGTAAACGTAGAATTCAAACCAGTTTCAGGAGCTCTGTTAATACACGATAAAGCATTTACAAGGGATGGGAATTGATTAGATTATATTGATACCAATGCCATTATAATTTTGCTTATCAGTATGATTCTTCAACAGTTCAGTTATTGATTTCTGTGGCTGTTCTGTGTGGGCAAAATTTGGCCTGCACAGGTTTCAGCAATGTCAAACACGTCACTCCTGATATTCAATGCCATGTTACAAAGATGAATGCTTCATTAAGTGTCAACCCACTAAATGTTGAGCAGTAAGCGGCTTTTTCTAATTCTGATTTTTTAATTGGTTTTCTATTTCCATTGCTAGTATTGACTGCTTATTAAACTGCATTTACATGCTTTTTTCATTTATTTCTTACATGTATGTAGTAATGCACTAAATGGACTTTTTTAAGCAGTTGCAGGAAACTATGGCCTTTATTTCCTCTGAAATGTAGTTATATGTGGTCATAGCGGATTTTGTCATGTTTTCTTGAATTATGGTCATTCTTGTGATATTTTAAATTGACTGGCAGGCTGCACTGAGTGAGTAGAGGGGACGCCAGTTTCTCACCCCTGATTTTTATAATCTCCCTTTTAGTTACATTGCATTTTCAAGCATATTTGGGTTTTAGTGTAAGTTAGGAATAAGGTGAGAACGGTCAGAGATCTCACATTATTTGGCATTGCTAAATGCTGCTTTACTAAAGCTGGAACTTAACTCTGTTTCAATGTTTGTCATATATTCCAGATAACTCAACAAAGTGTGGAACTGCTTTTCTGATTTTTATAACTTCACTCATCTCCAAGCCAATTAATTTACATTGACTTTCAAATGTTTAAATACACTTGTAGCGGCAGGAGGGGGGATTGGGCCCATTTTATCTAACCAAATACAAACAGACAAACCAGATGTTCGCACTAAGTTACTTCTCATAATGCAGAATCAGTAGGAACCATAAGCTAACCTTGAATGGCTGGACACTTAATATGCATGACATAAAACTAAAATAATCAATAAACCAGCATGTTAGTTAATTTTGATCACTTCTAATTATATTGACAGTATTGTTGTAGTTCCTCCATACAATTTTGAGAAATGCAGCACCGAGTGCACTGAAACATATAATGATTACTAAAACTAAATAAAAATATGGAGACGTGAGACATAAAATAGATGATTGAACTGTAGATAAAACGAATAATTAAACAAGAACAGATTTATTAAAAAAATCACATTACATGAAGAACAAGACAATGGTCTGACATTAATTCAAAGTTAACTTATTCTTGTGTTCTGAGATCCAAGAAGAGGCTGATCCACAAGTTAGAACCACAAAACTAAAGACTTTTCAACCACATATCTTGTAAAACACTGAAAAACAGCAAAAACAATATAGATCTCACAGGTGGAGGTGTGGATAAAGTAAGAAGTGAAGTGTGATTCTGGAGGGTGCCTCGTTGAGTACGGCCTTGTAGAAGAACATACACACTTGGGGGCGTCGGTGGCGCAGCTGGATAGTGAGCTTGGTCAGTGATTCGAGAGGTTGCAGGTCCAAGCCCAGCTCCGGGCAACACATGGTGATGTGTCCTTGGGCAAGACACCTAACCCCAAGTTGCTCCCACTGCTGTATCAGTAAATGGGCATGAAAGGGCGTGAATGTGTTAGCTGATACTGATGGATAACTAACATAGAAACTCCGAACCATCAGTGAGAGAATGTGAGAGCGATTGGGTGTGAATGGGTAAGTGTGACCTGCGGTGTAAAACAACTTTGAGTAGTCAAAGACTAGAAAAGCACTATATAAGCTGTTGTGAAACACGGCAATGAAAACTAGACAGTTTTTTTGAACATTGGTGACTGTGAACATACGGCAGACGTATTAGCAGACATCAAAAATGGATATATGGACCAGAATTAGGGCAAAATGTGCTCTCTCAACTTTTAAAAAAATGTCCTCTAATACTCAAGACTGAACTGTCTAGATTTTGGAGGTCATAAATGTTTTTGTGCTCTTAGCGCATTAAACACTTCCCCAGGAGGAATGAAGGTTTCTTTTAAGGTCTTTGGGCCATCGTTTGCTTATTCACATAATATCTCAAGAATGCTGGTAGGGATTTCTGTCATGCTTTGCACAAATGTCCACTCTGACTCAAATGTGAAATGATTACAGTTCAGACTTCAAAGTTAAGGTCTTTTATCTTTATGTTCATCCCCTGCTTGTACGATTTTGAAAAATCACAGTACAACAAAAGAAAATACTCTTCTTTTGGACCTATCGCTGTACTTTCACTGTCTGGAAATTTTACCTCAGAGTGGTTTTACCAGGGTTTATAATGATCCACATTCTCATCAGACCTGTAACATACAAAATCATATAAATATTTACTAAAAATCCCAGTGTCCTTTGCCCTTTCCGGTCCATGTCCTCCATTTCCAGCAACTTCCCCTCTTCTCTCCCTCCAAAAGCACCTCCTCTCCCTCTTTTTCCACTCTGCACAAAGACAGCAGAGAGGGAAGATGATGTGTGACAGATGCCATATTTCGACTTTCTGTCAGGGAGATTAATATTGACACAGTGTTTCTTACCAGGGGCTTCTTTGCTGTGTGTGTTGGGCTTTGATTTCATTATCCTCTGCTCAGCCACTTTTTTCTTAAGAATCAGACAATAACAGATGTGGCGACTGAAATAGAGACACTGATATTGGAGGGGCTGAGTGAACAAGTCATATTGCTGGGTGGCTCGGCCATCAGTCCTGTTTGCTGTGGAAGTGTAAACCCCCAAGGATAGCCAGAGCACTGTGACCCTTCAGTTTTATCAACCTCCTCAGCTCGACAGTAGCATGGGCCGCAAGCTTTTGTATACAGTGTAGGTATGTGTTTTCAGTTTGTCCGGAAGCACAACATTTTTATTGCGTTATCAACACATTTAAGTGCAATGCAAGGCCCCTCGCGTTTCATCCACCTTTTCTTTCTTCAATGGAGTTTGACTTTACAACTTTAAAGAGACAAAGTTTGTCTTTTTGACTTAAATTTTATGTCCATGACAGAAAAAAAACACCAAGCACTTTTTGAAATGAATTATGGTTTCACATTGGATGCATGTGGCTGACATACATGCCAGCTTCAGCAGCGATATAGCTTTCATACCAGGTGAATAATTTTCACCTGGTCAAAGTCGGTGTATAATCAGGTCATTGAATAATTTTCCCAGGAAAACTTCAAAATGAAATCATTTTGTTCAAACAAGTAGTCAGACTTCTACACCAAAAGGGTCAGTTGAGCCAAAAGAGATCCTATTCTCTCTTAAATCAGGTTCTTATATTCATGAGCCAGGGTGTGTTCACGATCACTTACGTAAAAAAAAAAAAAAAAAAACTTCTAGTTTTCATACCCAGAGTACCCCTGATAGTGCTGCATTGTCAGTCCACCTGAGCTGCTCTGTTAGAGCCACTTAAAGGCTGCTTCCCAGTGTTGGCTCAGTCTGCTCTAATTGATTACCAGGTCTCCTCCAGGGTGATTGCTCAGTTCTGCACTGCTCTGCACCATGTCGTCAACAACTTTGCATCCATTCTAACATCTATGCTCTGCAATGGGCTTGCCACCCTGAGCCAATGGGCTTAAACTCACAACAAAACAATGATTGGATGTCACACTGGTAGATCTATTCAGGGGGCAGGGGGAACGAGACGTTTCCAGCAGCTGCTGCAGCCACATAGTTGTAGAGAGGGAGAGGTCTGAATGCTGTTGATTCTTGTCTTGTTCATTGAGGTGCTTCACCATGCAGAGGAGACATGAAGCACACTGAAACTAAAAACGTGTATTATGATATTAAACTCTGAGACTCCCGAACAGGGAGAGTCGTTAAACTGTTTCTGTCTTGTCACTGTGGACATACATACCTACTGCACTCTGGTAAATGTGTCTCTCTGTATTTCACTGTTCTGTCCATGTTGACTGAGACATGCAACTGGCTGGCAGAACAAATAATGAGCCTCCTATTCTTAAGATTTTCGGATTAGGAGGCAAGGCTTGAGAAGTGAGGCTCACGCTGGCAGTCTGAAAGCTCTGATGTGATAACATTCTCACAGGAAAGGAAACCATTCATGTACAGTTGCTGTCGTGCAAGTAATATGCATCCAGATTGAAGCAGCCATTCGAGATGCACTAAGATTGATACCGGGACTGGTGCACATACCAAGTCTGAGTACTTGAACTCGTAAAGCATCACAGCTTTAGTTCCCTCTTAGTACTTAACAGCCTGATGTTAGCCAAATGTAAACTTGTGCTTGGTTAGAAAAATGCTTAGATTGTTATGCCTAAAAATAACAGATATAATCAAATTAATTGAAGGCTGAAGCGATAGCTTATTTTAGAGGTTGGAGTTTTTATTTGAATGTAAGCCAGCCTTAAATATACATATTTCCAGTCATTTGAACAAAGATTCAGTATCAATAGATTAATAAAATGGGGAAAAAAGGAAAAATGATGGAATATTTACCCAAAAATCTGCAAAGGCAGAATTTTTATTAGACCACCATGGATGGGCTTTATGCATCAGACTAATGACACCAGATTTTAAAGAAACAAACATGCACATGTGAGAAGGAATTTTTTAAATGCCATAGTATAGATGGCCATGAGTTTTTTTTAGAGCAAGGGATGGATGTGTTAAGCAGGCCTATTTAACTCAGATTACTAAATCTGGTTAACTAAACAGCAAGCATATGATTTTTAATCTGATTGTACAAATCCTTTTTTTATTATTACTTTGGGCTCAAACTCAAAGTTCAATGCTCTGTCTGAACAGTAATGCAGTTGCCTGCTATCAGGAACACCTGTAGCTTTGTGTAATGACTGCTACGTGTGTCCTCGACCCAAAACATTTTCCTGGAACTGACGGACTGCATTGGAAGCATCATGAGGGGACAGCACCTTTTGCTGTATTTTCTTATGAAAAATGGATATAAATTTTGTTTTAGACTATGCCAGGCTGCACTTGCGTAGAACAACCGGATCAAAGCAGCAAGTAACCACATTCAAAAAGAAATATGGATGATAAACTGAAGGAAAACCAAAAGCTAGCATTTGAGCATTAGCATTAGCCACATTTAACTCTGATATCCTGTGATAAACAAAGAGTGTTGAGTTTGACTGTTTCTGAGTGTTTTATTGTTTGTTTGACTTTTGAGTTCAATTCAACTTTAATTTGTGTTTAGATTTGTGATTATCTTATTAATATATGGAAATACATTACTTCTTTGGGGTAGGTAGGGTGCTATTGCCATCAGTACCTTTTTTATTTATTTATTTGCTTTGACTCACCTAAAAAAAATAAGGTTATATAACCATTGAAATGTTTTGTGTTATGAATTTCATTTATAATTGCAATATAGATAAAAAGATTGGAAATTATCTCTCTGGGTCCATCCTCAGTAAAACCTAAAGTTGTTGGTTTGTTATGGTCAAATGATGAATTTGTCATTAGTGGATATGTTTGACTATCTTCCGCAATAACAGGAAAATAAGAGCTGAAATATTTGACCAGCTTTCATCTTTGTTTCAACACAATGGATTTAAACACAGACGGTGAATTCCTTTTGTCTCTCTCTTGTGCTGCCATGTTTGATTTACTTATTCTTCCCTACACAAAAAACATCACCTCTGCTAACCTCACCCTCCAAATGGCCCAACAGCACCATCGTGTGGACTTAAAAAGTAATCGACCTTAGTTTACGGAACCAAAAGCTTTATTAAATGTTGGGAATGCATTTATTAAAAATGCCAATACTTGGCAACTGTGAACTGATTCTGTCTCCATGCCGTATACTATGGTGTATCGACCAGTCTCCCCACCCCTAATCTTTAGTAAATTCTCAAAAGACGTTTGGAACAGCCTTTGAAGACAAAGGGTGATCACACAAAATATTGATGGATTTGAGTTCTTTCCTTTCATTCATTTTGCTCGTTTTTGATAAAAATGAACTATTATCAATTTATTTGTGAAACATTCTTACATGTCAGCATTTTCCCACACCTGCCTGAAACTTTTACACAGCACTGTAAATCAGTAAAAGTGTGTATAAAACCTGATATTCTTTTTAATTAAAATAACAATCTTTATTTCACTACTGTATAGCTATGTGCAATCTAATCATTGTTATCGTCTGATATGATGAAGTTTGGCTTTTTGCTTTAGAAATGAAGATCATAAGTAATAATTTCCTGTAATTTTCTAAAATGTATTTGTTAAAAAAATCACTTTTACCATCATTTTCATATTCTTTATTCAGGTCAGCATCCCACTAGTCTCAAGTCACATACAATATGTCATGGAGGGTTTTGCAGCTGTTTTTTTTTTTTTGAATACTTGGAGCCCAGCTTTCCATATAATTCCTTTTCTTGTATTAGGATTTCTCATTTATTGCACAACTCCCCCTTCCTTAATCCCTTCATTCCCTTGTTGTTTTAATATCTCTGTTCGAGCTGTGTAGAGTCATAGATTTGGCAGAGAATAATAAAATCAGATTGATTCAAGTCTAATTCCTTTGTTGATTTTAGCAAGCTACAAGTGGCTCCACATCTGAGAGCCAAAGCCCACCGGCCTTCATCTCCAACTTGTAAGCCTCTGAGAACTTTCTGCCGCTTATCGAAACATTTCTGAGGTGGATACAAGAGATGGATCCTACAGTTTCCTGATTTTGTAATTTCAAAGCATGGGGCTTGCTGTAAGTGGGAGGGTAAAATCAATAGGCCTCTCTGAAGAGAAGTAGGTATAGCTTGTATGATATGAGAGAGGATTTGAAACAGGAAACATGGTGGTTGTTGGAGGAAATAGGGAGGAGCGAAGCAGCTTTGGTGTATAAACAAATAGGAGGCAAAGCAGGAGAGATAATGCAAGAAGGAGACAAGAGACCGATGGGGAAACAGTTGTCGCCAGAGACTTTTATTGACTTTTTCCCCCCTCCTCTGTCCACGTGACTACCAGATAAATTCACACAGAGAGAGGGAAGGGTAGTGAGGGGAGAGAGAGAAATGAGAAAATAAATTACTCTGGAAAGATATGACGATAGGCTACACGCGGCTTTAAATCTAAAAGGGAATTCGCGACACACTCGACCAATTTGTCACTGTGCTTTTTGCCTCTTTTCATTTCTTTTTTGGTACTTTTCCCCCCTATTATTTTTCACCCCCTCAATACCCCGATGCCCCTAATTTACCCCACTTTCATCGTGCAGGCCTGTCCAATTCTTCTTCACTCCATGTTTGCCAAATTTATTGTTCTGGATCTAGGAATTGTGGAGCTGTCATGTGAGGGTACAGACTTTCTTTCTTTTTGTCTTTCTATCCATCTTAAAGGTGTTTCCCCCCATGTCCAGGCCTTTATGTGTCTGTTTGTATTTTATGACAAATCCATAAATCCATCCACCTGAGCTCCCCATCCAATAGGTTTCCCTTCATCTGTAACTACAATCAAATTTGTGTGTCCTCCTCCTTTCCTCCTCCTCCCCCTGCAAACAATGGTCTATCAAAATCTGAGAGAAAGGAGGAAATGAGATGCATCGTAAAAAGGAAAGAAAAAAAAGAATGAGGCGGCTCAGAGTAAAGGATGTCTAGAAAAGAAGTGGAAGAATGGAATGGAAAAGAGAAAAGAAAGAAAACGCAGACTTAAAGTATACCCCCCTCTCTTTTATTTAATTTAGACGCCAGGCGAAAATCGATCCTGCCATTCGATACGCAATCCGAATCAAGGCGAATTAAGCGGGCGGAAATTAACTCTGAAAATATTTTTGATGGAGTGGCTTGTAGTCTCTCGGCCAAATGGACTGCAAAGTGGAACAAATGACAGGGGCCTAGTGGTGGAGACAGCGCCGCTCCATCTTCCATTAGGCCGTAATGGGATAGGTCCAGCCCCCTAGCTCGACTCGGCTGCATTAATCAAAACAGCCGCTATATGAAGATTTATGGTTCTCCACTCCAGCGAAGCCGGAGCCAGAGCCAGTTCTCAGTGTGTATGTTTGAAGGAGGGGGTCGGGAGTCTCCCCCCACCCAGCCTCCTTCTCTCTCCCTCACTCTTTCTCCTTCTCTCCTCTCTTCATCCATCCTATAGTCTTTGCCCCTACCTGTGGGCCTGTACACAACATGCGTGTCTTGCTTTACGCACACGCGCACACCTTTAATCCAGAGACTGTGTAATCGCATCTTGTCATTTTCTGTCAAGAGGTGTGACAATCCCTGATCCTTGTGTTGACTGGGTAATAAACCCGTAAAAGCTGGTCTATATGCATATGAGCATGAGCTCTTAATCAAACATTATGTTAAATTTTGTGGTGGGAAATAAATAAAGGATCATGATGACCTTCAGAGGACACAGGGAAAACAACAAATGTCAGACATTGAGTATTATGTTCCATATTTAAAGATCTCTGTCAATATAATGTTAGGGGTGTTTTCACACGTACACAGAACTCTTCTTTTTTTGTTTTTGTCTGTTTCAAATTTCAGGTTAAGCAGAAAGTCAGAAGGTAAATGGATGTGGACATTTTCCTGCCAGATCCATAATAATATTTCATCTATTTGAGAATACAGCAGGAAAAGTTCAGGACAGTTGAGGGAGCACAAAGGATTATTTTCACCTCTGTTTTCATGGATCTTTTACTTCTAGCCCCCAAATCAACTTCCTGACAAAAGTCAATGCGAGCCATGTGAGAACAGAGCAGAAAATTTTCAGGATTGCCATCAAATGCAAATAAAAAGCTTCCACCCCAAATAAACAATACAGTTTTCCTGCCTGACCTCTGCAAAAATGTCTGTAGTCAGGGTAAACTGTGAAAATAGTTCAAGTTTCTGTGCAAAGTTGATTTTAATTTTTTTTTTAATTTCCATGGACATTTCCCTGCCAAACCACTGTAACTTTTCTACCCGAGATGGTAGTTGAGCTGTCCAAGAAAACAACAAGGACAGTTGTGTAAACTAGTGATGCACTGCCTGTAAAAGTCAGGGCAGATGCCTATACATTTGTTTATAGATGACAATTTAGCAGATACCGATGCTGATTCTGATGCTCCATAACCATTTATGTTGGCATAAATTTCTTACAAACCCAATATTTTCTCTCATGTTTAGTCATGGATGCTAACTGCCTGGGGCAATGCCACCGGTTGATAATGCAGCTGAAAGGGGTTGGTACCCCTTGCCTCTGAAGCCTCTGGGCTTAGGATTTGCACCCCTGTGCCGTTAGACTTCATTGCATGTAAACACCTACGTGTGAAGTAGAGTGAACATTGTGTGGCAGTGCAGACCTGGCATGTGCTCCCAAACCTGGCCTTAGTCATGAAAACAGATAAGTTTCTCCAACAGGCCAATTTCTTCAATAAAAAAAGAATATTTTCTCTGAATCAGTAGTTAGGTGTGTCAGATGTTGTCATAAATGTCATGGCATGACAGGACAAAAGTATTGAAACAGATATCTGTTCATCCCACACTCATTTTCAAATGGACAATGTTAGTAAAAAGCATCAATTGCCTGATTTGGATATTAACCGATGCTAATGTGCATCCCTAGAGTGAACACAAACAGACATTTTTCTTTGCCCCAGCTTGACAGGGACATTTTCCCTCCAGCCCAGGTGTGTGAAGAAGACCAAAATGTTTTTCTTTACCCTGACATCACAAAGACATTTCCCCTCCATCTCTTTTCTGCCTGAAATTACAGTGAGTAATCTGAGAACACAGCAGGTAAAAACAACAGGAAATTTTTATGACCACAAAAAATATTTAATTTTACCTCTACTTTTACTTTAAAGAGGTGGTTATGTTTTTGCCAGTGTTTGTCTGTTAGCGAGAAAACTCGAAATGTTTTGAAAAAGTTATGATGAAATCTTTAAGGAATGTTGGTCAATGCACACAGAAGCAAGAAGATTTTGGTGGTGATCCAAGTGCGGATCCAGGAATTTCATTGCGAGATTGGGCAGTTTCCATGTTTTTCCTAATAACTTAGTAAGTTCTCAATGGATTTTGATGACATTTTCAGGGAATGTTGGTCATGGTGACAGAGAGAAATTATTTGATTTTAGTCTGACTACAGATGTTGATACAGCAATGTTTAAAGGATTACTTAACAGTGGAAGATAGGGCAGTTTTCCACATTTTTGACGATAAGCTGTTCAGCAATGTCGGAAACGCCTTGGCGGAGGTTTGTGCTCTCTGATCACTTCTAGTTACCTTGAAACTTTCCTGACAGCCCCAGGTCAAGTCCCCAGAAAGTTTATGCATGGGGTATGCATGAGCTATCTGTAAAAAAAGCAGAAAAGATTCAGTACAGCTGTGCTAGCACAAACCGATGTTTCTTTTATCTTATTCTTTACCAGGACACTTACTTGCATGTTCCCTAACATTTACTTTGGCTAAAGTTAAAGAGAGCAATGTACTAACTCAAAGAATTGATTTTGTCACATCTTTTTTACCTGGACATTTTTCTGCAATCCCCCAATTCAAGTTTCAGTGCAAAGTCGATGAAAGTCATATGAGTACACAGCAGAAAATATTGAGATTGTGTAAATGGCAACAAAGGATTTCTGTTCTCCAACTTTGAATTAACTTTTTCCTGCTAGGCCCTAGTGAAATATTTGCCTCAAGGCAGGGGGAACTATTCCCTAAAACAGCAGAAAATATTCAGGTAAGGTGTGTGGACCCAACCAAAATTTCTTCTGTACTGCTACTTTGACATTTACTCCCGAGTTCCTTTGTAATTTTCTGCCTTAAAGCAAAGTGAATTATTTCAGAACACAGCTGGAAAACCCACTCAGGAAAAATGTATGAACACAAAGATTTAATTGTACCACTTTTAACCTGGATATTTTCCTGCTAACTCTCAAGTCAAGTTTATGTGCAAAGTCAGATTGAGCAATGCAAAAACACAGCAGTTCATGCAAATGATCAAAAGATCCATTTAAAGTTTCTGCATGGTGTCAGGGAGAGTTTTCTGTGAAAACTGCTGGGAAATTCAGGACAGCAGTGATGGCACAAACCAACATTTTTTACCCCTATTTCACCAGGACATTTTTCCTGCCAAGATTTTCTGCATTCATTTCTACATTAAGTCATGGTGAGCTACCTGTGAAAAGAGCAAGATAAAATTGGGGCTGTTATGTGAAATCAAAGTCAGGGTGAGCTTTTTGTGTAAACATCAGGAATTATTAAAGAGACTTGTGTGGTCCCAAGTGGAAGGATGTTTTCTTACCCCAATATTACCTAGAGCCTGGTCGTAAATTTTTGGCTTAAAGCAATAAAGGAACAGTAATGACCAAGTTTAATATCATCAAGAAATACTTTGTAAGAATAACAATTATGTTAAAAAAAAAAAAAAAAATTGTCAGCTGAAATAAAAATGAGTCTATTCAAAAATGAAAATTACTTGAAGCTATAATGTGTGTTTGCACCACTACAATAAATAAAATTTGTGGACAAAATCACTTGTTCTAATCTTCGACAGAAGAAAACTTAGTGACACACAGCCTTTTTAACAGTTTGTCCAAGGTAATCCTGTTTATTTTTATGTTTTTTCTAAATGCAGAAGTTTTCATGTTTTCCTTAAGACAAAAAGCTAAAATGAAGACTGACACTAATAAAAACCAAACAATAAATAGCATTTTCTTCATATAAAAATTAAACTAAGAATATAAAATCTGATTCGAAAACTGGGGTGCTATTGGCATAGTGGTTATGTCCAACACACACCACTGTACTGTCTCTTCAATAAAGGCATGAAATTCCCTTAAATAAATCTGAAAGAGAAAAGAATTATTTCTATTTTTATTTAATCTTATTTATTATTTTGGATGAAAAGGCAAAGGAATGAAGAAGTAGTGGAAAAATACGTATTACAGTCACACAAGGTACTGATCATTATAGTGTCAGACACGAATACTTTACTAACCAACTGTTTGTGTGAAGGAGAAATTCTTCTCGTGTGATGTTATAAAATTCAGGGGTTGACTGTCATGAAATTTTCTAGACATTATCACGAGTTCATGTTTAAAAAAGCTTGATTTAAAAGTTTGTCAACTCATCTCCCACTAAAAACGTACATAAAACTCTGTGCTTGTTCTTCTTCCAGACCTGATTATATGTTTTGATTTGTTGTTTTGTAGTTTCAGAGCCACTGAGAGCAACTTCTTCTAAATCTCTGAGCTGTATGGTTCTCCTGTTGTCACCTCTTAGCCACCCAACATAACAACCAGCAGACAAACAAAATGGGCATCCTCTGGCGTTGGGCGGTGAGACTTTAGATTACAGGCCGTATTGCTGCAGCTCCTCTCACCATGGCAGCCTATTAGGAGCGCACAGCCCGGTGAGCGGGCCTGCTGCTGTGACGAGCCAAAGGGACAGACAGGGGGAGACAGTGTGACGGAGAAGAGTGCGGCGGCTTGAGTAGATTGGTGCTGGGATCCATCCAAGAAACTTCAGCCAAGTTTTGATGAGATGAGACTGATGGGACCCACTGCTGAGAGGTCCTGTTTTACTTTCTTTCTTTCTTTTCTGTGTGTGTGTGTGTGTGTGTGTGTGTGTTTGTTCCACAGGGTGAGGACGGATGAACTCTTCCCCACAGATGGATCGCACCTCCATCTATTTACACGCACAACTCTCTATTACCTAACTTTCACAGCTCTTTCCTCCCCTTCCCTCCCTTAACCCCTGTATCTTGTCAGTGTTTTTCCCCATTATTTGTGTCCCCTTTCTTTCTCCTCCATCTAGCTCGCTATCTTCTTCCACTTCACTCTCTATATTCCCCCATTCCCCGTCCTCTGGCCTCTAACTCTCCCATGCGGATAAGCAAACCAGCATGAAGACATCTCTATATCCATCTATCTATCTCTCCTTTCCTTTTGCCCTCCCTCTTTTCCCTTTCTTCTCCCTCTTTTCCTCGCAAGCAAAGGGGAAGCTCGCTGCCAGTTTCAGTCTACAAAAGGGTTTATTTAAATTAGAAACGCTTCAATCTCCTCACTCCCCCCAGCCCCCTTTCCTTCCCCTTCTCTCTCTCCCTCTCACCCCCTCATTCACTTTCTTACCTCTTTCTCTCAGCTGAGGGTGACTCCCACCTTTCCTCACTGACAGCCTCCAGGGTCCCGTCAATGCCGGGCAACTTTGTTTTGTAAGATGGAAGTGGTGGAAAGAGGGGTTGGAAGGAGAGAGGAAACGAGGGAGAAGAAAAGTACAGGTGGGAGAGTGGGAGTTGGCGAGGGGTCAGGAGAGACCTGTTAGTCAGTGTACTTTAGTTCCTTCTTCCTCTCACGGCTCATTCCACCCAGATTAGGACCAGTAAATGGCTTTAGGCTACCTCACCTGTCTTTAGATCTCCTTATCTCACAGGGTTACAGGCAGACTCTTACTTTTTACTCCCATAATCAAACACTTGGATTGAGGATGCAAGATATTGGATTTTTACAGATATCCAATTTGTCAATATTTCCAAACTCCTTTGAGCCAATACTGATACATCCACACACAGTTTTTCATTGTCACTCCTGTATTAGAATTGACCTGTTACCCTTTTCGTGAGGTGTATTTGTTTGAAAACATGAAAAAAAACAAGAGAGTCTTGAAAAATGTGTAAAAAGTTGATAAAGCGATTCAGCCAAAATGAAGGCACTGTACATGTAGATGCCTGAAATAGGCTCAGAAAAGTTAGAGAAAAATAGAGCACGTCTGTGAACAAGACAAAGGCCCCGTTTACACGAGAGTTTTTAGTGCGTTTTCGCCTTCTGTTTACACGAGAACAGTGCCCTGAGTGTCTGTATCTGCAAACTTTTGAAACCAGGGTCCTGAGTGAAAAGTTTTGAAAATGTTTTCATATCTGTATCCGTGAAATACTGATGCGCTGAGCATGCGCAGTACTATTTCAGATAAATGTTGCACACGCATCCCAGGAACAACAACAACAGCTTCGGCCATCTACAGAGCAACATGTGCTCTGTGCTCGGTTTGTTATCCAGACACATTTGTTGTCCAGACAAGAAACTCCTGTGTCTTTGTGTGTCCACTCACCATTGCTGTTTATGAGAAGTTTGTCTTCACCGGAAAGCATACAGATGTTGTAACACTGCTGTTTTGCTACAAACCTACATCGCCAGCTACTGGCCTGACTTGCACGCTACAGTGTTTTTAGTTATTCTTGCGTCTCCGTGTGAACATGGAGCACCTTTGAAAACGCAAAGGAAACACTTTTCCATTTCTGGTGACAACGTTGCCGTGTAAACGGGTCCAAAGTCTGCTGCGTTAAGACCCCCCCACCCCCTTCCCCTCTTACCAGTGCCAGCAGCTGCCTTAAACTTCTGGTTCCCTCCTGAACAGCCCTACCAAGGTGGCGTGCTGCCATTTTCAGTTTTAGCTCATTGGCTCATGGTATCAAGTCCATGGCAGTGCGTTGACAACATGATGCTAAGCAGCACTGACCGAACCATCACCACAGAGGAGACCTGTTGACCAATCAAAGTGGACTGGGCCCACGAAGGGAAGGAAGTCTTAAAGAGACAGGAGCTCTAACAGAGCGCCTCAAACAGACTGAGAATACAGCACTATCAGGGCTTGTCTGCATATGAAAACTAGATAGTCTTTGAACATTGGTGATTGTGAACAAATCCTAGAAGTCATCAAAAGTGAATGTATGACCCTGATTTAATGCAAAATATGACCTCTTTTAATCCTCCAGATTATGAAATAAAGAGAGATGAATGTAAATTTGGGTGCCTGTTTACTCACAATGCACATACAGACAGTCCAGTAGATCTGTTATACAGCTAGTTATTGGGGGTCTTTCCCGAAACTGTCTGTGCCTAGAATTTTGCCATTTTATGCATAAACAGAAATATGTTTAAGTAATATGAACAAAATCTTTACAAAACTGTTCCTTTCCAATAGCACCATATATAGTCACACAGGAGGAGTGTACGAATGCTGCTATAAAACTCAGAGGACATGCTAGATTTTAATGAACTGCTTCTGACAGAGTTAGCAAAACATAAATCTATAATCGACTGTTTATACATTGTCATCTCGATATCGCTAACCACAATGAACACAGAGCAGTATTAGCAACAGGTTAAGGGCACGCACATGTTATAATTGTTACAGAAACAACAATCAGCCACCATGTGTTTACTATTCGCTGCTAAGGGGCTAGTCTATGCCATAGCGTTGGCTAATTAGCATAATGATCACACAGCAAGCACACTCTACATCCACATAAACTACAGAAGTTACAGTGTATTATCCAAATAAACAGCCTAAACTATAGCAGAAATGATGATAGGAAGGTACTTTGATCTTCTGTTAGTGTTGCTATTGCCAGTACACAGACACGGCAAAATCTAACAGGGAACTGCCGTTAACTCTAAACTCAACATCTAACTTTAGGGCCTCTTCTGCTGTAGAGCTTGCTTTTAATGACTTATTGATCATCAAAGAGACAGTGTTTTTTTCTGAATTTGGATTACACATTGGGTTTTAATCAGTTGACTTTTAATACTGACCCAAGACAAGGTTTATATGGGAAACATAGAAACCAGCATTGAGCAGTGCAAACACAAACAATGAGAGGAAGACAAAACTTTGAGCATCAGTATTTGCCCTAAATGACTTTTTGCACTTTAAAGACAAATAAAGTAATGTTGCCAAGAGTACAGTAAAATATAAAGACTGAGAGCAGTTTTTTTTTTTTTAATTTAAGGTACAAACTCAGTGATTACCTATGGAGACAGGTCGTCCCACAGAGAGCTGGCTCCTAGAAGAGGACAGACTCTGTGATACCGAACAGGCAGTGACACAACTCCACTTCCTCACATCTTGTCCTTAATATCAGGCTGTGAGAGAGGAATACTGTCCCCAGAAAATAAACATACACACAGAGTTTGAATATACTACTGATACTCAGAAAACTCCATATTTGCTGGAAGAAATGCAAAACTGTGAGATTATTGCAGCCAAATCTACTGAAGAATGTGAGGACCAGAGGACAACCAGTGGACCCTGAATACACACAGCAACAGCACACACACTAATATATGTAAACATGCAAACACAACTACAAACACACACATGAACAAACACTTTAAAGACCAAACTTAGGGTGCTGGTTTGGCGGTTAGCAACCAGCCACGACCTGCATTCATACTCCTGCCGGCGCGGGTTCGAATCCAGCCTGTGGCCGGTTTGCAGAGTGTCCTCCCCATGCTCTCTCTCACCCCCCTTCACAAGCCTATCCACTGTCTCTCTCTCCTATCAAGGCACAAAATGCGCCATTTTTAAAAAAAAAAATAAAGTTAAACTTAAAAAAATACACTCATTGATTTATGTCTCGTTCTATTTTTTTTTTCATGTAAATTAAATTATAAACCTTTATCTTAAATTTCTAACCCTCACTATTACAGTACTAAAAAGTTGTACCATTATTATAACCATTTCACTTTTATTTTAAATCTACACTAAATATTCATGTTTTTTCTTTTTCTGTTTTTACTTTTAACAAAATGCTTTGGCAATAATGCCTCACATTTATGCCAATATGGCTATTTAAATTGAATTGAATTGAAAATTAAATAATCTGACATCAATGAGCGTTATTTAAATAGCATACCATTTTTAGCTGGCAGGTGTTTTTGGAGTGGGTGCAATGAGATGCAAAACCAGACAGCATTTTTATCACCATAACTCTGAATCTCAGACATCAGCTTCAGCAAAAGTCAACTACATTGTCAAGTAATGATTAAATTTGCAAAGTTATGTGGGAGCTAACTACCTTATGGACTTCATCCTGCCATTGAAATTATATTTAGCACCATGGTTTTAGTGGAATGATGAATTCACTTGAACAAATCTTAAATTTTAGCACATTTTTATTGACAGAAGTTCAACACACCAACCCCTGTTGCTTCCTGTTTGCTTTGCAGTACAAGTCTTGTATTGATGCTTCTTAGTTCTGGTTTTAAAGAAGGTTTTAAAAAAGTTTAAAATTGTATTTGTGAAAAAAAAAACATGAAGCTAACTAACTTTTTAAGCTAATATCTACTGTTACTAGTGTCATTAAGGTGTTGTGGAATATCATGCATTCCTTAATTGGAGGCGTCTTCTTCTTAAAACTCTCTCTTCACATCTTTTATGTTTGTTTTCACAAACTGTCTCCTGTGTTTCAGGGGTCAGTCATCACACCTCATCATCTCCTCTGTTAACGCTGACCCGTCCCCCTGATAATCCCTCTATCCTCCCTCCTTGAGCTCTAATCCCCCGTCATACCCCCCCTCCTCTCGCCCCTCCTCCTCACCCATTAACACACAATTATTTTGGGGGGGGGGACAGGGGGCGAGGGGGGAGGAAACGAGGTGTGGAGAACACAGAGAGAGTGTCTCCCTAATGGCTGAGTGACACCAGACGAGCTCATAGATCATGGAGATTATTAATACCACTGTTAAACACCCCATTCAAGGGCCGCCACCATCCACACACGCGCACTCCCATCATCCCTCATTCTCAGCACACATCTTCATATGAGCTGTCATTCATGCTTGGTGAATCGGCATCAATTTCATTTGAGTCATTTAAACAATGCCGGGTGTTCATTACAGCATGGGGTTGAGGGGTAGAATCAGATTTACAATTACAACTCTCATTGGCGGTGCGAGCCATTATTCACCGGGTCGTTTCCTTATGACTCGCCTCCTGCAATATTTCTAATGGCGGAAACTCCAGGTTTGATCTGATTATCGTGCATACGCTGAGGTGAGAGATTCTCTGTGACTTGCCGGTAATGACCAGGGAAATGCGGCCCTTATAAGGCAGTGGAGGGCCGTCCAGGGAGAGGAGATTGAAAGGCAGGCTGGGAGCTTGTGTGTGTGTGTTTGTGTATGCGTGTATCAATGACCTGTCCGTTTAACCGTTGGGGTTCTGGGGAGATGGCAGGGGGAGCTCGGCGTCCCTGGAGAGCAGGGCCTGGGGAAATCACACTCTCACTTTCACCAAACAACCTGGAGGCTGCATGGCATCTGGCAGCAGCCAATACACACACTCCCACTCCCCATCTCCTAGTTTATATGCAAAGAGACTCCTAAACACGCTGGATCTGTGATGTATGGCCCACATAAAACCTCCGAATTCAGTGAGAATCACACATCAGGCTACTTTAGCTCAAACTAATCTTTCAGTCAAATAAAAGAAATAGATCACACTTTATAATAACTACACACTGTTAAGCATTAGTCAGCTTTGAAAAAGACTTAAGTCATCATCTGTAAAGCATGATTAATTGTTCTTATTTTATAGTCAGACACTGATGCATTAGTAAAGAGTTGGTTAAATCACCTGGCAAAATGTTATATAAAAAGCACGATACTGAGCATTTGTTAACCATAAGTTAAGAATAATAAATACTTGATAAAAATCTAAAAATATGCATAATTAAGGTTTAATTTACCATTTCTAAATATGACTGTAAGAGCTTTATTACAGCATTAGTTAGCCATTTGAAAAGCATTAGATATATAATTTGTTATCCCAATCAAACAATCTTTACTTGTATAGTGCCAAATCATAACAAATGTTAGAGCAGGCTAAAGCCACACTCTTTATTTTATAGATATACATATTTAAAACATACATATAAACATATAAAAACATATATACATATTAGAGCTGGGAAATATATCAAATTTTATTCAGGATTACAATTACTGCTTCTCACAATTATGAAAACTGAGTAATTGAGATTAAACGATTACTATGCCACATGACATGCTGAATTTTGTTGTGATTTTCCATATTTTAATAAAGCATTATAAGTATTTTTAAAAAGTATATTTCTATGTATTGACCCTCTTCAATGTTCGAAATTATAGCATCAAAAGCATATATGTTTAATAAAAGCATGTGGTGCGTGCTTTAAAATCAGTGAGTAATCATGTTTCATAATTGTGATCTCAATACCAATAAAAATAATCGTGATGATGATTTTTGCCATAATCAAGCAGCCCTAATACATATACATGCATCCAAACCCAACATGAGTCCACCATTCACCATTTGTATCTGTGTTAACAATGACATTTTAAGGTATCACTTAATATTGCATCACAGATTATGTGTTAAGTGTTTATTAATGCCTTTCTGATGCTTAACTATTGCATCAGAAAACAAAAAGTGCATGTGCCTCACAGCAAGAAGGTCGCAGGCTTGATCCCTGGATCAGTCAGGCCTTTCTGTGTGGAGTTTGCCTGTTCTCCCCATGCATGCATGGGTTCTCTCTGGGCACTCTGGCTTCCTCCTGACCAAAAACATGCTAATGAGGTCGATGGATGACTCTAAATTGCCCTTAGGTATGGGTGTGCGCGTGAATGGTCGTCAGTCTCTCTATGTGGCCCTGTGATCGGCTGGCGACCGGTTCACGGTGTACCCTGCCTCTCACCCAAAGTCAGGACCTGTGACCCCGAAAGGGAAAAATGGAATCGATAATGGATGGATGGATAAATTATTGATAAAGGGTTCCTGCTGATCCTTTAAACCTAGAAGGTCCCAGATTTGATAGCTTAAATTAAAGGCCCTCAAAAATGTCACTTTTACTCGTGTGGGATCTAAAGTTTTAGGTGACTTGTTGATTAAACCATCTTAATTGATTATATATCTGGCTATTTTAAGAAATGTATCAAAAAACCAGGGAAAAATTTGGTAGCAACTTGTCCTACTTAAATATGCATTTGAGCGTTCTCTGCCCTCAGGCATGGGAATGCCCTCTCAGGTTTCAATAACTTTAAATCTCTTTGGCGAGAGATGAGACATCATATCCTATTTCGGTAGTATTGGCACCCTAGCTTGTAACGTCTTAGCAGAATATGGATCTCACTTCAACCACACTTTGACAAATCAATATTTTAGCAATTATAGAACAAAAAGTTACCACAGCTCTGTTTATAGTGGTTTGCTCTACATGCCAAAAAGGGCATTTTTTCTTGGAAAAGAACTTTAAATAGCTTGAATTTGATATTAAATGTGTGGAGGAACACTTTCAGAATGCTTTACAGATGAGTTTCTTTAAGTAACCTATTTAGCTAGAAGTGCTTGAACAGCACAACCATCTGCCAAGGACTTTCAGACACTATTTGCCCCAACTATGCAGACAACTTCCTGGATCCTGATTCGGATCACCACCAGAATCTAGTCATTTCTTCCTTGTGCCATGACCAACATTCCCTGTCAATGTAATTAAAATCCATTTATAGCTTTTCAGGTTATCTTGCTAACAGACAGGCAGACAAAAAACCCCCCGCAAAAAATAGCCTCCTTGAGGGGGAATTAATACTACAGGGTCCATTCAGGGACTTAAAATCTTTTGAAAATGCTTGAGTTTATTGTAGTTTCAAGGTTTGAGAAGCACTTGGATTTTAGAAATAGTACTTAACTTTTTTATTATCTCCATGATAAAAAAAAAGCTATCATACTGAACTTTTTTTTTTCATATAACAGAGAAATAATGACGTAAAAATGTAACTGCTTCTAGAAAAAGCATTATAATAATCATTTTAAAATCACAGTTTCAATTTCAGTTAGTAATTTTGGTCACTTTAGGCATCTAACATATTTTCTGTGGTTATCATGTTAAAACTTTTAAGAAATTGAAGTTGAATTTGTTTGGACACTTCTAAATCTTTAATTGCTTTAAAGACTTTCACTGTGAAACACTTTTGGTAGTTTAATCCTGTATCTTCATACTGTAAGGATGTGATGCTGATCTTAAGTATATTTGGATGAATAAATGACTAAGCAAAGCTATTATATGCCAGAAAGCTTGAAAATGCACCACGGAAATGCCCTAAAAAGCTTGACTTCACCATCAAAAGATTAACAAACCCTGTGCCTGCTCTGTAATTATAAAGTGTTAAATAGAAAGAATCTTGAAGCCTACAAAATCTCATCCTTTATTGATCCTATTAAAGGCACTTGGATTACTTCTTTTTATTCAACATCCTTACCTTCAAAAATCTGAAGTTTACTCTTGCGGGGACTACTCAATAACAAAATTAGTTGAAGTCAAAGCAGGGGTGTAAAAGCTTACTTTAGTCTTCAACTGCTCCATTAGCTGATCTCAGGTCTCTCCCTGTGAGTGCTGCTAGTGCCAGCTCATTGATTCTTTAACTAATCACTCTAATTAAAATGCCTTTTATTCATTCAGTGGTTTACATGGCAGCTCTGTACTTGCATTTAAGGTTAAATTACCACACAAATATGCAGAAAATACCCCCTATAATCCCAGCTTGTTTCTTTTCTTAGATGGGGTCTTAGATTATACATTTTTGCAACTTTTTAACCCATTAAGTTACAGCTCAATCAAATTAAAACTTTAGACCCCATCGGTCCCTTTTGGGGACATGCATGTTTTTGTTTAAAGTTTTTTTTTTTTTTTCCAAATAATTATCCATACAACATGTAATTTTTTTAAAAAATAGCTTTTTCTCCTTTTGAAATACAAACCGTATCTGTTTGTGTTCTATGTAATGAAAATAATCACGCTTTGCACATTAAGCCCAAAACAGCCACATTTAGATCCATTCAGTCAATTTGGTGAAAACAATTAATGCAGTGAATGTCAACAAAAAATGCATTTAGTGTCAGATAATGTTTCTTTGTATCTTTCCCCATTTTCGTTATCAGTGATATAGAGTACACCAGCTTGGCCATAAATGGCTACTTATCTTATATAAGACTGAAGTTAGTGAAAATATTGGTGCAGTGGATGTTCACATTGTCATAAAACTCTATTGCACTTTTCTGGTGTGTCCATTTGTTGGACACAGTGTGCTATGTGCCCTTTTTTAAATGCCACATGAGGACTAAGTAAGATGATTGTGCTTTGTTGAAGTTCAAGCCCCTGAATAAACACTGTGTGTGTATCTACCAGGCTTTCCACTCTTTGAAATACTTTGTCACCTGAGGAAATTGGTTTCCTGTACACGCTGCATGTTATAAATCGCTCTCTTTGTCTTTGAATGATTCAAGCAGAAAGAATTTACACCCTCATTACTTGAAGAAACTGGAATTGTGCAGTCATTAAATAATTAAAAAATACTGCCAAAGAATTATACATTGTCTCAGGCTGTCTTGTTTTGATGGATGTCTGTTTATGACTCGTTCCGCCTTGATATTCCTACAACATTTCTTTCCTGATAATATATCAATTTATCAGCAGAGATTTTTATGTTAATGTCCCCCCTCCCTCTCTCCCCCCCTTTAAAATAAAGTATCTCTCTCACAAACGATCTCGAACTAATTAAGCAAGCGATAATTAAAAATTCAAAGGGAGGATAAACGTGGTGGAATTGTTATGGAAACGTTGAAGTTAATCAAGCTTTCAAATTATTGATAACATCCTTAGAACAGTGATCGATCGGGAAGACATTAAGTGGCAAAATAAAGCAGCCGCGCTCAGATTTGACAGGTGCCTCATACGTCTCTGTGAGTGTGCGTCTGTGTGCGTATGAGGCTATGTGCAGACAATTAGTATATTACAGGGCTGGGGAATTTTGTTATTTAAAGAAGTATTGATATATGTTCAAATGTGATAAAGGTTAGATTATTGATTATACTGATCTGTTGATTAAAAGGAAATGATGCAAGAACTAAGGCTCAAAGCTCAACAATATTGTTTACCATTAAAACCATTAACAGTGATATGCTACTGACCATCAGAGTATCTATTTAAATGCTTAGTTGGAATGTAGGATTACATATTTTCTCATATTATTGAGGAAGCATCTATTAGCTTTATAAAAGTCAGTTGTTATTGATAACTTTTAAGAAACCATGGTACAAAAATAGAACTCCCAGACACCCAACATTGGGCAATTTGTTGTTTTCAATCATAAACTGCAGATTAAGTCCGGTACAATGTCACAATTACACACTAACTTTGGTAATATCTGGGAATCGGGTTGGAACTGGTTAGGAGAAAGCCACCCACTTATGTATATGTTGCCAATAGGAACGGGTCTAGTTGAGAACCAGTTCCAAACATGTGAGGATTGATAACATTTGCCTTTCAGCCTCAACAGTTCCCTTTATGTTTTGCCTGCAAAAATGATGATGTCAAGCTCTCGTGAAAGGCAGCCAGTGTGTTGTACATGACACAGTAGCAGTTCACTGTGTGGCTGAACTTAAAACGGTATGGCATCAACACTACAACATGCCATGTCTGAGTCAGTGTGAATTCAAGCAAGGCTTGAAACACCAGCAGCATGCAATATTTTCCTTGCATCATGGCATTAGATACCAGGAGTGCCATGTGTCTGACATTGTTGGCAAACACAACCTGAGTAGGCCTACTATTTTGAAATACAGAAAATCAACAGGAACTGATGAGGGATTTGTCAAAGAATGTAATCAATGATTGATATGATCAAAGTCTTAATTTCCAGCCCACGCTGCCAGCTTATTTAGGCCATTTTGATGGTCCTCTCTCTGTTTTGGTTTACAATGTAACTGAAGATAGTCTTTTTACTGGTCTTTAAAACATTTTCAATTTTGTAATTTCTCAACACAATATTAGAAAGGATGAAAAAATGTTTGCAGTTCAGCATATGGAAATATGGCCAATGTTTTTTTTTTTTTTTAATACAGACAATCACAAAATTCACACATTAAATGCAACATGACGTGGTTGAAGGTAAACCACGGATTCCAATATTAACATTAACATCATTGATTAGAAACTGGAGAGGAATGATGTGATTCATATAGCAGCATCTAGTTGAACTGTCATTAAATTGGGTTTAATTGGTCTAAAAGTGTGAATTTATGTTAAATGATGTCATTTCTGCTGATGGTTGATGTAGGATAAAGCCCTTTGGGTCAAGCAGGCCCATGGCAGTAGGTTATTCATGATTGTTTGTCAAGTTCATTCTAATTTAACTGTGCTGTTTGCAGGAACTACCTTTAAATTAATTAATGTATATCGGGAATTGTAAAAAGTCACGGAGTGGGGCTAAAGGAAAGGCCAGATATTTGTAATTGTAGTAACTGAAGCTTTGTAGGTCCACAGCAGGAGGCCATCCACACCAACGATCCCAGGCTGCCTACAAGACAAGAACCAGAGACGAGTACAAGAGCAAACAAAAAGGGGCAAAGAGATATGGAAAGAGAGTGTGAGAAAGAGATGGAAGAGCTCAGTGTGCCAAATCACCTTGGAGGAAGAATGTGAAGATCTATGGTGTCAAAAGCTGCACTGAGATCTAGCAAGACAAGTACAGAGAGAAGTCTACTATCTGAAGCTGAGAATAAATCATTTGTTACTTTAACTAGAACAGTCTATATGCTATGGTAAGCTCTAAATCCTGACTGAAAGTCCTCAAACAAGCTGTTGTTTTGAAAGAGGTTACAATGCTGATTAGCCAATACTTTCTTGGGGACCTTTGAAGTAAATGGAAGGTTTGATATAGATCTGTAGTTAGCTAATGTGCCTGAATCAAGGGTAGGTTTTTGAAAGAATAGGTTTGATTTACAGCTACTTTAAAGGACTGTGACATGTAGCCTGTCAATAAAGATATATTGATCGTCTCCAACAAGGATGAACAAACTAAGGAAAAGACCTCCTCAAAAAGCTGAGGGATTGGGTCTAAGAGGCAGGTTGAGTGTTTTGGAGGAGGAGATAACAGAATTTAGTTCCTGAAGGTCAATTGTAGAAAAGCAGTCTAAGTCAGGTTTAACAAAATTGAATGGCACAGCAGGCTCATGCAAGCACAGGGTGTTGCTCATTTTATCTCTAATTTAAAGAATTTTATGGTTAAAGAAGCTCATAAAATCCTCACAACTGAGGGCTAGAGGAATCACGGGCTCTATAGAGCTCAATCCAGATTAAGACTATGAATTTATGATTTTTTGGTCCTCATTGCCCAGCCCTAGCTCATAACACATATTAGCCCACATGACAAATAGGATATCTTTATGTCTCTCAAGACTTGCATGTGTGCACGTGCTGGTGCGTGGCTCGTGCGTGTTCATTGAGGGGTTAAAGGAAGAGGAGGGGGAATCTCTTTATCACCCGAACGCCATTAATCAAATGTGTGCATCCAAATTGCATTGTGGACTCCAAGAGACCGAGATATTGACGTCTGCTGATATGAATATTTCCCCTCTTTTGCGCGGCTTTGCGCTCATTTTAAAGGTTTTCCCCTGCGTGTGTTTACATGTTTCTCCCCTGCCTGCATGTCTGTTTACGCGTGTGTCAGAGCCTGTGTGTGGCATGTACTTACAAGGCGCTTCATCATCCCACCAGCGATAGGAGCAATTCACCCATAAAGTGGGTCTTTCGCCCATAAATAATATTCAAGTCGCTCTATTGTTAAGTGAAAAGTTGACTGGTGTTTGATTTTTCTCTCTCTTTTTTTTCTTCTTCTTCTTTTCCACGGCGACCTCGGGTTAGGACTCATACATCACGGGATGACAGCTATAGAAAGGCCCTAAATTAGCAACTAAATCGAATATTGATCAGCTATGTGCGGCCCTGCGAGTCGCGCCTCCTTGCCGTTTTTTTTCAGAGGGAGAGAGAGAGAAAGGGTGGGGGGTGTTTGGGGGGTGAAAACGAGAGATGGGAGAGGAGGGGGCGGTGAAAGGTGCCTCTCTCGCTCGCTCTCTCTCTCTGTTTGAGTTTAAGTGTTTTTGTGTGTGTATTTTATCGCCCATTGCTTTGGTCTCCAAGTAAAAGCATCTGCCTTCATATATATTGGATGTTTATTGTTGGGCCCTTATATGCAGTTTTAGCTTCCACAAACAAATGAGGCGTAGCAGTCATCGAGTGAATTCTGGGATATTAGGAGATTTTCTGAATTTCTTTTCTATTAGCCCTTTTGTCATGAATTTGAGGGAAAAGTCTCACACTTTAAATATTTCAAAAACAAGTGTATGGAGGGATTTATCTTGCTCCAAGTAAGAATGGTTTACACTTAAATGGAAACTGGTCCAAAATGTTATGTTCTGGTAATGTCTGGGTGATTGGGGCAAGACATAAAGCCCTCTCAAAAAAAGAGCTTAATTGGCATAAATGTTGCAGATCAGAATTGCTAAAGCATTTCATGAAAAACAAAAGGGAAATTAAAGAGATAATTAATAATTATAATAATGCATTGTAGATTATATTACCATAGTAAAGGTAAAAATTATGCTCCATAAAGATAAAAGTAAGCATCAAATATCAGAAAAAAGTTCAAACTAGAAGCGCTCTGAGACCACAAATCACTGGCAAGGCATTTCTGACATGAAAAGCTCAGTTACTATTGAATAATGCAGAAACAAAAAACATATTGTTAAAGTTAACAAGTCCTCAAAGCAATTCCAAGAACCAAAATCTTATCCCTTCTTTCTGGTACCATGGCCGACATTCCCTGAAAATGACATCAAAATCCGTAGAGTTTTTTGAGTTATTTTGCTCACAGACAGACGGATGGATTGACAGACAAACAAACAAACAAAAAAATTTACAGACAGACAAAAACATATCCTCCACAGCCGAGGTAAATGTAAGATTTTCTGGGCCTAAGTTGTACATTTAAACTTTGTATTTGTGTGACTTAGTATTGCCTCTCACGGCCTGATATTCAGGGCATGATGTAAGAAAGTGTAGCTCTCCCTGTGGGGTGTCACATATGGAGTCTATCCTCTGGGAGCCAGCTCTTTTGTGATGACCCTTTTTCTAATCTTCTGAGTCTGTACTGTCAGGACTTTTCTTAGCCCAGGATCAACAGTGCTCAGGTAATCTGCCAATTTGTTTTCTCTATTAGGGCTAAAGAAGTTTTTGATGTGCTTTGTTTTGGGGTTGTTTCCCCTCAACATTTTAAATAATTTTCTTTTTGTTGATTACTAATTGGATTTGGTCTAATTTGGGGGGCTGCTGTGGCCTGAAGGCTCTGTGGACTCAAGGGTAATGTGATTCAATGAGCATTCATATTTTTGATATATTTGTTTTAATTGAATTCAAATAGTGGTTAGAATTAGACAAGGCCACCATTTTTTCTAGTTAGCAGCTAACAAAAGTCAAAATCCAGGTTAATCATGAACATTTTTGTTGCTGATAAGGTGTTTGTGTACATGTGTATAGAAAACACAGGCAATCTTTTACAGGTTGAATAGTTTTCATAAGAAATACTGGTAAAGTACTCTCCTAATCATCTAAAAGTATATCTCCCCATCCATTCAAACCCTCTTTGAGTGGATGAAACAGCATTAAGAAATTTTATTCCAGTTTTTGTTGCAGTCATTACTCATTTTTTAGAGTTTACATCAAAAGTTTGAGCAGGAAAATCTATCTCTAAACTCTGTGTACTTGAGATGAAAAATAGCAGAGGTAGGTTATAGCAGGACATTTAAGTCTGAGTGAGAGCTGAATTAGTATTAAAACATTTTTATTCAGGCCCAGGTCAGGCTAGATCTCTGTGTTATGGACATGCATGACTTTTGAATGCATCTTTTTTTTGTAAGCTATCAGCAAACAAATTGCAAACTCCTGGTTAATATCCATGTTAATTTTTGTGTCTGATAAGGAGCCCCCACACATTAACCCCTTAACTCCCATATCAAAGATAAAGCTATTAAAAAACTGGAATGTTGGGCCCGTTGATAGCCTGGTGGTTAGTCAGCACACTCCATGTCCAGAACTCTGGACACTTAACATAGAGACAGAGAATTAAGGTCTCACGAATGGTTAAGCTGGAAATAAAAGGGATGCTATTTTGATAATACAGAGAACATGCAAAAGATTCAGGTAGGCTCTGCATTGCTAAAATATTTTTAACACTACAGGATACCTGTAATCAGGTGAGGTACCGAAATCACATAAATCAAATTAATTATTTATTGATTTAAATTACATCAGAGTTTATGTGTTTTCACTTTTAAAATGTTTTATTGTCTTTAAACAAAGGGACAGTAATCATTTGCTTTTGTGTCAAAAGTGACACAAGAAACTTAACTTAAGTTTTATGTTTGATTGTATTAATTTGAAATGTGAATTAATTATAGATCATTTGAACTACATTTTTTCTATTAATTGCAGTAAAGGTGTGGGTCAAGTCAGTGTGGGGATGTTTTATACTGTGGTGGTGGTGCCCAAAGTAATACATTTACAGGGGACCCACAATGCCTGAGGACACCCCTGCCATGGCACGTTTTTACCAAATAGTAATTTAGCTTTGGGCTCAGATATATGTGTTTTTTACATTAATTGGTTGAGGAAATAAACTCTCTTTTTTTGTAACTGTCCCGTTTAACCTGAGGTCCAAATCTCCCTGAATGCACCCTGCTTCATAACAGGCACCTCTCAGGAGCAGAAGAGTCAGTCTCCACATTGGTTCATCTCTCTGGACGTCCATCCTCCGCTCCCCGCTCCCCTCACTGTTTACATAAAGTTCAAATGAAGTCCCTCATTACCCAGCCGCCTATCGGCTCCTCTTTATGGATCATTGACTGTGTTTGGCGCTGCTGCATCGACTTCCCTCTTTATCCCCGCTGCTGGCACGAGCGGGAGGTCGGCGGCGCGCGTGCTCTCTCAGCGAGCAAGATGCGCAAACACACACACACACACACACACACACACTCTCTCTCTTTCTCTCTCTCTCTCTCCTTGATGCTTTGAGCGTCCGGGGCGGCGATGAAGCAGGCCCAAGGCCGCGGGGGTAGGTGGTCAAGGTTGCCCCGGGTCAGTGAGATTATCCCCGGCATGCTCTCGAACAAAGGGGCCGATCGTCAGGTGTCGACCAGTCAGGATCAAAGTATCGGCTGTAGGACAAGTGGGCCGTAAGACGGGGATCAGCCGCGGATTACAGCGGCCTAATTGGAGCGGATGCTTCCAGTCCATTAATTGGGGTTAAAAATGGGCCTGGCTTTCTGACCGGTTCCTGTTTCCTGATTTATTAGAAAGATTTCGGCCTCATTTGTGGGTTTTTGTAGGATTTGGCCATACTGCACTATGGTTACATTAACTATCACTGGGATCAAATTCGGCTAATTATAGAATTAAACCTGTATAGAAACAACTCACCACACCTCAGCTGTTTTTTTTTACATGACATGAAAGTGTGAAGAAACGCTCAATACTTTAAGCTTTACTTGAGAAGATACTACAGTTACCTGTATTTGAACACACTTATACCACAAAGACTGCACTTTAACCTAAGAACAATGTTACCACTCTGTCCTTCCCAGGCTATATGTTACCACTTACACTCAAAATAAATTTTGCAATGCTATGTAAGCAACACAGATAAATGTGTGGGTAAAACTCAAGGGAAAGAAATTGCCAAAATTCTCCGCAACTGGAAGCTGGTGCCTCAATATGTAGAGTAGCAGCTTTATTTGGTGTCAGCCAGGTGTCATTTTTAAACTTAGGACCAAGTTCCATTAGACTGAAGTCAAAGACAGACAGTGAAAGTGGAGGACAACCCCCAAACAGGACGGTTCCTCACCCTTGCTTCACTGAAGAACCGTGGGCTTCCTTCCAGGGAAAGAGGAAATGTTGACTCATTGATTTTTTGGGCTGTTTCCACAAAGTTTAGCTGTGCTGCTCATTTCATGTATGCTTGATCCTTACAAGTTGTGCCGTGTTGTAAAGGTGAGTAGTCAGGCTTTCCAAGCAAATGAAATACAATGCGTGTTAAAGTGTAGAAACAATCGACCAAAATAACATTTCCAAACTTTTCTGGGGGGAGTTTGTATGAATATTAAATAACACTGTGACCTTAGTAATGTTAAAACTCATTCTTCTTTCAGGATTGAATGTATTTTATTGGCTGTAAGTTACAACTTGTGACCATCACCTGTTTCTTACCTGAAAGGTATTGATCCAAACATTTACTGCTTTTACATTGTTGTAATATTGGGTATCATGATACTAAACTTGGGGTAGTATTGTAGTTTTAATTTAATTATCATGACAACACTAGTTCATGTAAAGCTTGAATCAGTTCAGCTTCTCTTATCCTTTCAACTCAGGACTCAGATGCTATTTAAAATAAAGTAAATTACAATACTTACCACTCCAATCACTTAACTAAAGTAAAGCCACAGACTTTAATCAACAACTCAAAAAGTGCATGTAAACATAATCACATACACTGACATTAAGAAATTGTAATTTGTTTTTTTCCACATGTGCCCATTCCTGATAATCTCACACTTTAATGTCAACGTTTTCTTAACAAAAATATACTGAATTGCTTTAAATATTGAAGATAATTAATTACTGATCAGTCCATCAAATTTGAGGTTATACTGTGTTTTGGGGTTTTTTTTAACCCCAAGTTTCCTATAATCGTCAAAAGAATGACACATGCACAGAAATGTGGAATATTTATGGTCCTGTGTGAAGTGAAATAGAACGGGAATGCTTAAATGAAATAATAATAGTAGTACTCGTATATGTTTCCTCAAGCAACATTGAATGTGTACTTTAATCATTCACTTACAAAGTTTACTTTTTTAAATTATTTTACAGCACAGCCATATTGAGCTCCTTGTTCTGCCGTTTATATCTATCACATGGCTGGAGGTGGCCTAATCTTTCCTTAAACAGACCACTTTTTTTGGAAAAAAAGCACAGAGTCCACTATGCTGTTCCTTAAATCTCTGTCTATGGTACTGAATTCGAGTTCACTGTCGTCAGCCTTACACACACAATTGCTGTCCATGGTGCTGAAACCCCCCTGTTCTGCATCTGCACACTGCATTTTCACCCAGTGTTACTCCTTTTCTGTTCTTTTTTTTTTTTTTTTTACAGTATTTTTTGGGCTTTTTTGTGCCTTTATTGACAGGAAAAAGAGAGACAGTTGATGAGTGGGGGAAGACATTCTGCCAACTGGCCACAGGCTGGATTTGAACCTGGGCCAGTTCGCAGAATCATGTATATGGGTCGTGCCTGATTGCTTACCACTCCACCAAACCAGCACCCCCTTTTTTTGTTCTTTTTGACCTGTTTGGATGAAGTTTAAATGATTGGACCTTGATTATTTGATCTTTTAGGGGTTAAAATACTCCTCAAATGCTCATCTTTAACCAAGCTAACAGAAAATCACAAAGCATCCTGATTATGTCACTGAAGCTTATGTTGTTATGCTTGAGGTTTCCAGTTCTGTCATATTACCAAACCTACAAATTAAGGGGAACATCCAAGTTTGAAGTTTCTCACTTTGAGATATGCCTTGACAGAGATTAAGTCAGGGGTGGGCAACTGGCAGCTCGGGGACCACACGTGCCCTCCCCTCTTCATTCACTGTGCATTCCAAATTATCAAACACCCTAATAAAGCAGTAAAAACGAAGAAGAGCCAACATTAGAGCCAGATGAAGGGAAGTTTGTTGCAGATACACCACACACCCCTCCCTCCCTCCTTCACGTGCCTCTCGGGCTTCTCGCAGCTCCTCGGATCAGCTCGAGGACATTCCGGGAACCATCTGTTTCCGGCAGAGCTCCGCGTGCAGGGGCATGCAGGAAGCGAGGCTCACAAATTCGCGAGGAAAGGTGGTTGTCTGCCAATGTGCCCGCTGTGAAATATCGCCCCCTCCCCCCCGTCCATTTGAATCCCTTTCAGCAATGGCATATACCTTAGAAGAGAAATGAAGTGTTGCAGGCAGAACAAACAAAACACAGACTTAATAACTCTGCACAAGGAGAGGGTGTCAAATTTAGCATACTTTGAAAAGATGGATCACTGATGAAGGGCCTTAAGAGATGGGATGTGGTACAATTTACTTTACTGGTTCACACAAACAATCTCTGTTATTAATGGAAGTGAGGGCAGGTGCACAACAAGTGTTTGGAAAAGTGTATGTGAAAGTGTGATGGAGGAGTGAAAAGAGTTGGTGTTGGCAAAGAGACAAACTAATCTCCACCTTTTTGATGAGAAGTGCCCCAGGGCATTTTTAGTGTAGCAGTGGTGCTGCACTGTGACAGGATGTGTGTGCTCTCTGTCTTTTTCTCTGTTTTAGGTTTAATCAAATTTTAAAAAGGAAAAGTCCTCATTTTGGTCTTTTCTTTTTTTTTTTCAAGATAAGTTAAAGGTATGGATGCATGATGTTGAATTTTGCTAATGACTGATATGCCAATATTCCCAGAGTCACGTTTGTCATGTCCAATATCTAATGAAAACAAACAACATTTTCCTATAGTTAAGTCTCCACATTGGCCGGCTACTCTTGTAGTTGCGTCTCACACCAAGACACCATTTAAGACAAATATATGTTTTCATTCTTTGTGTCCCTGGGGTGCTAACTGCAAATATCAGTGTTTGTTTTTTAACACCAAGTATTTATTAAATTATTCACCTCAGCCCAGTTATTTAGCAGGGAGTTTACTTACATCAATCAATCACTTTGTTTATTCACAAAATGAATTAAAAGAGATGCATAATTTCTCATAAAATGCTCATTTGTGAAAAGGGACTCCCCAAAAGGCACCCAGAGTTTATAAGTGTGGACGTGTGGGCCCAGACATCAAATAATATACACAATCAAAACATGATGCATACAGAATTTTAACCAACCAGTATTGCCCCAAAAGGCAAAATTGTCTGAAATTACTTAAAGATCCTAGTGTATTGTAAAAAGTGTTCAGATTTAATTAATAATGCTATTTGGACTGTTTGTTGCCCTTCTGGCCCATTAAGAGTTGCTTTAAGTTCTGCATACCTGAGTTGATGTCTTTCAAATTATTTTGTTTTTATTTTATGATCGCAAGTGTGTTTCATCTCAGTCTCTGTCAAATTTTATGAATATGACACTAAATTGTTGAGTAAACACATTAATTCATTGATTTACTTATTAGGTCAATTAATATTTCTTGGTTTAGCAGCTATTGTGATATGTCATTGTAAAATATTGCTGTATTGTGATGTAGTTGATATCATAAACCGTGTACTCAAAGAGTATTGGGAGCTACCCTGTGATTCCAGCCCTGTTCGACCCTCAAGCTTGAAAAATGTCTGTAGATTCTGATCAATTTAATGCCTCATTCTATATGGTGAAGCACTGCAGTATATTTGTACATTCTGCCCTCTATGTATTCTGTAAAATATTAATCCATCATCTACACTGCTTATCCTTTTAGGGGTGTCAGGGAACTGGAGCCTATCCCAGCTGACATTGGGCAAGAGGCGAGGTACAGGGGAACATGTATATTCCACACAGAAAGGCCCTGATCGACACGGGGCTCAAACCAGCAACCTTCTTGCTGTGAGGTATGCGCACTACCTGCTGCACCACCATGCCCGCTCTGTAAAATATATTGGTGATAAATATCAGTCATTTTGATATCTGCCAATACCAGTGGTGATTTTTTACAGTTATATTGCCAATAGTACCCTGTATCTATATTTAAAGACTTTCAAGAGTACTGCCATAACAAGGGTGACACTGTTGATGCACTTGGTGTTGATCCAGAAGCATAACCACTTCCCCTCTTCCTCTCACTGCAGGAGGGATGCTCTCTCTCCTAGTCCTGCAGAGGTGAAATGATGGGGCCTGTGGATCCATCATCCGAGAGCAAAGGAACTTGCCGATACTTCACAGTGAGTTGAAAGTGTGAACAGGATCATTGCCTGAGGCAGAGGAAAGACATCTCTATTCATGTTTGAGCAAAAACCTTCTTTTCCCACCATACCAATTGTTTTCTCATAGGCACTAGGCAATAGATAGAGTCAACATTCATACCTGAAAATATATACATTTTATTCTTTTAAATTACATAGCCTGACAGGACAGAAATAAAATGAAGTAAAAGGGAAAATTAAAACATTTTGTTGAAATTTTAGAATCAATTAAATCTGTTTTATGTGGCTCATTTCAAGAAGATTGTACCTATCTGTCTAAGAGTGAAGAAAATAAATTTACAAGGTATAAAGTTATGAAAAAAGACTGCAAACAAAGGCTCTCAGCTGCAGCAGAACAATTTTAAACACTTCTCTTTCAGGTCCAAGTGGTCCATTTTCAACCAAAGGCATAATCAATAAACAACCTTTTACTTCTTTTTGGTTGTAGAATGGTGGTTGGCTTCCTGTGTTGAGATATACAGTGTTGTAGTGCCCCTTTGAGTCCAGAGTTTCCCACTCATAGACAAACAAGCTATCAACGTGCATGAGAGACACATACACTCCCTGTCTATAGATGCACCGATTGAGGAATTGGGTGAATCCTGCCTCAGCAGTTTCCTGTGGCTCCTTGCAGTAAAAAGTTATCCGGTATCCCTGCACTCGTGGATGCACAGACTACCTTTTCAGTGAAAGCATTCACACTGGGGATGTGCAGATTGTCAGCTGAACAGGTAGATTACTAGAGCACCACTCCAATCAAACAGGTGGGAGCAAAGCTAAATTTTAGTTATCATATTACCCTTATTTTCATCTTATGGTAAAAAAAAAAAAAATTATGTCAAACTCAGCTTTGTCAAAACTTTGGAAATTGTTCTTTTGTTCATTTAGATATTCATTAATACATTACTTTTAATAGGGGGTGTACTCATATATGCTGGGCACTATATATATATATATATATATATATATATATATATATATATATATATATATATATATATATATATATATATATATATATATATATAAACGTATATGTATATGTCAAACAATGCTACGTATACGACTGACTTAGTGCAACAAGTGCTAATAAACAGAATATTATGGGAGCTTAATAAGTGTTTACACTGGGGGCAGCCATCTTTGATTGTCAACTCAGGGGTGGTGAGGGTCCCCTGACTTCCCAGTAGGAAATTCTGACCTCGGAGGGCGTTTCAGTTGAAATTTCCCATTTGGAACTTGGATATCCCGACTTCCCAGGACAACTAGAACGCAGCATGACAGCTGGTGGTTCTAGCCCTGTTAACATCAGCAATAACCACAATCCATTCTGTAAACTAACTTCACATCATTTATGCACTTGTACTGTGATTCAGTGATAAATAAAGATTGCTTAATTGTGACTATTCCTGAGTGCTTCGTAAACTTCCAACTAGGCTGTTTCACATGATTTAATTTTGCTTTAGACTGATTTGAAATTATCCACCAGGAACTATTCCTACTTCCCACACTGTCCTTACCTTAGACAACAGAAAATCAATTAAAGCATGAAAAAAAATGCATGTAGTCTTATTTTAGTGACTTGAAGACTGAACTACTGATGAATATTTTGAAGAACCAGAAAAGCACCCACACAAGTGCCTCACCTCACTGCTCTGTCCCTCAGGCTCAGTATGATCCCATAAGTGTAAATGAAGTATATACATACAGGAAATACATGTCCTGTAAGAACAGCTGGATTTTGTGTCACAGCTTTTTCTCTCAGGCACACACCCATGATTCTCTAAAAAGAATTCTGCAACTCACTCTTTGGTCCTGATCCACCAGATGAGAGCAGCTGCTTCAAACAACTTTAAACAAATTACAGAAACTGCTACAAAAGCATCTTATGTTCAACTTAGTCTCAATTAGCAGAAATCTTAAGTGCTAAAAGAGTCCTGATAATTTTCACTTTGATCCGAGAACTTTCAAAGTAACATGTAGAAACTAACAGCTAAAAGGAAGGCAAGCTGTGAGAAAAGTGTGCAAGTAAACAAAAGTGCAAAATTATTTATTTGCTCTCAGCAAACAGAAAGTTAATTGACACTTATGAATGCTAGCCACAAGCTAGACAGAAATTGGTGTTATTGGACAGTTTATACAGATTTGACAAATGCTGCTAATGGTGAAGCAACCCAATATAACCTTCTCCTTTTTCTGCAAAGTCTTTGATGATGAAGCTTCTTTATTTTTTCTAACCCCTGTATTTATGTTGCTTTCTCTTTGCCATATTGCAGAAGCTGGGAGAAGAATGTTATCACATTTGGAGAGTAATATTGATTAATGAGAACCTTTTTGTCACACACAGATGCTACGGGAGACTGATCACTAAAGATCAAAACAAGGAGAGAGCCAGGTAAGAGCAAACAAGGAGGAACAATAAGTACAACTGACAATGGTAGACACTGCGTTGTTAGCCTGAACATGACTTGCATATAACAATAAACAGAGAGGGGAGGAAGCAAAAACATCACACAGTAAAACAAAAAAGTATCACCAAGAAGTGGAGGATGGGAGCAGGAGGAGTGGAGACATGGAGGAGGAAAGAGGAAGGAAAGGAGGAATGAGAGATAATTGCATTAGAAAGAAGAGAGGGCCAAAAGGAAGGAAATGATTAGAGGAGAAGGGACTGATATCCGATAGAGAGAGGGAGAACTGGAGGAGGGGATGGGTGGGAGAGGAGGGTACACTTACCGCCCGCCGTTCAATACATTCTGACACTCTCTCTCTCTGTCAATACACAAACACGCTGTGTGTCCCTGCCTCTGTGTGTGTGTGTGTGCTTATATGGCTCTCTTAATCCTAGTCTGGTTTCCAATCCACAGTCTCAAAGGGACGTTCATGTCACTCTCACTCATTCCCTGTGATACTGTCGTCTTGAACTTCCTCGTTGCCTTTGCTAGCAACACGTTAGATCACTTTGAAATCTAAACTGATTCAAAAAGATGGTAAACTACAGACACAAGGAAAGTTACAAATGATTTTGACATTATAATCCTTCAAACATACACAAAGAGAGATTTTGCAAGACTAATTCACTGACTTGTGGTTGCGATATCTGGGTCTGCTCTCTCTCACTGGCTCGGTGCAGGGGTGGACAGCAGAGGGACATACCAACTTGTCCACAACTTTCTTTGTGTGTTTTGGCCTTCTGTCCACAGCTACGTGTTTTTAAGTCACTGAAAATGCATATTTATGGAATACCCCTCCAAGGTGAAGATTTTGCAGAGTCATCTGAGCACTGACGAGTTGTTATCAGCAGACAGTGGGAGTGTAATCAGCCTGACGGAGCTGACAGGTCTGGAAAGAACAACTCATGAGGACATGTCACAGTGTACAGATGACATTTCTGAGGAAGACTACAGTTGGCAGTCGAAACATGTCAAGGTAAAGAAAAAACACTTCCTATATTCTTTGTCTGATGAAAAAGAGAACTGGATAAGTAGTTATCAGGTTTGGCTGATTAAGTAGTTATTAGGTTCAAATGAAATATACATAAAGAAATATTTACTCAATATTCCCCGCTGACACCAGTTCATTCACACCCACAAAATAAACAACAACACCAATCAGACTTGTGGTTGGAATAGATTTTAAATAAACCAACTTTTGCATAGAAATTGCAAACACAAGTTGCATATCCCAGACATTGTTACAAAAGAATTTGACAGTGCAATTATCCATTTTTATGTGAACAGGGATTATTTTAGAAAACAGAGGAAGAAACCCTCAATTTTTAAAAATACCTGCCTATGTGTGGACATAGTATTTGAAAATGTGAGTTTACCACCACAAAACTGAATAAATAAATTGGAACAGTAGCAAGTTATGTTAAACCTCATGAATTTGGTACACATGACAGCTGGATAGCAACAGCACAACTAAACAGGGCCTGCTTACATGTTTCAAAAATCAAGATCATCTGTCATAAAATGTTGTGTGAAACCTGGATGATAAATACAAATAGTTTACACTGTAATGCTTTGAATTTGCCTATACAGTTGTCTGATACATCACTGTTGCATGGGCTATTGATTACACAAATTCCATTACTGTATAAATCTGGACTTAAGATAGAGACAATAGTTCTAATAGTCATAATTTGATTATCATAATTAGAGGACACCTTTGTGCCAGTAAATGCAACAGATAATATCATCACACTCTACCTTTTAAATATATGTGGTAGTGCTCATGATAAATAACCTTATAATCATGAAAAACACTTTCAGTTTTGTTAATTGACTGTGTGTCTGTGACCGTCAAAACTTTTGTCACAGATTAACATTTAGTATCAAATGCAAGACACATCACATGTCTGTGTCTTTTTCTGTTATTGAAAACTTGTCACGAAATTGAGTGAGAGTGAACTTTAGGCCCATTGTCCAATCTAAATGGGGACTGAGCCCCTGTTGAAGTCAAGCTAAATGCATTTCCTGGAAATGACTGACACACTCAGCTTTCAAAACCTTGATACGTTTGCAGATAGTGCAGAAAATGAGCATGATTGGCGCTATTTGCAACCATCATTTATTTTTATTCATTAAGCAAAAGCTTCATGTTCCAAAGCTGGCCATAGAGAATGTACCTTTTGCAGTTTGCTGAGGGCCATTTGAAAACAAACCCTGGGCCGTAGTTTGAACACCCCTGGTTCGAGTGCTTGAGGCCACGTATATTGTGAGTTGATCTGTATATGTTAGGAATGGTAATGATCATGTTTAGCAGTTAGTCAGCAACCATCCTTTTTGAGAAACTTTGAAATTAACAAATCTTTTAGGGGATCTACATGCATTTCATGCTGCTTTTCTCTGAACACCATTTATAAATCCCATAGACTTTGAGACAAGGGAAGTGGTAATTCTAACTTACTTCCACATATTAGCACTCATCACTGCAACATTATACCGAAATGGCCTAGTTATTACTGAATAAAAGGCAGGTCAGTTCTGTCTGGTGGTTGTGTGAGCTATTTGCTGTACCCTTGACAATCCTTCAGTTCAGGTAAAGCAGGTCTTGTGTGTAGCCAAGCCTATAAGAGTTGAACTAATTATCTAAAAGTATTTTCTCTTTTTCACATAGCCATTAGCAGAGCACCTTTAACTCCACAGCCAAACAGCTGTATATACTGTCTCGTTTGATCTGCGAGACGCCATCTTTGAAAAATAAAGCACCTTTCATCTCCATCTGTCTTTGTTCCTCTGTTTGGCCTGTTCTCAATTCTTTCACCTTGTTTTTATCTTACCTCTAACTTACACTATCTCGCCGCATATCTCTTGTGCCTCGCCATCTATCAACTGCCTTCCCCTTCTCACTCCCCACCTCTCTCCCTCCGTTCCCCGAGCTCCCTCTTTCTAGGCGGCCTACCTTTTGTCATTGACCTCTGCCCTGGGTGTCTGGGCATTGACTGGCTCTCCCCGTGTCACTGGAGCTCCCTGTCAATACTTACCAGGTTTGACCACCCTCCGCGCTGTGGTCAGAGAGTGGGGGGTGGGGGGAGATACACGAGATGCTCCACAGCACCGGGAGATAAAATAAAAATGAATGAGAGGGAGAGTAAAACAAAGAGGGATGGAGGAGAAAATGATGGAGGGAGGCAGTGTGTGAAGAATCTGGTCAGCTACCTTATAAGGTTGTTACACTTTTGTAGAGCTTTCTTGGATTTTTGACATTTGAGGCTTTGCAGTGTATGAGCTCATGAACAGCGTTACACCACCATTAGATTCCCAAGATATCTGCAGCCATCAAATACAATTCTTCACTTTTAACAATCTGTGTGTCTACCTCCTCTTTTACTTTATTAAACTTTGAAAAAAGGCAAGTTGAGTCCAAAAGTTTTGGGTAGAATTTTTCAGAGTTATAGCCTTTGGCATTGTTAAAAAATACCTTCAGGCTGCTGATTTATTCTGTGCATTAAACATATTAAATTTCCTAAAACTTCACTACAAGAGCCGGCTATCTCTCTTAATTTTCAGCTGGTTCTGCAAAATCTACTTGATGGATGCTCAAAATGTGTCTTTATGCAGAATCTCCAACCTTTCATGATGCATTTATTCATCCACACAGTCAATTCACATCAACCACAGCTTTTTAATATGTAAGTGTTAGCCAGTCTGCACTGCAGTTTTTTGGCAGCGGCTCCAACATCTCAAATATGATAAAACGCATCTCAAAATCAATACAGTCACAAATGTAACAGCATAGGACAGAAAGACACCACTAAAGCATCCAACTCTAAGATTATATTTGACATATCTTTATATAATAACAGCAACAGCATTGAAAACAAGGACACCAATAAAAGCAATGCATAAACACAAATGAAATATGGATAACAGCTTATTAAATAGAAGTTAAATATAATTTTACCCGTGTCAAATATTAACAAAGTACTTATAACCTTAACATGGATAAAAAATACACTGATGGCATATTGAGTCTAAGGATGGAATTAAAAATAATCAGTTCATGTTTTCTGTAAAACGAAGTATAGAAACTTTAGTGGGGTTTTTTTTTAAATGCTGGATTTTAAGTCTGTTATAACATTAATTTCACCGTCTCTGCAAAGCATACAGACATTAAACAAAAACATAACTGTCAGCTTTGAGGTTGTTGAAAGTAGGTTTCTATATATTAACTAAAAGGATGATAACTCTTTTTACAATAGTTTTATGGTTTTATTTTTTAGCAGCGACAATAAAATACATAAATAAATAAACAAGACATACAAGGATGTGTGCCACTTAACAGAGCACACATTACAAACAAACAAAAAAGAATTACTTCTCAGACAAAATGCCATCATCAGTATGAAACAGTTTAATACATATTTTAATAAAGAAATCAGGTTATATATATTTATAATCCACTCCCCTTCTTCCTCATCTGACGGATCTAGACTTTTCTCAGGAAGTAGTGTAGTAAGCATTTGTCTCACCCAGTGTGTGATCTTTGGTCACTTCATGTTTTTCCAGAATACTGCAATGGACCTTTTAGCGTGTAAGAGGCAAATATCTATTAGTATTGAACCATTTTTGTAAACTTGTGACTTCTTCTCGAAATATTTTAATCCTACTATTCTGCCGAACACATTGGAAACGGTAACACATTTACTGTATGCATTCTTTTGGTAAGGTCTTTTGGTACAACTAGAGGGGTATCCAAGGCAAAAGGGCTGGAAACCATTGATATAAGGCTAACAAATCCTTAATCATCAGTCATCATAGTAGTGATAGGAAGTTAATGGTTTGCTTTTTATCCCTGCTGAGCTCTTATCATGATTATGTGTATGTGCAGAGACTCACTAATAAGTTCAACACAGCATGGGGTAGAGCTGGGAAATTAATTGAGTTTCAATTTAAGTTACAATAGCTACATTAAATTACATACAAATACATAAAATTAACACAATGCTAAGGACAGCTAACGGCACACAAACACAGTTGATTGTTTGTGCATAAGTGAAGGGGTGTTGCTAGGAGCACAACCATTGAAGGCGGAGGGGAGTAAAGTGGCTTCCAATGCAGTCTTATCCAAGTCACACCCAGGTTTAACTGGTGATTTTATATTGCCCTTAGGTTTGAGTGTGTGTGAATGGTTGGCTTTATTCTGCATATTAGCCCTGTAATTGGCAAGCAAGCAGCCCAGGGTGTACCCTGCCTCTTGTCAGTGACAGGATGGATAATTCAATTAAAAAAATCTGTTACATGCTAAAAACATCCACAGTGCAAGAGAGGTGTAGATAGTTCCATCTATAATTTCTAGGATAATTTCACCTCAAGTATATTATTTCTTCCTGTTTTGTTGTCTTTAAACTGATTAACTTGGTTATAATTACTTGCTCCCATCTGTAGAGGTAAGCACAGTGTAAAAAGCAAGCTGGATGTTATCCATTTTCATAGGAATACAAATCATACAGCATTCCTGCCTACTGAAGATCATTTTTAAGAGGGAAAACTAACATGTAACTTAAAGGAAAGTAATTAGTCACTTTTATGCTAAGTTATATGTAAAGTAATTAAATTATTTAAGTCATAAGTAAAAAAATAACTGCTTAACTTACCCAGCTGTGAAGATGGATGTAATGATTTAAAGTTGAGGTACTTTTAAATACAGCAAGTATCATATATTTTGGCAACCTAACAAGTCATAACAACAAGATTTTGGATTAACGTCAAAAATAAGTCCGCTTTAGGAAAAGGTAAATGGACTTCAGCTTGTATAGCACTTCTCTGGTCTGTCTGACCACTCAAAGTGCTTTTACATCACAGGTCACACCTACCCAGTCACACTTATCACTCTCACAGTCACTCACTGACAGCTCTGGGTTTCTGTGTAAGTTGTCCATTAGTACTTCCTAACACATCTTTCATAACATTTACATACCGCTGACGCAGCAGTGGAGGCAACCTGTTAAGTTAAGTGTTTTGCCCAAGGACACATTAACATGTGACAGGGCTCAGACCCTCAACCTTTCAACTGTTGGTTCTTCCAGTTAACTACCAGACTAAGCCACTGATGCCATTCACAAATTTCATAGACTTTGATCAAAGAAAACGCTAATAGTTGAATACACAGCACATTGATTCACAAACACGGATACATTTCACAGCAAACTTTCAGGCTAAAAGGAGTTAGATAAACAAATGTGATAAAACAGGTTATTTTCAGGCTGTCATACTAACGGTCATTGTGCACATCCTCATCTGAAATTCATACAGTGTCATTTATAGAGAGGGTGTGAGCGTCACTCCCTATTTTACAGTCTACTCCATCTGCAGCATGTTCAGCCTCCCATTCCCTCTTTCCCTCTTTCCTCTTTACTCTTTTCATTTCCTCTAATCTCTCACTCCCCCTTGTTCTGCCTCTGTGTCACTTTGATTTCCCTATCCACTGGCCTGTAGGATGTGTGTGTGAGTCTGCATTATGTGTGTGTTTTAGGGAGAATGAGGATATATGCGAGAGTGTGTTGTTGTCTGTTAAAAGAGCATGACTTAATTGTGTAAAGCAGTCTCACAATCGTTGTAAGTGAATCAGTGGATATGTCCTTTAGCACATCAGTGTGTGTGGTATTGGAATTATGTTGAACATCTCATGTAGTCCTCACTCCTTTGGAACAGACACACAAACGTTTTCTTTTTCGGTTGCAGGTGTCGTGCTCTCTGCTTTGTTTCAACTATATTTATATGGATATCAGCGTAAGGTTTTTCATGCATACATAGATGCTTGTCCAAGTATATCATCATGTGGTAATGCTTGTGTGTGCATGTGTTTTGAGTGTGTGTGCATGGGTAAATATATGTGTTTTTTGTCTCTGCGTCTGGGCTGCAGCCCGGATGGGCCCGTCTATATGAGAGTAGACAGTGTGCGTGTGGAGAGCAGGGGAGTGAGAAGGACGTAGCGGCTGTTGGGGGGGAGAGGCAGCGCCTGGCCGAGGGGCCCCCCTCTCGTAGACAGTTTGACTGATGACATGCATTAAACAGTTAATCTGTCTGATTGAATGTTTGCTTCCTCCAAATTGAAACATTAAACAACAAGGCGAGAGAGAGAGGGAGGGGAGAGCCCAAAGAGGAGAGAGGGATATGGCTTCATCTATTGCCCAAATCATGCAAAGCATGAGACTGGAATATATAATACTGTCCTGTGAGCTGGAGAAAGGGGGGGCCAGAGGAGGAGAGAGATTGGAAGGGACAGAGAGAGGCGTGTGAATGAGGCAAAAAGAAAACAAGTGAGGAAAAGAGATGAGAATGGAAAAGCTCTGTGTAGGTTTGGAGGGTTAGGAGAGAGGAGGGTTAGCGAGAGAAGGGGATCAGTGAGATGTGGAGGATACATGAGACAAGGTCCGTAGAGAGAAATACTGCAGAGCCAAAGTTCTCTTTAGCTGAGTGTCCAAAAGAGACAAAAAGTACAGATTAAGCAGCATCAGTTTAACAGGATTTAGCTGGTATTGTTAAGAGAAGAGGACTAAACGATTAACAAAGTTTTGTCTCTTTTAAACCACACAGATTCAACTTAAACTTCTTTGTCGGCGCTTTTACTTACTGATGTTATTGTGACAACAAAACATGAGCTGTCTGCAAAACATAGCACAGTAAGAGGCATAGATGAACTGCCAGCACAGAGTTTTTAATGTGTTTACATTGTACATTAATACTAATGGAAACTTTGTTCTGTCAATTTATATAATTTATTGCTGTCTGCCATAAAGCAGGTGTAAACAAATGGTGATTTTGTTTGTTTCCTTTCTTTTAACATTTTTCTTTTGTCCTGCCACACTTATGGTGATTGGACTTCAATGTAGTTTTGGAGATCAGGATCAGTTGGCTTGGCTTAGTAAAAGGAGCCGGTCTTTCAGCTCACAAATGGCTCTTTATTTGGTACCATGTAGTATTTTTATGCCTATTAATCAACAATGAAAATGGCAGAAAGGAAAGTGTTCCTTAGATGGAAGCCAGCTCCAATAGTTTCCATAAAGAGCTTATCTACTGGAGCTTATCACTTTTTGTCTCAAATGGAGGTGTCATTTTAATCTTTCTAGCATTGCAGAAGTTTTTTTGACTGAACCGCAAATCACTTTTACATTTTGTAGCTTGTTTTGTGACAAAAAAGAGACAACCTGTTACATTGCTCACTCACAAAACATACAGGGAAGTAGTTTGGTTGCCAAATGTGACTACACTGACTTCAGTGAAGTTAACTTGGCATTCAATACCCAAAACAGATGTTAAAGAGTGTTATTACAATGTAAGAGTCTAAAAAAAGGGTCCCTAGTGACTCAAAGCTGAAATCTAGCCATGTTGCTCCCATTCATTTGTTGTATTTTTTTCACAAGTAATCCTCGCAGAGCTGGAGTATGTATCCTCACAAATCCACAGATCGTATTATCTTGAATCTCAACTCAAATGGATAATCTAAAATTCCCTTGTAAGACAGCACGGGCTAACAGTGAATCTCCGCCCAGTAAAAAATGTCCCATTGTTTACAAACACAAAGAGGGTCTGCACATGTCTACAAGAGGTCCAAGACCTCCAAGAGGACTCTTCTCCTCTGGCTCTATGTTTCATACAGGAAGAGAGGAGGCAGTTGTCACTGGTTTTACTTCCTGGGGGTCTTGACCCCTCTCACAGGCGTGGATCCTCTTTATGTTGTCAACGTCCCCCCTCTGGGACTGACACAGAAAGTGAGGTGCATCCTTTTAGACTGGACCATTATGTGCTCATAGATTGTGTACATCCTTGATAGATTCATCTGTAATTCTATGTGGTACTGAGTCCACAGTGAGAGAATACAAAGCCTAAAATGTGTGATATTCACACAAGCTACACCTATATCAAGAGCTGATGTTCATATTTTCCAAACTATTACTCGTAGCACCCAAATATTTAATTCTAGTCTCTTAATTCCAAAGGTAAAACTAGATCCCCCTCCCCTCTTTTTTAAAGAAGTTGTGAATTACAAGGACATTGCATGTATTGGGCCCATATGTTAAAGGAAGATTTATTTATCGTGTTTGCTGTATTAGCATACCAGCATAAAAAGATATATTGTTAGCATCCAAGGTGTCTGGCTGTTGTGCGACATGGTGCATAAATAAAAGATGGTTCTGGATTATTTTGTTATTTGATAAGGTCTCTATGCTAATGCCTAGTCACGGTAACAACATACAATGTCCTGCCTCACCATAGACTATTTTAAAATCAATGTAATGTTATTGACAATACCCACTGGTATTGACAAAAGGTATTTTGAAGCAGAATGATGGTGGTCCCCTCACTACAAATGCTATCTTCACCAAACCTCATCAATCTAGGACAGGAATGTGCAACTGGTGGCCCTGGGGCCATATGCGGCCCTCCAGCTCATTTAGTGTAGCCTACAAGCTGATTTAAAATATCAAAAAAATATGTGCATATCAGGAAATCCTGTCAAAATCTACCATAGAACGACTCAATGCTTTGTAAATCTCATTAAAAAGTAGTTTAAACTGGATTGGATTCATTGTTTAGCTCATTAGATTACATATTGCTATTTGTATCTGAACTGAAATTTTTATGTATGTAAATGTTGGTGAATAACAATATAAATACCTTTGAAAAGATAATCATAATGTCCCTTTCTTACATTTTGATTAATTTTCATCATCTAATTCCAACAATTTTGCCCTCTGACAATTAGGATAATTTTAATGTGGCCCTCTGGACACCAAAGTTGTCCATCCCTGAATCAGGGACAGGCAGAGAGACAAATATGATGTGGACCCTCTGCCCTTTGGCATTCAGTAAAGCGGTCCACATTCGTTGTCCACATGGAAATGCTCAGCCAGCATTTTCAGATTTATCCACTCTGGGACCCGCTTTAAATAATGTGCATTGTTGGGCACCCCAAAACGTCGTATCCGTGTGGACGAGACACCTATTCGGTTAAAAACTTGTGCACATAGGCCTGATTTTGTCTCCATGTAGATGGCCCCTCAGTGCAGCAGTAAGTGCTCGTATCACAGATAATTAAAACTTTACTTTACTTTTTATTAGTCTGTTAAAGTGGTTCTCAGCTGTTCTCGACTCGCAACTTAAATTTACAAAAAGAATTTCGACCATCCACATTTATTTATGAAAACATGTTGCAGTTCAGACTTGTTATTCCAAGATGATGAGAGGAATACACAACCAGAATGTAAATGTTATTAAACCCAAAGGGAAATGGCATATATTGCGGTATATTTGCTTTGGGTATCTGTACATCCTAATCATTTGACTGTAAAGTTTCCTCAGGCACACAACTGCATCCCATTACAAATAACTGCTTTGCGACCCACTTTTTGGTCCCAACCTTCTAGTTGAGAACTGCCAGAACTTTTAATTCATGCCAGGAGTGTCCAAACTTTTTTCTTCAAGGTCCACACACTGAGAAGTATAAATCTGACAGGGCCACTTTGCTATGCCTCACCTTTAATATGTGAAACCTCAGGATTTTGTGGTTGCCAATCAGGTTTCATGTAATCCTGTATGCTCCTGGTCAGGATGAGAATGAGAAAAACATGGGGGACGATGCTAACACCTTATCTTCAATTCAAACACAAAACAAGAGCAAACTACATAACATTGCCAACATAATCAGTTCCTCTTTATTTGCAGTCAAACAGAAACTCTGTGAGCTTATGTGGGCCAAAATTAGTTTTACCTTTTAGAAATTGATGAGGGAATAATAAAAAGGCTCATGGGCCACAGTTGGCCCCCAGGGAATAATTTGAACACCCTAGATTTACGTATTTCTTTAGGACCTGAAATGATATAACATCGTATAGTTGCACTGCACAAACAGGTTTATCACTGAGAAATTTACAAGTTACAACATTTAAAAAAAAAAAATCAACCCATTTAACATGAAGAAACTTTGATTGAACCTTTGTATTATCTTTCAAATATTTATTTTCACTTTACAAGTCACCACACCATAAATAATGTAACACTTTACCAGTACATACTGTATTTAAGTAAAATTTATTTTTATAGCTGATGAGATGACTGAGCCAGAGAAGAGCAAGAAAATAGCAGACGGACAGATAAACAATAGGTTGGCTTTTATCAGAGCTGTTGCCACAGAAATGCTTGTTGTAGATTGGGAGAAATTGGGTGACCCCTAGCTGGTAATGTGATATGTCATTTAGCCTTAGCCCGACCCCGTCCCCTCACAGGGTTCACAGCCGTCACAATGTTCAAAATGGGCTTCCCTTCCCTTTGTCTCAAGTGCATATTCTCGTCAGTCACAATGACCATCATTTTCTCCTGCACCTGATTTTGGCCCAGCTCTAAGACTGAGGTATAATTGCACAAGCAGACACCAGCTCAATCTTGAAGATCATATAAGCTTAAAGCTACTTTACCACCAAACAGTCAGCAGCCAGCGAGAAGGAAAAAAGACAACAGGGGAAGATGAAAACATTAATGGATAGGTTGCAGGATGGACGGATAAATTGATAGATCTTTTAGAGAAGGTCAAACTTCTGTGCCCACACGCGGGACCATCATGAAGAGGAGAGAAATTGATTGCCGCTCACAAAGGCGCTGAAATGACTAGAGAAATTATTTTCTGGGCAATGAACATTCTAGGAGGTATGGGGGGAGGAGAGGGCCGAGAGAAAGTGCAAACCTTTCTCACAGGTTACAAAATGGCTCAAGCAAACTGCTGTCAAGTGGAGCTGTTGGTGAAAGATCATTGAGTTGATCCTCAGGTAGATCCCTGCCAAGCTGGCTGAACAGTTTTTGTGTTTGAATGTGTGTTCGTGTACATACCTTTATGTCCAGACTTTTATCATCCCTGTAGCAATGATAATTGTGGTAAATGCTGCAATATATGGTGAAATACAATACGAATTAATTACAAAAACTACTTTTAAGTTTAGAGAATTGATTGTGGTGTTATCAACAATTTTAATTTTGTTGAATAATTATTTTCATTATAGTTTTCGTCAACAACCTTTTTTCCCCTGATGAAAACTAGACTATAAATAAAACAAAACAAATGCACATGGACTAAAACTAAATTTACATATAACAGATAAAAACTAGACTAAAATGTTTGACAGAGACTTAATCCAATCAGACCTAATTTTGTCATGTAGAAAGTAGAAACAAGTTAGGAATATATCCAATCACAGCTATTTTGGTTGTGTAGAATGGTTGGATGAGATAAGAGGGACATCCAATCACAACCGCCTTAGCGTTGTGGTGGCGGGATCCAAGTGTAAAACGTGACTTCAGAAATTCAAGGAAACATTAAAAAAATGCCTTAGACTTTGCACCTCATATTTTAGTCGACTATATTTACAGTAGATTTCGTCAACTAAAATTGTTGTGAAATTTCATCAACTAAAACTAGACTAAAATTAAAACAATTTAGGTGACTAAATTATGACTGAAATTACTGCGGGAACTTTACATCTCTCGGGCCCTGCAGAACCAGTGGGTGCTTATTGCTGGTGGGGCATGGAGTCAAACTGTTAGGCAACAGACACGGACCCTGTGGAGATCCAGGGTCAGAGTGTTTCTGTATAGAACTGCAGGCTGTTATCTAAAAAAAATGTTCATCCCTCTGTTCTTGCCATCGCTGGTTCCTTATCTTGTCCCAACCATTGTTACTTAAATTACTCCACCACCCATATATTTCACAGCACCCTCTAGATGAAACTCGTGACCAAACTACACCCAAGAGGCTTTAACTAAATGAGTTTCTCCCACATTAAAACAGTCACAGCACTTTCCCTCGCCCAGCCTAAAAATCACAACAATAAAGAATAAATCTTCTTCACTCTTGGGATTTGTTCTAAGCACCCATCAGTGTGCTTGTTCGCTGAGTGATAATAAGTGATCTTCAGACACATGACGTCTTTTGAACACAAACTTATCATCACACTTGACAAACCTATCAATTCTTTTTCCAGATAAACAAATTCTACTCTTATACCCCATCACTGAGTGATCCCCTTTTCTCTTGATAACCCCCCTCCAAGCCTTTTGATGACAATGAGGCCCCTTCCTCCTCTTAATGACACCAGGACTGATAGAGAGGCCCTCCACCAGCAGCCCAACAAATGGCCCCCACATCAGGACCGGAGGCATGAAGCACGATGGCAGATATGTAGATCGAGCAGCGCAGACAGAGATGGATTTGGGGAGCTTATGTGAGGATAAACAGGGTGAGCTTGATTGCTAGCACAGAGAGGAGCCATTACAGCGAATCCGCATGCTAATCATAATGAATCACTTACTTATTAAGCGTTAATTATGGCACGCAAATACATCCCATGCAGGCAAGCAAGCAGGGAGGCAAGCCACAATTCTGAAGGGGGGGGTTCAGGAGGAGGCGAGGAGGCCACATTAATTTATTCTTATTTATTAATTTCCCTAATTAAAACAACAAGGCTGTGGAATAGAAGTGTTTTCTTTGGGAGAAACAAATGAAGGCTCTGGAAAAGCAATATGAAACCAGGCGTGGCATGGTGTAAACATTAAATCATGTGAAGTGATGGTGCTTGTTCAGCTGTTCATTATTAGAATAGCTTTATCCAATTGGGCTGCCCCCTTTTACCCCCTTTTCTTTGTTATTATATCACACAGCAGCCGCGCACACACTTGCACTCGGGTGATTTGGATGGATGGCAGATTTCATCATCATTATTCAGTGGATGGTTTACTTGCAGCACCATAATAAGCTGTAGTCGTCCTTGAACGCATCCTCCTGAAATGCCATAAAATCAGACAGAAATGCCCCATTGTTTAGTCATTTTCTCCCTCAACTGTACAGGCCTGTTACTGAAGCTAAACTGCTTTTCCCATTTTCTCAAATTCATTCATCTACTCCACTGTCCTCCTCCCTCTTTCTCCACACTACCTCCTCTCAATTTCCTGATCTCTCAGTCCCAGAATCGCCCACCTGAGCGGGCAGGGTGCAGTAATGGCGTTAATGCCCGGTAATACGGGCCAGATATTATAATCTCAACACTGTCACATTGCGTTAGCTGCAGGAGACTGACGTGTCAATGCCACGGCGAGCAGGTGACGCGCAGGGCTCAGGAAGCGTGGCCCGGTAATCGTCCAATACAGACGCATTTATTTTGGAGTTGAATATTTTCACCACGCTGCAGATGCTGCACCTCGGAGGGTGTATTTTTGGGGAACTTCAGGTAGATCTTTTGCCTGGTAAAACTAATTACATCTTATCTTTAACTTAGAAGTTGTAATAATACATTTTATTTGTACTGCACTTTTCATTTGAACAAATTACAAAGAAATTAACACCAGTACAGAGATAAGAGAATGAAGACAGCAGACATCAAATTACAAGAAAACAAGCGCAAAATTAGAAACAGTTTAAATGGTCAAAGTAGACGAGTAACAACAACAACAAAAACAAACATTATAGCATTTTAGTGCAACCAGGATCAAAGAAATACTTTTCCAGAAAACAACATTTTTTTTTTTTTTTATAAAACTTGCATCATGCTTGATTTTTTTTTTTTTTATCTAATCTATATTGGGTTGCAAAGGGGTGGAACGTTTCTAGTATATTTCCAGAAACCTTCCATGGGAAGTTAAGCTGGGGAGTTTGGTAAATATTCAAACTGGAAACTTCATTGGAATTTATGGGATTAATTGGAGATTGAGGTCAATTCAAACTAGTTGTGTCAGATCTAAACATATATATAAGCACTTTTTTTGTCAGAGACAGACAACCATGTGAAATAATACAAATAAAAAAGATTACATTTTAAACAATTTATTTGTGAGTAGAACTTTATCAAGTTTAAATTATTTTATTGAGCATTAGATTTAACTTCACTTAATGTAAAAATGTGGCCTCAACAGTCCAGGGTTCTCGAATCATCTGGTCATGTGATGGAGGAGGGCACGGTGTATGTAGGGGGCGTGGCCTCAGTACACCTGCAGTAAGCAGTGAGCTGTGTGCATGTGACTGAGGAACAGCAAGGATATTCTCAAGTATACTTGCATGAAATCTGCTTGTTTTAGTCGAAATAATGATAAAATATATTTTCTCAGCTATATTTAAAATCCCTTTTGAGGGCCAACCTTCAGTTTTGTAAATTCCACTTTTAGTCCTGTTCATTTCCATAAATTGATGTAAATTCCCATAATTTCCCATTAATTCCCATGGAAAGTTTCCAACTTTGCAACCCTGAATCTAAAGTTGAAAAATATCTTTGTAATTTGAAAGTGCTCAGTTTCTGGCAGAACACAGAAACTGTTTGCACCCATGATTTTTAAACTTTTTCAACCTGAGGGTAGTGGACAGTAACAAAGCAAATTTACCTAATTACAATTTTCAAGTATCCACACTTTATCAAAGTATTATTTTTGGGGAAAACTCAACTCCACTATGTTTTTATAGATGTTCTTGTTACTCTTTCTCCTTACCCCTTCAGGTAGGCGGGCCACCATAGCATGGCTTCAAAAAGCTACTGTAACATCCTCACCCATGTGTCTTGATTTTATTTATTTAACCTTTATTTGCCAGGTTAGTCCCACTGAGATCAGATATCTCTTTCTAAAGGGAGACCTGACCAAGAATGGCAGCAACACAGTTTTAACACACAAACTCCAACAACACACAACAAACAACATCCCACAATATGGGACCTCAATGGAAATGATATAAAAAACTGTGCCAGGTACTATATACCATTCTTGATAACAAAAACAAGACAACTGAGTAGAGTTGAGTCAAATTGAGCCAATGCCATGTATTGGAGAGGCCCCTTAAGTCTTGGTATTTTGTTTTATTGTAAGGCATATGTATTTTTTTCGCTAGTATTTTCATTTATTGCTAGTTCCTTTATGTATAAGATGAGATTGTTAAGCACTTTTAAGTTCAATGATAACATTCGCATGCCGTGAAATCAGTGAGTCATTGTGTTTTGTAATTGTTGTGTCAATATCTATCAATATAGTCATGATTAATATTTTGCCATAATCAAGAATCCCTACCACAGGAAACCTGTTTTACTCATTTGTCTTCAGTTTGGGACACCATTTGGTTTGTTTGCAATGATTTTCTTGTTAGCATCTGAACACTAGGGCCAAAGTAAAGTAAATTCACAAGCATAGAAAAATTGCCTGTAGTAAAGCATAGACTCATGCTCGCTGAATATCTGCAGAATAACCTGAGTTGTCTGCAGACTTACCTTTAACTTTTTTTTTTTATCTTTTGGCAGAGCAGTGCCAAAAGAAAATGATCCATCCCTCACACAGCAGCCCCAGGTTACGCTCCCTTGGCTGCACGGCCTGTCTGTGATTTATGCATGTGTGTAATTGAGTGTTAATAAAAAGTGTGTCCGGAGCGCATGTAATTGTGTGTTTTCAGGGCCCACCATGTGTGAGCTTATGTGTAATTGGGTGTTATCGATGTTGTGAGTGTATGTCGAGGGCTGAGAGAGCAAACAGACAGGTTACCGTGTGATTGCAGTTTGGAGCCTGCTTTTAAAAGTATGCTCCTTTTTTCCTTTTATTTGAGATACAGAGTTCCTCTAGATCCTTAAAAAGTCTTAAATTAGATTTCTGTAACTTAATGCGATAGAAACATCATTAGAAGGTGGTATAACAACCGAAGAATTGAAATGCACATTGGCTTTTTCCTTATCAAAACCTATGAACGATTATTTTTCAGACTGCTGAAGAAAATGTCAGAAAAAAATAAAGTAATAGCAGAAAAAGGAAAGTAACACTTGTACAGTAAGCTTTAAAAGTTATTTCTGTCCTTATGCATGCACGCACTCCCTGATGTCTACACATTTGTTCCTCTCATGGGAAGGCAACATGCTTTGATTTTCTATTACTTTGAAATTTAGATCTGTGGCTTGTTACATTTTTTTAAGGAAAATAATACCACTAAGACCAATGAATCAGTTTTAAAAGACTCCTTTATGTGCATTAATATCCATAAACAACAGGAGATTTTCTAACCTCAGAAATCCTTATTGAACTTCAAGAAACACTATCTTTTGCAGCTTACAGCAGGTGGAGGGAATCAATAATTTCCTTCTTCTCTCATCTGTCAGATTAAATTATGTTTCGAGTTGTGAACAGTCACTTTTGAATGTGTATAGCTGAACTTCTGATATTTAAGTACAGTGTTTCCCTTAAGTCTGTCTCTTAGGTGTGGTGGCTTGGGTATAAGGGAATGAGGGGGAGAAGCTTCCAGCTGAATTAAAGGTTGGACTTTGCAAATTGTAGAAATGTGCTGAACTATAGAGTAAATCACTTAAAAGATACTAGTGTTCTGCTAAAAAGAAGTAGTACTAATAAATTTCATAGTTTTCAAGAAAAAAGTATTTTGTGGCTTTCTGTTGGGGAGGGGGATGGTCATGTAAGTGTGGTGGACCAGCACCAAAAATGGATAATAGGGGAAACACTGAGCTAAGTTTAAAATGAATTCTTGAACATTTTTGTCAATAGGTAGTTAATGTATAATATATTTGTTGTCACATCTTTTTAAATACTTGATTAAAAAAATAAACAACATCCTCTGGTGTTAAAAATAAAGCCAGTTTCCAGTTGAGGTTGTCTAAAAAGCACTAAAAGTCATATAATCACCATGTTGGAGGGCTGTTTTTTTAAGCAGGAACAAACATGTTTACAGCTTTGATCTGAACAGTTCATATATTTATGTCATCTCACTGTACAGGGGGAGCTTTTTATAACTGGTTTGGTTTGATTTTATCAGAGATATGAGGCTTTGTATAGTTGAGGGCATAGTTGACTTAACTTCATGCTCAAGAGTCACTGTTTGTGAGGGGGCCTTAAGTCTCTCATCAATTCTGCTTCTTTGTCAGCTCATAGGTTGATCTGATGTTAGTTTCAGGCAGATTTATCAACATGGTAGCTGCCTCCAAAGCCCCCATCAGTGTCCAAATGGATGGTGTCACTCTGGCGTTGTCCCATACTTTCTACAATTTATGGTACAGACTGATCAGAAACAAAGCCTTTGCGCACCAAGTCTGTTTCATTTGTCTGAAACTGTTGCACGTTTAAGAGGAAATTCAGCATCACATCGTGTCAGTCATTGCTCTGAAACTTTCAGAATTTGTGAGGCTTTTGGGGGAACAGGATGATTTTTTTGTGTGTATCCACCTCTGTTTAAGTCATTTATAGGTCAAAGGTGTACTTGCTTTTAACTACGCCTACGCGGATGCCACGCATACCTGCATCAGTTCAGCACATGGGTTGTGCCATCTAGAATTACTGCATCCTAGATGAAAGCTACATCAGGCATACAAATAGTTGGAACAGTGAAGAGATATTATCATATAATTATGACAGATATTTTTGAAGAAGAACGTATAAGTCAAGTCCACAATTACCAACATCTTGACAGAGTTTCAGTAAGACTGCAAAGGCACAAACATGTTAACTCATCTGATGACTGATGAATACTTTTTAGTTTTGTGTAACCGTTCAATCTGCTTTAACTGGTGACTTCATCCAAGGCTGTGTTTGTATTGTCGTAGTTTCTCTGGCTGTGTTTTCATGCAATAAATTACTGATTAGTGTTTCTGATATGATTTTAAATGTTCTTCACAATGAGGCGCAAGATGGGACACTCTATTTCGGCAGTGCTTTAACTACAGCAGTTATTTACAGTCGGCTGAGAGTTAACGGTAAACATAGTCACTCATTTAACTGTATCACCAAGACATTTCACATGGTTCACTGAGGAAAATTTCATAGACTGAGTGTAGATGGTACAGATGATGTGGTCTGACCACTGGTCATCAGCTGCCTACACATATCCTATGATAATATTAGATCATTGCCTTTTATTTTGGTTAGTTTTATTCTTAGAATTAACATAATTGTTGGCATGTTTGCAGTTTACTCCTCACACAGCAGGTAGTTGAATTAAGCCTGAGGTCTTTGTGTGCCCTCCAGCGGACACAGATGCATGGACAAACAGTAAGTATACCTCCAGCCTTAGAGAGACTTTCAGCTATTCCAAGCAGCAGCGATGACAAGAGCAGAGAGTCCAGCACTCTTTTTCTCTCTCTTACACTAAAACTCAGACGCACTGTGATGAAGTCATTCTGGGAATTTAAACCTTGGAACATGAAAGATGAGGCCAAAATTTGTTCTCACAAATTCATAAGACATGAAAGTTCAAAATGCTGTTCTGCATGTATATAAAGTTGGTGTAATTTGAGATGTCTGGATTTTTCTGGCAAAAAGTCAGAAACCCACTGCTTTACAGAAACATATTTGACTGATCTGTTCTGCATTTTGGATACATGTAAACTTGTTCGCAATAATCTTGTTAACCTGACACCAGATGGACCGTTTAATATATTTCACTTGTCCATCGGGGCAACAGCCCATAGAAAGTGTTTGGGAATGGGCTGAACCTTTAGGTGCATGTTCAGCAGGTGATTGACTGATTGTTCCATCAGTCACATTCATAACAGGAAAATCAGATAATGTAGTAGGCAGGCGCCACTGCAGCGGTGCAAAATGCAAAACGTGAGCCACTTTGCAGGACAAACTCTCGTCAAAACATGTTGGAAGTGGAGCAAAAAGTATCCTTTCTTTTAATAAATGCTTTCAGTGTTGTTTTTTTTTCATTTAATAAATATATGCAGCCCAGATCTGATAAAACTGCCACTGAACTCTTCGCATCTATGTTAATCTCTGTACAAGCGGTCACTTCCTGCTGTCGTCTCGCTCATAGTTCCCACCTCTTCCTACTCTGACTGGACCATTTTGCTTTTAGCCGCTCACAATCATGGTAGGTTATGATCTTGTATTAGCTTCTAAAAATCAAGACCAAACCACTTCATAAAAGTATTTTTTTTTTTTTAGTTTCTTTAGCATTTTTGTCTGTTTTGTGCCCTCCTGAAATAACAGTTGTATCTCTAGTAGGTGTACGCATGTGGCTGTATTGTCAGTGTATAGAATAGGTGCGTGTGTGTGTATATATAGTGTGGTATGGGTGCTGTTTAATTGATGCGGGCTGGCCATCGATCCCTCCCGCCCAGCCTAATGAAGGCCTGATTGGTTTGTGAGGGCTGGCTGGTTCTGCTTAGCTGCCTCTGCCTGCTGCCCTGGCTGCACTCACCACAATACACACACACTCACTCAATTCAACATCATTCTTCTCTTTCCCTCTTGGTCTCATGCTTAGTCTCTGTCTCCCACTTTACATTTCTTTTTGGTCTCATTGTCTATAACTCTTTCGTCTTCTCTTTTTGCTCTTTGTAGTTTAGTGTCCATTCTCTGCCCGAGTCCCCTAAAATGACACCTCAATTCTCTGTCATTCACAGCAGAGTGCTACACTTACCGATAATGAAAATTCATCTTTTTGGGGAGAAATTTCAAAATACAACACTCAATGTCTAAACTCTTTGTGCTCAAAGTTTGACCCCTGCTGTGTAAAATCTTTGCCCTACTCTGATCAATTTGAAAAACTTTGGTGCTAAAGTGTCGATACAGGCAGTGGAATTATGCTAGCATAGCTGTGTGTGCAGCTGCCAGACCTGCTTCTTCGACATGTGAATCCTGACTGCCTCTCTGTCTGAAAGGACACTGGTCTTCAGTCTTGTCTCTATCATTGAGCAAATTTACACGATAATATTAATCCAATAACAGGGGATAATGATGGAGTGATAATAATCTTTTTCAACACTTTAACATGCACTTCGGTTATAGGTTATAGAATATTTTGGTTTAAAATAAGTAATCTGATTACTTTCCTGTGTCATTCTGCTGTGTTGTCAAGTGTTTATGTTGCTGGAGTAACCAACTCCTCCTGGCTCACATACCCGTCGTAAAGTGAAGTTACAGCTGGGGGTGGAACCCAAACAAGATCAGGGTTTACCGGTCCAAACCATGCTGAACTGTACCGAACCAAACAAGAACACTCTGTGTAAACAAGACTAAAATGTCTGCGCCTTATACCACCAGAAACCTGGTCTAACATCTATGGGACAGTCTAGCTTTGCTATTTAGAGGTTGCCCCAGAAAAAGCCTTGTTAAGCATGCATAGTATGCACAGTAGCTCACTTTCTTTAGATTTTATTACTAATACATTTGTTGATTAATTCAAATTAAGTGTCTAATAGTACAAGTGTTTGTACTCTGTGTGTGTCCAATCACAGGAGAGGATGTCCCCCATGTTGAGGCATTGGTGTTGCAGTCTGATAGTGTGCTTGGTCTGTAATCGGAAGGTTGCAGGTTTGAGCCCAGCTTCGGCTGTCACATGGCGACCCAAAGTTGCTCCCACTGCTGCGTCAGTGGTGTGGGCATGGGAGGGCGTGAATGTGTTTGTTGATACTGACGGACGACTGACATTGAAACTCCAACCATCAGTGAGTGAGTGTGAGAGTGAATGGGTGTGAGTGGGTAGATGTGACCTGTGGTGTAAAACAGCTTTGAGTAGTCAAAAAGACTAGAAGAGTGAGATTTACCACAACCACTAATGACAAATCTCACTCTTCTTTACCACAGAAGAGTGAGATTCACCATTTACCATGATTGCTGTTGCCTGTATTTGCTTGCTTAGGGCATCCACAGATGCAATTTATACAAAAAATCCAGATTTTGGATAAAACATGTACAAAATAAATGCAAAAACTGATTATCAGATAAAGCCAGGTGCCCATCAGAGTTTTCTTAATCCTTTAATGGCCTTTATCTGAAAAATCACATTACCTTATACTCTTTACACACTTGGTAACCTCCAGAGGTCAGATAATGGTGCCATTTAAATGTGCATTTAAACATCCTCGCCATCTCTGTGGTGTTGGTGTCTCTTACTGCCTTTTCTTGTCAACCAGCTTGAAATCCAGTCAGTCAAAAGTCTCCGAGCCTCGCCCGTCATGGCCATGCCCATAAATGTCTTTTTGTGTCGCTCAGCTCACTACAGACACAGGTATTACACCGCCCTGTTAATGGCTTTGTCAGATGGCCTTTTCACAGAGCCAGTCAGGAAGACGGACAGGGGACTGCTATCAGTCTGTGTGTGTCTACAAGTGTGTACAAGTGTGTACAAGTGTGTCCATGTGTATGCCTCGGTCCCAGGCATCAGGACTCAGTGCAGGAAATAAAGGCCACCTAACTCTATGCCACAGTCATGTATCAGCAGAATTCTTCAAAGTGGTTTCCAGTCACTCTAATCTGTTACTGTCCATCATATTCGGCCTCCATTAGAACAAGATATCTGAAATGATGTTCAGCCCTATTATCCCAGAATTTGGGACATTGTGTAAAATGTCAGCGATGAATTTCAAGCATTCACACCTCAAATTTTATTGAAAATAACAAATAAATGACATGACAAGTTCAGAATCATAGTTTCAGCTAAACACCACATGCTGAACCTGAATTTTATTCCAGCAATGCCTTTTCAAAATGTTCAGACAGGGTAATATTTACCACTTTGCAGCGTAAACCCTTTTATTTTGATAACACTTTTTAAGAAATGGGTCGGAAAGATTGAAAGGTAATTCCAAAATCCTTAAAGGCAGTGATAAAGGGACAATCAATGGAGAATAAAACTGACTTCAAGACATCACACTTTGCTTTTTTGAGACTTGTATGCCCTTAAATGCGTTTTAAATGTCTCCTTCACGTGACAGAGTATTTCATGATCAAGACAAGAGAGTTACCAGTGGCTGCCTGGAAGGCCTGATTCACCTGCGACTGTCACGTCCTACCACTCAGTACTTCAAGCTCATTGGCTGAAAACATGACACAGAACACATTTAATTGATAATTACCACTTTAACCTCATTCACACTTGAATTACCCTGAAATGTACATGTTTTATCCCCCCTCTCCAATTTATTTACATTACTTACAAGCTGTGGGAAACTTCCTGCTGAGCTGTGAATGGCTTGAGTAGACTGGTCAGCCAATCAAAACAGTCTTTGACCATGAGTGGAAGGAGGCCTTAAAGTGACAGGAACCCAACAGTGCATGAGACTGACAGAAAGTTGGGGTTGATCAGGGTACTCAATAACTATGATGTTTTTAACACTAGTGATTCTAAACATAGTCTAGCTGTCATTAAACGAAATACGAGGTAAATTAGTGCAGGGCGATACGGCAGAAAAGGCGATGATGATACATAATTCTTGTATTGATCATCTTGATTTTTATCACTTTGGTGTACAGGCCACAAACATTGACATGATTGGTTATTGCATTAGTTGCACTTCTGCAGGACTGCTGCTGCTGGTGTTGCTAACATTTATAGGTTTTGTACATTTATATGTTTTGTACATTTATATTTCTTCATTTTATTTATTTAATCTTATCCTCTATTTTTCTAAATTTTACATTTACCTTATTTTTATTTTGTCTCGTTCATTTACAACTGTACTAGAGAGAAAACAACTGCCGAAGTCAAATTCCTTGTATGTGTTGCATACTTGGCAATAAAAAATGATTCTGATTCTGATTCTAATTCTGATTCTGATTCTAACTGCAGACAAGCTACTTTGGCCCAAACTTGCAGGGTGTCAATGTCAGGCATCGTGAAATCGAGGCATCGTCATGAGCCCTCACTGTCATACTCTCGGTGTAGTCACAGGGATGGTACCTTTTCATGTGGTGAAGGAGATTTGTTGTGTTTCCCACCATCCTAGTCGGCACCAACCACTGACATATTTCCCTTCATCTACTCTGTCATTTTTGTGTTCTCTGAATACTTTTTGTGCTAAAATCTACTGACACCAATATTGTTCTGATCACATCGTGCATCCCTGTCATTGATGGTCATGTAATTATTAGTTTGTCTCAATTGAACTTCTTTAACAAATAATGTCTCAAGTAATTCAGAAAACTACAATAGTCAGTAGATTTTTGTTAATGGCCAAACTTCAAGACTTTTGGCAAGAAAAAAGTCAAATTCAGCTTTGTCCATGCAGACTTGGATTAATTTGTCAACAGCCCCTGTGATTTTGAGGATGAGAGGTAAACACAAACATTTTTCTTCTCAAACTTAGCACTGCACAGTGAAGCAGACAACACAGCCTAAACAAAAATTCAGTATGCTTTATAGCAGTTCACATTTCAGCAGATGTAGTTTTGGAGCACAAGGTTATAGAGAGCGACCAACAGTGCATTGATCAAACTGCCTTTCAACCTGCCGTGCATCTTTATTCCCCGTCTCTTCGTCTGGTACTGTAGCCCACACCTCTGGCCTCATATACCACAGCCTTCACCTCGTCCAGCCTCCACCAACAAATACACAACAGCATACACTGCGATAAGTGGTGTGTGTTTACAGCTTGTTCATTTCCACTCTCCAACTCTCAGCAGAGAGAGAGAAAAAAAAAAGAACGGGGGAGAGTGGTGGGGAAGAAAAAAGGAGAGAGCAGGTTCAGAAACGATGGGGAGAGAGAAGGGGCTATCGGAAAGGAGAGGGAGGGCTAGCGGGGAGTGTTTTTGTCCTGGAGAGAAATAGCCCTCTAGGTTGTAATTGGAGGTAGAGAGAGAGTGAGGGAGAGTGAGGAAGAGGGGGGAGAGAGAGGGTGAGGAGGGAGGAAGAGACAGGAGAAATTGCTTGGCTGGGGCTGTGTGGGATGATAGTGTTTTTGACAGGTAAATAAGGCTGTGATTGTCGACAGTTACACTGCACCTCGCTGACCCTCACACACACCGGCCTCCTCCATCTATATTTCACTCTGACACACATGCTGACTCTCCTCTCTGGTGCTCTCTCGCTCGCTCTCTCTGCTCTCTGCAGTGACGCACACACATCCACGCATGTGCACGTACACGCACAGGGACCCTCAGATGCGAGTTTGTTAATATGAGAAAGTGCACATGTTGGCAGAAGTTAAACCAAAGAGTGACCAGTTCATCAACTTTTTGTTAGTCTTATGGTCACTCACTGAAATAGTGCTGTTGTATTAGAAATGTTTTTTTCCACGAACTTTGTTACTAAAAGAGCCACATTACAAAATCTGTTAGAAATCAACGTTTACATTCTTAATAGACAGCAGACAATAACATAAAGGACAACAGCCAGGCGGTTAAAGAAGTTTTCCTTCTTGAGAGCTCCCCTGTCCTGGAGTGTTTGACCATTTATATCATGTCTTGGTTATCTATTAGCAAGGATTTAACTTGAGTTAGGAAAAAAAAAGAAAAGTTTTATCTCAGTAGAGGATCAGAGGCAGCTCTGTTTCCCTCCCCTTTGGAAACCTGAAAGGTCTAGGAAGGCTTTGGGAGGATATGATAATGAGCTTCACCCTGATGGGCTGCCCAAACAATGCCTGAGGGGAAGAGGGGAAGAGGGGTTACAAGCCATGGAGCAGACTTTCAAACTGGTCATGGCCTCTACCTGTGACGTGCAGAAAACACACATGTATGTGGAGGCCCTAAAGCTATTACATAATAAACCTCAGGAGTTAAAAAATGGAGAGAGTGTTGCTCTGTGAACTGAGAGTTTAGTAAAAGGTATCGTGTTTCTTTTTATCGTGTATAAAGTATAATTTTTTTCTCTAAAATGTAGTGGATTAAAAGTAAAAAGTACAGATACTCAAAAACTGTAATTGAGGACAGCACTCAAGTAAATTTTCTTCATTATTGTCTACCACTGGTGGTTCATGATGGCTGCCATCTTCACTGAAAAGCTTTGTAGCCAGAACTTTGACAAAACTTGCACAGACATAACCCATTTTAGAATCAAAACTTTCTTATATAAACTCATAACTCTCTTTAATGAGTATGGCATAAGGATTAACTAGTTTCATCAACAGCAACATGCTAAAAACATGATTAAAATAACTTAATTTCATGAGGATACTGGAACTTCATCAGTGTACAATGGCTTAATACTGTTGCTGTTACACCCCACATGATTTAGTCACTGACCCAGTGTTGATGTGATCTGAAATAAATCAAATCAAATCAAATACCTGACATTCTGAGTGGCACCAAACTTTTGCATTTTCTCTGATATTGTTTTGATTTGTAATATATTTAATATTAAGAATCTGAATGGATAATTGGATTTGTTTAAAAATTCCTGAATTGTTCAGAACATTTTGGGGAAATGTTATTAGCATATTGGGAGAGCAGAATCAAAATTACTTTGAAAAATAACGTTTGGTATTTGTTACACAGATGTGGCTTTACTGTTTAACCTTGAATTGAAAAAATTGTCCTCATTTGAGGAGACTGTTTTTAGTGAAGTGTTCTCCCTGTTCAAAGACAGTAGGATTTGTATCTGTAGGGATCTACTTATGCCAGACAGAGGGGAGAAATACAAAGGGCATTGCAAACAAAGTCTTAACTCTCCGGAGTCGATAGACTGATTAATTAATTTGTTTTTGAAAAATTGCAAGTAAGGTCCTAACATTGGTAACAAATGTGTATGATTTAATTTTGTTTTGTGACTTTGCTTGCCATTTCTGATAGATGTATTCATCTCCAAACGTACTTATTTGATATTGTCTTTCTTAAGCATCACACTTTTCACTGCTGTTATTATCAAAAAAGTAAAGTAACGTGCATAGTTCTGAGTGACAAAATTTTGATGATCTGAAAGTCATGGTTTTCCTGACACAAGTATTCTTAGCTTTTAGGTGATGCTGGTGAAAATACAACAATATTGGTACTGATCTTGATATTATGGATGCACAAAGAGCACCCTAAGCAATCAATATTGGGTCATTTCTTTTATCAGTTATCAATATTAGCTGGCAAACTCCTGCCTCTCAAACTCCTACCATCTCAGTACAGAATACAATAGTTACAATAAAGGTTGTCATGACAACAGCTTCTAACCTTATGATGAAACTTTAAAATCAAACTTAGGATGAAGCTAATATGATACCATTGCAACAAAAATAGGCAACTGCTACTGGGTGATTTCATGTTTCTTTTCTTCAGCAAATTCAAACAAACTCCTACATTCTGTCTAAATTAGACTAATACATTGGTAATTATTATATCCCATTATTGATTATTTTTTAGATCCCTGGCTTATTATGTTTTAGCAAAATAATAATCTCACCTTCCAAACATTTTTAAAAATTATACAGTAAGCCATTTTAATTTAGTTCAAAAATGGCCTCAAATTCTTCTCAGTTTGTGTCTTGAAAAGGTCTTTGAAAGTCTTGAGTTTTATTCTAAATAGTGTGCAGTGACCCTGAATTTAGACAGTGTGTAGGACTGGTTTGGCAGCGTTTGATGGACTGATTCCTCTCCTGAGCACCTGACTTACTAAGATGTAGACAAGACAAGGACTTAGAAGAGTTCTCCTAAAGGTTCTGCCTTTTTCTATACCATAGCTTATTAAAATATCAGAGACTGTTGTTGAAGTATTTATGGTATCGAAAAGTATCCAAGATTTCCACTGCCCTTAATGCAGGGTTTTACTGATATTAGAATTTGATTTTGGATTTGTTATTGGTTATAATCCAGTGATATGTTTTGATGCCATGACAATAAAAAATACAACTGCTTGACATCCATTGTTTGCTACTTTCTTATTTCCATTCATTGAAGTTTGCAAGTAAGCTCCAGGGCACTGTCTAAATTGCACAGATATACTAATGGCCACTTTATTAGGTACACCAAGCAAACTTCTTGGTTGGACTCACTCTACTTTTAGAAATGACGTGCCCTGTGTCGTAATGCTGCTTTGAGTTGTCAAAGTGACTAGCAAAGTGCTGTGTAATCTCAGTCCATTTACCAATTACTCCACCACATCCCAAATATGCTCTGTTGGACTGAAATCTGGGGACTGTGGAGGTCCCTGGAGTGCAGTGAACTCAGTGCGGAGATGATTTGAGCTTTGTGACCTGGCACTTGAGCCTACTGGGAGCAGAAGATGCATACACTGTGTTGATTAAGGGATGGACATGGTCAGCAACAATACTCAGGTAGGCTGTGGCATTTAAATGAGAAGTAATTGGTACTAATGGGCCCAAGTGTGCCAAGAAAATATTCCCGCGCCATTACACCACACCAGCCTGAGCTGCTGATACAAGACAGGATGGATCCATGTGTTCATGTTTACTACAAATTCTGACCCCGCTGTCTGAGTGTTGCAGCAGAAAAAGAGACTCTTCGGACCAGGGGGCATTTTTTCAATCTTTGATTGTCAATATTTGGTGAGGCTGTACAAAGTGTGATCCAATTCCTCTTCTTGGCTGACAGGAGTTAAAGCCAGTGTGGTCTTCTCTTGCTGTAGCGCTTCTTCTTTAAGATTTGGTGTGTTGTGTGTTCAGAAATGGTCCTCTGCACACCTTAGTAGTAACAAACTATTGGTCATTCTTGTCTGACCCCAGCCATCAACAAGGCTTTTTTACCCAGAGAACTGTTACTCACTGAATATTTCTCTTTGTGGAGCATTGTCCATAAAACCCCAGAGATGGCTGTGCATAAAAATCTCAGTAGATCAGCCGTAAAATTCTTAGATCAGCCTTTAAGGCACTATCTACTGTGCCATGTTCAAAGTTACTCAAATCACATCTCTTCCTCATACTAATGCTTAGTTTGACCTTCAGCAGGTCCTCTTGACCATATCTATAGACCTAACTGCATTGAGTTGCTTCCATGTGATTGGATGCTTAGCTTTTTGTGTTAGTAAGCTTTTGAGCAGCTGTACCTAATAAAGTGACTGGTGAGTGTACATTGGCAAGTTTTGGTACTAAAATAACGCCAAAGTATTTCTGCTATTTAGACAGTGTAAAGAAGTTTCTCTGTTCAATTCTATGGGCCATTCTCTGCACATCATTTTTTTTCTTAAGATTTCAATGTTTATCAGTTTTTTCAAAAAACTTTTACACTCTCACCCCTCTTCCCCACCCTCCACCCCAACTGTAACGTGGGTCAGCATGTTGTCATTATGAGTAAATGCATATTTTCCAAAAGTGTAAAGAACACTTTTTCCTACTTGAAAATCAACCAGGCCTATCAATATAGTCCAAACACAGGCCCCATTTAATGAGCTATTAGTCCAGTATTTCCTGTTTCTGTATCTTATGCAGCTATTGTGCCCAGTTCAGTCACCCAAGGAGGCTCTCCAGGCTTTTTCCAGTTTCTGAGAACGTTTCTGTCGTCCAGTCATGATTGCAGTCTGTATCAGTCCCAAAGTATATAACTTAGGACAGAGCACACATTGATTTTGGACGACATTGGCAAGATAACAATGAATCTTTATCCAATATTGATTAACAATAGGACAAGACCATAGTACATGTATCAACCCCACATTTCCTATTTGGTGTACAAACACCGAAATGTTTGAACAAATGTAGTTTTATGTCTCTTTTTATCAGTCTATAGTAACCACAAATGAAACTGTATGGTGTTAAAGTGAGTTGCAATGAGAAGTATTTAAGTATTTCAAATTTTAACCCCCTTAAATTAAGGGTTGTCCAGATCAAAACTATAACATGATAAAAAATTATATTGTTACCCATTTTTGAAAATGCAACAAACATAGAAAGTCCTCGAGATTAGTGGAGGCAGAAATGGGAACAAGACCTTCACTATGCAAGAACATTGGTCTCTTATTAGTAGGAAAGTGCGTAAGTGCTCTTAGAATTTAAGATTAAAACTAACACCATTTAAGATAATGCACTGGGTTTATTACACTCCAGAGAAACTAAACGTAATAAACAGTTAGACATCATTTCTGCATTAGCATTGTAAGAAACACAAAGCTACTTTACACATGTTCAGTTCACGTGACTTACTCTCATCATTGTGGGAATCACATATCTCAGCCTTTACAGATATTTGTCACTCTTTCAACCAGTTTATGTCTTTTGGGAACTAATTTCTCCCACAAGTGGAATCAATATGTCAGTGGATACAAATATCTTGCCTTCCAAGCAGCTCGTAAATGCATACATTTAAAACGGGAAGCATCTAAACTACCAACAGCAGTACAGAATGTGTTGTTTTTTGTTCTGAATTTCTGCTGGTATAGGTTAGTGACTGTATGATCTGTATTTTTATTTCTTGTTTGTTTTTTCTCATCAGTTTTATCTGTTCTTCTTTGTGGGAAACATGAATTTTGAGGAACTAAATTTATATTAAACAGTATGTGCATTCCCTATAATATTGCTTGTAAATGAGAGTAACTAAAAGGAATCGAAAGTCCAAGCCCTGCAATATTGTGATTTTTTTTTTTTTCATTTTGAATAATCAAAAATTGGATTAAAAAAAACTGCACATTTTCTAATGTCAGTTTGCAGGGCTTTTTTTTTAATGGACTGCTTAATAGTACTTGTATTATGAAAGAGATTTAGTTTTTTATTTCATATCATCATCATTTTTATTTCATATCTTTTAAATGTTGGCCATAGCTTCAGTAGGCATTGCATATTTTAATATATGGTGTATAGCAAAGAATGGAAAAGCTGAAAATGTTACAAATTAAGTTTTATTTCAAGACCATTTAATATAGCATTGCATTATGTTTTTAGGTCTGTATCTTCCATGAGATAGATAGATAGATAAATAGATAGATAGATAGATAGATAGATAGATAGATAGATAGATAGATAGATAGATAGATAGATAGATAGATAGATGGAATGAGTGGGTCCTTCTGTCTCTGCAGCACCACCACAGTAGTATCTCTTCTTCCTTCCTTCCATCTTCCCATTCTCTTTTATCAAGTCAACAGCCGTCTCTCCCCCTCCCCTCCTGCCTGCCCTTGCCTCCCTCCTCTCTCCCCCTCCTCCTCCTCTCCCTCTCTCTTCCCTCTCTCACTTCAATCTCAAGTGTTTTCAATTTTATTCTAGAGTGGAATTAACTACCCCCGATGTCAAATTGCCGACGAAATCGATAATAATATCTTTACAAAAGAGGATATTCCAGTCTCTCGCGTCGGCTTTTGAAAAATGGAAAATTTAGCCGAGATTGATTCATTAGTTGACACGTTATAGGACGGTATAAGTATTGATCGCGGCCTGTCATGTCCCATCTCGGCTAATCGAAGCTGAGGCGCTCTGTCGATGGGCGCATTTTTCATAATTCCGTCGCCGGGGAGAGAGAGCAGCCGGCAGAGGCGACTGCAAGGCACAGGGAGAGAAAAGAGGAGAGTGTAAGGGGGGCAGAGGAAAGATAGAGAGGGGGGAGAGAGATGACTTGGGGGGGAAATAGGTAGGGGGCAAAGAGTGGAAGAGTGAGAAATAGAGTGAAAAAGAGGCATGGGGTAGGGAGAGCGGGTTCGGTGTGTCCATGCGTGTGCGCGCCTCAGCCGTGCGCTTCAGCCGTGCGTCCGCGCCGTGCGTCCCCCCCTGCCCAGAGGCCTCGGGGTGAGGCAGAGAGGGAGCCACGGGGAGGAGAGGCTATGTTAATGGTGCAGGTATTGGGGCGTAGATAATTAATGCATTAACTAATTAAAGTCAAACGGGGGAGATAACGAGGTGGAGGGAAGTTTGAGGAAGAAGGGAAAAGACGGCGGGATGGATGGAGGGGGGAGGGAGAATTAGGGCGACAACAGGGGGACGAGTGGGTTTTAATAGCGGGGAGAGGTGTGGAAAAGGAGAGATGAGACGGAGGATGAGAGGGGGGTGGATGGGATGGAGGAGGAGGGGTTGGAGGGGTGAAATAAATAGAAATTGAATGGCTTGGGTGCGAGCAGAGAGAGAAGTTCTGAGGCGGAAAAAAATATAAAGAGGAGTGAGAGAAGACACAACGACAATGATGGAGAAACTTTTGATAGTTGTGCAATTCGTTTGGAAAAAAGTTGGCATTGGCGTGCGCTGCTCAGGACTTATAAGTCCAACATAATGCCACTCCTCTGGCAGTCTTGTCACGAGTTTGCACAAATCCAGGGGCCCCTGTCAATCAACAAAAGGAGGTTGTTGCAAAGGAATGGAGTCTACCTGTTTGTCTTTGGGGTCTGAAAGTCTCCAAACCCCCCCAGACTCCTTTTGTTCCCTGGTGGATGTAGAGCACTGGATCAGAGGGCATTATTTTTGCACAAAGAGCCACACTGGTTTTCAAAAATGCCCCTAAAGTGCATTGACTTACTGCATGGAGGATTCTGACAAAGGTGGAATAATGTGTTCTGCTGTTACATGTGCACTTTTGACTTTTTGACCATTTATTTAGGTGCACAAAATATCAAGTTTTTTAGATTAAACATTGATTAATTTCAAATAAGATTTAAGACAAGACAGTATTGTTTATGTCAGTGGTTAATGCTAATTTCGATTAGAAAAAATTCAGGCATTAAACACTATGGCACAGGGGCTAAATGCGGCCAGGGCTCATTTGTAATCATCCCTCTGAAACTCCAAAAAGGTTTAATTAATGCACTAATAATTAAAAACTAATGAATTATAGCAGAAAATAGCTCCAAATCAAATTTATTTTATGCAGGGTCTGCTACCATATCAAGGTTTGAAAAGCATGTTGTGTGTTTATTTTCAGTGATCTTACAGCACCAACACACCATTTAAGTTTGTCAACTTTTTTGTAGTTTGATCTGATTTTGTGTCTGAATGTGGAGATCTGCCATCTGCCCTCTCGGCTTCATGACTTTAACCCCCATTTCCACATAGTCCGCCTGTGTAGGGTTTTGTATCTGCTCTGTAGCAAATTGCCCCCAGTCTCTGCCATCAGCCAGTTTCCACATCCTGCGACCTAAAACTTCTCCGGCACATGCCAGCAGGGGAGCTCTGCGCAGGTTCACTGGAAATACACAACGCGTCTATTTTCAACAAGAATCTCTTCAACCCCTTGTCAATCTCCACCAAGCAGATCAACCCAAAACAGGAAAAAAAATGCACAGTTTCCAAGTAATTTCAAATTACAGCATTATGCGGAAATAATATCAATGTAGACAGCAAATCAATATCTGGCAGGTAATGTAACCTGTTTATTACATGTTGCTCTTCCTCTTCCTTTGTCTTGCCATTACCTCGTGAAATTTGAGTTTTTCTGTGGTCTTGTGATCTCGTGTTTCAAGCTGCAGAGCCACGCCCCACTGTGCAGCGCTTTAAGCATGCTTCCAGTAGGCAAGGATATGCACCAGCGATCAGAGAAAAGCTGCCACGCAGACACTGTATGGAAATTAGGGGCTGATCATGTGATGGCACTGCCTGACCAAAGCCTGCTGAAATCTAATGGGCCATCCCAAATCCTAAACTTTGATACACTAAAGGTGGGGTACATATCAAAATGCCCTGACGTGTATTTTTCTGTATGTGGCCCTTAATGGAAAAAGTTGGGACACCTCTGGTCCACAGCATGACCAGCTTGCTGTTGTTCACAGAATAATCCATTAGTCTAAATGGTGAATTGTAATCGTTCTATTCTTAACTGACAGGTAGTTTTGTCCAGATTCTGTCCAGACTAAAAATGTGTCTTAAGTCTTAACGCTAAAATCCTAGGCCTTAAGAGGTCCCAGAAAGTCTAATTTTTACCTCAGAAGGTCTTATGCAAGGGTCAGACTTCATGATCAATGGACAACTGTGGCCTAACCAGACAGTCCTATGGTTTTGGGAACCATTAGCCACAAAAATCAGTCGTTCCGTCTCATGTAGTGTGTCATAATGACTAACATCAGACCTGTCTGGGATGCCTCACTACTCCACAACAGAAAGAACTTTTTTTTTTTGTCCTGCATCCTATGATTTGTTCCTTCATGTCAGAGACATTGACCAATGAGAGCAGAGAGCTCTGCATGTGCAGCAATCACTGATGTAAACAAACAGAGGATGATGCCTTGAGAACAGCTGGAGAACCAAGAGACAGAGAGAGAAGAGTTTGCAAAGCTCTGAAAAACAGCATCCATGCCCTTGTGATGTGGTGTAGAGGAGCTACCACAGACTGTAAACAGAGAAATGTTGAAGAGAAACAACAGATTCAACATGGTGAGTGACTGCTTACATTTATCAGCAAACTAACAGATCATTCAATATAACATTTGGATATAAACAAAAGTATAGTACCCTAAACACGGTGTGTTTGTTTCAGTCTTTGATGTTGCCCCTCTTCCCTCCACTGTTATCATGTAATCTCTCCCTCAATTGTTGCCGTTTTCAGAAAATGTGTGGACAAAGTTGAGCTAAGACAGGAAAAGATTTTGGTGCTCTTGCAACAACCCCCCTGCCTTTATTATGTGAGGGACTATGACAGACCAGGAAAAAAAGGAGATGCTGGAGTAAGATAGCACCACGCTAACTACTGTTAGCATTAGCTTTAAGCTAGTGCAGCATTCATCATAACCTTTGGATAGACAAGCAAGTACATTATGCATACTTATCATCTTTTCACTGTTAATCCCTCCTCCAACATGATCACACTGGTCATAGTGCATTCCCATATTGTAGTCTGTCGTGTCTGTCATTCAAGCCAGCGCACAGTTTAATGGCTTTGGGATCACCAAAACTGATACAGGAAGCATTGTAACAGACAAAGATGGCATTCTGACCCTGGCATTACAAGTTCTTCATTTAAACACAAGGCATAGAGACCCTTTATTTTTTCAAGATGAACTGTGACAGTTCCAGACTAATACTTTTCTCATGGTTTCCTAAAGGCAAGATGCCCATCTCAAGGGGCTGACCTCGTATATATATCTATATTCAGCAGAGACAAATATGATAAGGACAGATTTATGGTCTGAGCATCCATGGCATTGTCACTACCGTAAATTCTTATGTAAGTCCCATTTGTCTTTGCCTGGATGGATACATCTCTGGATTTATATATACATATGTTTATATATATATATATATATATATATATATATATATAACCTCACATATAGATTCAACCACCTTGAAATAAAATTGTGCTACAAATGATAAAAATTCATAGTAGGCAATCAAAAGGTCACTTATACCCAAATACATTTGACTGTCATTTTTTAAACTATGATGTATCAGTTTAATCCATAGTCATAATCCAACTCTCTCTATACTTTTGATAATACTTTTCGATTAGCTGAGCAGTGATTTTCCAATATTCAAAGCACCTTATTCATATGCAAATGAAATGGCCTCTTTAATGTGTGTTATAGTATCTTATCAGTGTATTCAACATGTTTATTTGTATTTACAAATGCCAAATATGACAGACAACTGTATAAGGAAATATCATCTAACGGATTGATCCAATTTTTGTGTTTCTAGTAAATTAAAAAAAACTCATTATAAGTTTCTGTTGTTGTTGTATTAAAACCTTTTGGTTTTACACATTTCCAGGCCCTGCCACACCATCTTAGAACTACTGCTTTAGTAGAGCATTAATATTGAACCCTGGTTTGGCTTTATCTCTAGGCCTCTCAGTTACAGAGGCTTTATATTGAGTTCTTGACTCTCTCCTTGTATTTTCAGTTTTTCCATCATAATAAAGATGAACAGCTTACAATCCTGATGGAGCACCAGGCTCTCTCTTATTTGAAAGACCAACAAAACTTAGTCAACTGTCTTATTCAAAATGTCTTAGAATTTCTAAAACAGATCACAAAGTGTGCATTTACACTTTCCAAGTTTGAATAATGACAGTACCAGACCAAAAATGTTCTGTTTTTCTGTGGTCATTGCTTTAGTTGTGTTGGTTGTTACCTGCCTCTACAAACTTAATCTGTGCATCTATGAATTTTGATCAGTTTCCTTTGTTCTCTGAGTGAAGAGCCACCAAATTCTTTCTCACCATTTTCTTCATTAGGCCTGACAGATTTTAGAAATGAAATACCACAAACTCACTCATCTAAAAAGAATATTGTGCTGCTGAAGGGAAAGCGAGCTCACACATCTGTCAACAATCTGTCATGTTTATATTAGTTAAAAACCACAACCAATAAGTTTGACATCATCACTGCTTGAAATTGGTTGTTTTTTTTTCTCTTATGTTTCTTTATGTAACTGTTCTCATAATTACAGAACACAAAATCTCTCTCGCAAGACAAACCACCAGGTTTAAGTCCAGAAGCCTCACGGTGTCACAGATCAAACACCAAACATGAATTTAATGATTTTAAATATTATAGCTTTATAACTAAAGACATCTTCTGTAGATCTGGTGTATAGACTACACTTGTAAAACCTACTTTTCCCATCCAGAAAAGCTGTCTCTATGCCAGTGTACAATGCCAGGATCTTCATTGTAATGCCAGTACTACCGGCTGACGCTATCAAAAGTTCTCTCCCAGTCCCAATCGTTTAGCTAATCGCAAGTGGCTGCTTCATTTGTGAGCAGAGCGACTTTCACAGGGTGTTGGTCTGCCTTTCACAACAGTTCACCAACTTTAGAGCTCTGATACTGTAATGCAGATAGAAAAGGCCTATATTTAAATGGGTAGTTCAGTATTTTGAAAGTTGGGTTGTATCAGTCAGTGAACTGCCTGATTGGGCTCCCAGCAATGCTGCACCATGAAGGAGAACAAGCTGAGACGAGCACTAAGGTACACTGCTGTTGGAAGGTACAGTTATTTTGTGTAATTTTGTGAGTTTTGAAAACTAGCCATGGAAGTATATAGGGTCAAATGTACAACGGGGTGAGAAATTCAGAATGCTTCATTTTTCCTACAGGAAGTCTCTGTGTTTGGCACTATTTTACAAAGCAGCAAACAGCTACGTGTTCTTCCACCTGTGTGCATTGATTCTGATGATCTGCTGTTATACTCAATGAACTCCAAAAGACAATACAACAGCAGAGAAAACAAATACTGAACCAAATATGAGTGATTTTGATTCAAGTGAGGATGACCTTACATTTACTGTGGATGCACAGGGTTACCTTTATGAGCCTGAGTATACAGGAGAAGAAATTCTTCAGAATAAGATGCAGTGGGCGGATCAATGCACACAGGTAGGTGAACACAGCCATTTTCGGTATTGTAAAATACACAGAAATCACTCTGAAATTTTATGCCATTTGACCAAACACTTCTGTGGCTTGTTACAAAAGTAACTGTATCCACCAACAGCAGTGTACCTTACTGGTAGTCTTAGCTCGTTCTCTTAAAGATACAGCACTGCTGGGAGCCCCTTCAAGGACTGTTGCCAAGTACCTGACACAATCTAACCTTAAAAATACTGAAATATCCCTTTAAAGTATTCACAAATCACATGCCAACAGTACATTCACCCACAATGACAGAAAACTGCAAAGGAACAGCGCTCCTGCACGAGTCATTTACCTCATGTTAATATCTACATCAAACTAATTTTCAACAGATTTTTGTCCCTTTTTAACCCAGTTAATATTAATAATACAATGCTGGGACATTTAGTGTCTTTGTAGGCGTGTTGAGTTTAAATTGTTACAAATATGTCTTTTAAGTCGTCAAAATGAAGCTGAAGTAGGGTGCCCGGGTAGCTCCAATGAGCGTGGCTCTCGAACAGAGTGAGAGGCAATGTGAATCTCAATCCCTATAATTGATTTTGATAAACTAACATGCATGGTGCGAGGAAGTCCTCTTGCATCAGGGAGAAAATTGGGAGTGTGTCCAAGGGGCCACCCCCCCAAATCGGTGATGATAAAAGTGGAGCTGAAATGGGTTGTGGGATGGAATCAAGAGAAATGAGATACACCAAATTAGAAGAGATTGGCCTGATGGACTTGGATTAGAAGGAAAAGAGGTGTATGGGGAGGGGATGCCGAGAAGAGGAGGGGAGTGAGTGAGTGAGGGAGTGCATATGTGGAAGATGGGGAGAAATGGGAGTGGGGAGGGAGGGGGGGTCTCGGTACTTGGCAGTCTCTGGGTATCTCAGGTTCTCTCCGGCCGGGAAAGCGGTCGATATTTAATTGTTATTGCTAGCATGGAACGCACGGAAGCGGGGCCTGTACGAAAATTTCTCATTTATTTGGTATTCTTGTTTTCTCTCCTTTTCCTCCTTCCACCCAGCGCCCCTCTATGCGGGGGTGAGATGAGGGGGAGTAAGGTGGGATGGAGGAGTATTGTGTGGGGGCAAATGGAGAAAGAAGGTTGGGGATGAAATTTGAAGGGGAGAATAAGAAAAAAAAAGACCTCCTCCTCTCCGAAGTTTAGTTTCTGTCCCTAGACGCATCATATTCACCCCCCTCCCTGCTCTACCTCCCCCTTCTCACTCCGTCAACCCCCACCTGCCCAAAATGAAAAATCCGTCATTTTCATCAAACGTCCAACCAAATATTATCTACACTCCATTCCCAAAGATCGAATCTTATTTAAGGGGGCGACGGGATTCGCCATCTGTTTTCAAATTTCATTCCTCCATGAACTTTATTTTCCCTTGACTTTGGTCAAAATTATAACCCGATCGATCCGTTTTCTGGCCACCACCGTCAGTCTACATATATTTCCCTGCCCCTGGCGCGAGGCTCTTCGCTGTGCGGGTCAATTTTTCCTGTCTCGCGTCCACGTGCAGATCAGACTGTGCAGCTGATACAAACTTAGACGCAGCCAGGCTGATGAGAGCTCTGAGGTTCAGGCTCTTCTCTCTCTTTTCCTCCCCCCTCTCCTCCCGTCCTTCTCTCTTTCACTGCGCGCTCGGATCTCCCCATAGCGCGCTCCACACCTGCCTGTTCCTCCTTTCCTGTTTATGCTTACATGTAAACTAGATCCACTCCGAGTAGCAGCAGAGGAGTCCCCCTTTTTCTGTTTGATTCCCCTGCAACTTTTCTCGCTGCTTCAGGACAACTTTTTTCCTGCGCGCTGCGTCCTGACCTCTCTCCTCTTTTTCTCCCCTCGCATTGCCACTCGCACACTCTTCATCAGTGCAGTTTAATGCAGTAGGTGGGAAGGAAGAGAGGGAGGGAGAAGGAGAAGAAGGATCAGCCCAGATTTCCATCAGCCCCCCTCCTGCGCACGTCGACAGGATTCCCAACAAGCAAACCAAAGTGGAGCAGCCGGACAAGTCCATGAAGGCTCAGCGGTGAAGGTGAGCATCCTACTTTTCCTTCTTGTGTTATGGACGAGCGGCGTTAATAATTAAACAATGCTTAGAGATGAGCCTCTCCAAAGTGATAGCATGCACTTTATTGGCGCGTGGTGGAAACGCGTCTGCAGAAATTGATTGATGTAGGCAGTGTGCGCTCGTGCGCCGGAGAGTTGCTGTAGGTGCGTTTTCTCTGTAAATAGCTCCGCAACAACTCGTGAAAGATTTCTGCCCCAAACTGAAGACGCGTTTGTGAGACAGGGTTTAACCTCTGCGTGAGGCGCTGTATCCGGACACTTGAGATATGAAAAGTGTCAGGGGATCATGAAGTTTGTGCATTTGAGGATATTCACCTCAAAAAAATTTTAAGTGCGGAGTGCGTGAGAGTGCGCGTGCGCGGATACATCTCCGTTTTTGATGGCTTGTTGGCTCGTGCCAGTGTTGTGAATCATTTCTTCTCCTGTGTTTGTGGATGCTATCATGACCAGCCACTGTCTTGTGCACTTGATTAGAGTGAAGTCGTTTTGTTTTGATATAAGTTTGGACACAAACTCAGTCAACTTCATGTTTCCAGATGTGCTGCAGTGTGGTCTAAATTTGGATTGGACAGGGTTACTCCAGTATGTCCTGCAAACCTGTGATTCTTAAATGGTGTGGCAGTTCACGCTGGTGTGCTTCAAGGCAAGTCAAGGTGTTTGGACCTTGATTCCATCCCTTAAGGTGGAAATTTGAACAATCATAAGTCACAACAATACAACTAATGAATGAGTTTTTAATTCAATCCTTCAGTTATCTGTATATTCATGTAGTTATAGCTGCAATTTCTGTATTAACACAAAAACTTAAAGTGTTTTTTAGTTGTTAAAACTGTAGCCGGTGGTACTTTTGTGTTATTTCTAAATGTCCCTAATTTTGCATTTGTGTACCACTGAACTGATAACATGTATAACTTTTTTTAAAAAATATTTCAAGAGTAATATTATTGTCAGTCAAATTTAATAGGTATTACTAGACAGAAGAAAAGATGTCACCCATGTCAGGCACAAACCTATCTCCACTTTTTAGGATTTCCTTTTTTTTTTTCATGAAACAGTGCTATTGGTCACCTTCCATGTTTAGTAGAGGCTGAAAGGGTGTTAACACATGTTAAAAGAGCTATGATTTATGGTGTGAACATGGTGTGTCTTGAGAGTTGAAAATGATCGTAGTTTTGCCTTGAGCAAAAAAATGTGAATACCACTGCTGTAAATAAACCATTGTCCAGGAGTCATTTTTATTACCCAAAATATCTTACTAAATCTTCAAATTCAAACAATGAAAAGTAACTTTTCACCTGGAGAAATAATGTATGCTGCTCCAACAGCTTCTTTCAAACATATGTCTGTTTTAATGCCTCGATGCAAACAGAAATATCATCCATTTTAACCTGTGAATGTAAGGATTCAAGTGGACTTGATTCACTGAAAACATTTTTCATTTTATAGATCTGACATTGGATAATACATGTTTAAAAAGCTCCCTCATAAATAGACTCTTATAGATGATAACCATCTGCCATACACACTGGGTATGCTTCTTTGATTCAGACTATGAGACCAATATTGTGAATTTCTATTGTGTTTGATAAAATTTTAAGAGGGTTTTACATCCTTTTGGACCTTTTTGTTTTCTTCTTGTTTTTGTTCTGAATCAAGAAAATGTGCTCCAGAGGTCAAGGTCATACATGTTCAATAATCACATGCTGAAGTACATGTATGTCCAAGGTTCTTATGTAGATGTTATTTGGATTGTTTCAGCATCATGCATCGAAAGAAAATCAGTTATATTTGATGTAGGAGATCACTTCAAGTTTCATTTGATCCAGGACACGCAGTTCCCTTTTTTTGAGAAAAGGTGTTTATTTTTTAGATTAATAAGTGCTTTTTATCAATACACCCTACAATATTATTTACAACAATGTTGAAAAGTGCCAAAGGTTTAAATCAACATTTATTTTTAAAATACTTAAAATTGTAGGTAAACTCCTTCACACTGTTTACACTGCACAAATATGCTGTGAGCACTTATGATGTGGTGCAGTTCATTCAGTGGCTTCCATTTTGGTTCATATGGTTTTGGTGCAAATGTCGCTACTGTGTGGTTTTTATAATAAACTTTATCATTCTTTCATCAGGACAATGTTAGTAATGTCCTTCACAAGCCTTACAGTAAATACATATTACTAAAATGAAGAGTTTCTTCTCATATTTTCCTTGACCAAAAGGGCCCATAAAGATCCCGTCTGCATGACCCTTCATTGAGTTTAAGTTGATTTCACGCAAGGCTACAGACATCCCATGTTAAACTTAAACGCCCTTGCTACCACTCCTAGTTTTACACTAGATACAAAGAAGCATGATAACAAAAATCTCGAAATGTAATAATGATAATAATAAATTTTATTTGTGGGCACCTTCCTTAGCACTCAAGGTCACCTTGCAGTGCAAAGTTAAAATGTGAGCACAAATGAGAAGTTTTATTCGTTTTCTTTTTTGCAAAGCCAACATACATTGCTTTCACGACAAAAGTGCAGAACTGCCAGCGTGATAAGGCAGACAAAATGCACTGAACACAAGAGGATTGCATCAAAGAAGCTGCTACAGTCATATTTTTAAGCTTTCAAATAAACTTTAATTTACTTTAAATTTATGATAAAAATAAAACTGAAATGCAACTGTCTCTGGCAGAGTGTCCTTCTTTAACTGCAGAATTATCGATTGAAAAGACAAAGTGATTTCAGTAGCATCGATATGAGTGACAGAAGACACATGGATGATGTTTTTGGGTTTATTTAATCAATGTCAACACACTTATCCCTCATCTAAACCAGGGGTCTCCAAACTTCCAAGCCCGACACCCCAAATAAGAAGTGCAGGGAGAGTGAGGACCTCCCTTGTGCCAAAAAGGGGGTTAAAGATACAAAGCCGCACACAGTCTGCGAAATGCATGAAAAAAACAAAGAACAACAAAAGAACAGAGCAGCCAAAAACCAGTAACAGTCCTTCATATAGTAAGTTACTATAAGAGAGGCTGGATACAGAATACAAGTACTCTCCATGTCCTGACTGCAACATTAAAGGGACACACCAAATACAAAATACTTATGACTTATGTATTGCTTAGATTAATGTACTTTTATTTTTTAGGATGTTTAACATTTCTTTCCTTTCAGCGTAAATGTCACTTTATATGTATTTTGTAATTCACTCAGTTTATGTGTATATTTTCACAACAATTGGTAAAATCTGATTCAAAATAATTAAACATTTGTTTGCTTTTGGAAGAAAACAAGCAACCTCCTGTCGGTGTATACTGACATCTTGAGAGGTCCTGACACCCTTTTTGGGAACCATTGATATAAACTGTTCTAGTTTAGTAAAATCACACAAATTGTAAAAATATTTGGGTGCTCAATGCTCATAGTTAAGCAGTTGTATGCCTACACCCACACTGCACAGGGGCTGTTAGCGAGGGTGACCAGGGCTCTAATCTGGCATGCGACTACCTTTCCCTATGTTATTTCCCATCCTGTACTCTGTTTCAGATTCTATCCTACCAACCTTAATGAAGGCATATAAGCCCAAAATGGAGCTTAAAAAATCGATAAATATTAAAATATTGTCCCTTGGAGTAATTATCATGTAAGGGGAAAAATCTACTCTAAGCTGTGTCTTAAATCTTGACTTGTGTCCAGCGGTTCAAAATGATGCTAAGTATCCATTAAAGCCATCTTTATAAACATCCATGTTTTTGAACAATCTCACTTTGGTTTTAATATGTTGCTTTACTGTGAAAACAGCTCTCAAATACACAGTTAAACACTGAAAGTCAGTTGTTCTCTCATAAGCTAATTGAAATGTAGCGGAGTAGCCGTGGGTAAACCTAAACGTCTCCTCTCATGGTGAAGGGATCTTCCTCTTGTCGACAGGGGAATGTTTGGATTTCCTGAGGTTGAAGAACCTGGACTCTTCTCTAATCTGTAACACCCTCACCCAGCATGGGGAGAGTGACCCCACCTGAGAGCCCTTAAATCTAAGTTCCTCTCTGGAGCTGTCAGGAATTGCTTTAGTTCCCACTGCTGTCTTGATACACTTTCTTTGTGCATGGTCACACCACTGCCCCACCACTTTCCACCTCCACAGAGAACTTTTCCTATTTACTATGATTATGTGTTGATCAATAGTTTAGTTTTGTGCTTATTTTAAAACAAGCTACATGCACACAGTCTGCATAAATCAAGGCTCTGTGAGAGCCAACTGCAGGGAGCGTCCCTCCATTGATTAGGTATTAGCTCCACCACCTCCAGCTCCCAGCCACTTGTTTGTAAACCAAGCTCTATCAGGAAGGTATTCAAACGATCACTAAGCACATGGGAATCCGATATTTATAGAGGCTTTAACGGCTTCATTATTGTCACTGAGGATGGTTCCACGGAGGGTTGAAGTACTCATAAAGGGCCCGACGGACTACGTCCCCATCAGCCGAGCGTTTGACAGTACAGTCAATGGCTCCAATCGTTCCTCATCTGCTTTATGGCTGCGCAGACGTTTATGGCTGTTATGGGGTTAAAATAAAAGCATTAATGGATGTGAAGGGCAGGAGTGTTGCATTTAATCAACAGGCAGTCTGTGAAAAGTCCATAATACACTTGGTGACAGTTAGTGCCACAGCAGGGTTACATACACTGCTGCTTAAAGGAGGCGACAGGTTAAATCTTTTACAATCTCCATCAACTGTACTTAGTTTATTGTTAATATCCAAGATCTTTATGGCATAGGATTTTACAGGTAGAGGCCTGATGATTTTGACACAGTTTACCTTTATATGTTGAATCTTTGACATGCTATATTGTACTGTCAGAATACTTCAAGCCATCTTGCCATTTACAAATATTTATATTGGCATAACATTTCTAAAAAATAACACATTTGCAATACGTTGAGGTCAAAGATTTAAGATTCTGTTTACTTGTATTTTTGCTTGTGCATCTGCATTTATGAAAAAGACCAAACACTGCTCCCCCAGCCCCCTGGCAGAGTGAAAAACAACAAAAGGAATAAACCCTACCACTGAATAAATCACTTCTATAAATACTATAAATATTTACAATAAAAAGAACTTTATATAAATAAAGACACAGCTAGTGCTTAAGTTTAGCCTCTCTGTTTCAATATTTGTTTTGCTTTCTGAAATTGTGTTTTCTGGGCTAGGATTCTCACAATCCCTGAATTTTAATTAATGATTTTAAATCAAACAATACATTTACCTGCTTTAGTATCACAGCAGCAAAAACACAAGTCTCAGGCACAAAATATTGGGTAGCCTCTTGTTTCTGGTGCAAAAAAAAAAAAACATTTTGAAAAAGTAAAAAAGTAAGAGAAATAAGTGGTACCACTCATGGCTGAAACATTGATACATAACCCTTGAATTTGCCTTATTTTTGACCCAATGCACTGCTGCTTTTGTTTTGTGACATGCTAAGTTCTGCAGTCAAAATTGCTGCAACACTTCTATACAATACAATCAAGCCAAGCTAGAATACTGCCAATAATTCATGTAAGAATGACTGTATTACAACAAAGATAACATGTCACACAAGTATTGTGTTTCTCCTGATAACCCATGTCCTGCAGGGTCCAATATATTTACTACTTTGCTCATAATGCAGTGGAACAGGTATTCAGCACAAAAAGCGAGCTTATCTCAGGCCTTGGGTTTTAACTGTGACAGAGACAGAGCCTCCATGAGTTGATTCCCAACAGTCGACCACACAGACAGATACGAGAAAACTCAGGGTTTTGTTTTGTTTTGTTTTGTTTTGTTTTGTTTTGTTTTTTCAAATAAAGAAAATGCAGAAAATGTTTTTTGAAAAAGGTAAATAAAATGGGGTTTTTTTGTTTAATCTCTGAATGATTCCCTGATGGTGGGAGACCCTCCTGCTAGATGCTAGTATTGAATTAACTCGACAAGGCACACACTGGTTATTAACATTGATTCATTTTACATTATTTGCAGATGGGTCATCCTTTGTCAGTAGGGTCCATTGCAGCTGAAAGAATGTTAAGTCCCTTGTTTTGCTACCTCTGCTGGTTATTTTTCTTAAATATCAGAAATTGTTTTTATCTCTAAGTATGTGGTGTCAAAAGTAATCCTATTTTTTAATCTTTTTTTTTTTGATAACCCCAGTAGTCACAAATTGAAGCTTCAAAGCATGTGCCCTCACTCTTTCCTCTTCAAATCATCATTATTCTCTTGCTCTCCCCGCTTTCCCTGCTCCATCAGCCCCTTTGAGTTTCAGTGTGGATTGTTCCTCTTGCTAAAACTACCTTTTTGTGTGGCCCGGTCTCTTCTTTGGGCTGCCTTCCCATCTTCCGCTGCACCCCAAAGCAGCTTTTCTTTTCAGAAAGTGTGGCCCCTTGTTTTGGAGTCGCTGACCCCCCTCGGCTTTCTCTTCTTGTCCCACCCCGTCTCCCACTTAACCCCATATTTCACAGCTGAACTACGGCTAATTTCCCCCCAGTCCTCCAAACAGCGCTCTCTCTACTGCCGGAGCACGCTTAATTACCCACAATTAAAGCCAAACGCTAACGAGAAAATTGCTCTGTTATGAAATTACTTCAAAAGGACTGGAGTAAGTAGAATGGATTGGAGGAAAAAAGTTGGGTATAGCCTCCGGTGGCAGGGGAAGAGCCCGTGCTGTCTTTCCCCCTCGAGCTGTCTCAGCGGACAGCAGTAAGCAAAGACTCCACTGGCAGCACCCAAAGCTGTAGACTACAAATTCAACCGTTAAAGTCATGTGTTAGTGTTAGGGAGCACAAGTGTTCTCTTTGGTAATGGAAGAGTGGATGTTTTAAAGCTTTGTTAGAAAAGGGGAAGACACTGTGGTTGCCAGTTTTAGTCTCTTTAATCTCAGCAGCTTAAATTATCCAGTATGCTGTTCTCAGTCAGCATCTCTGGCATCTTGACTTAAATGCAACATCATATCTTATGACTACAAAGTAATAACAGCAGTCACACTGGGTGGTGTAACCAACAGATCACTTTTTTTAATTTGATTTGATGCTCTATATGCTAATGCCTTTTAAAGTTATCCAACCAAAAGTTGTAAATAGTATCACTAAACATGGACACCAAGGTGACTGAAACAGGGCCTGTTTTTTTAAAGTTGGTGTAGCTAAATATTGGGCAACAATTGATTTAAACACAAGATTGATATTGAAATAGATAGATAGATAGATAGATAGATAGATAGATAGATAGATAGATAGATAGATAGATAGATAGATAGATAGATAGATAGATAGCACAGTGATTCAGCAGTTGTACATGAGATGGAATGTACAACTGCTGAATTCACTTGAGGCCACTGCAGGGTTCCCCCAGATCCCCTATCCATGGATCTTGGAAATATTTGTCACATTTTGAAGATACAGTGCTCATAAGCAATCTTAGAGAGTGTGGACTAATCATTAGAGTAGATTCAAAATGTGATTTACACTTTTGCATCAAATCGATGACTTACATTTGTGTAGTCCTGAAAGTCCACTGAAGCTTTTGTACATAGGCTGACATGCACCTTCTCAAAAAATTTTAACAGTGTACCAAACAACACAGTCAGAAAGCCTTGCGATTTATCCACTTGATAGTGTTGGTGATTGCAAGTCTCTGGTCTGGTTTATATAATGCATTAACATCCGTTTTAGGCATTCTGATACTAAATGATTGTCCTTGGAGGTGGTCTTGATGCTTTGATCCAGATTGATTTGATCACATAGACTCAGTAAGCATATGTATGCATTAAACATCGCCTCGTTCCCTTACAAAATCTGCAACTGTCCACCAGTCCATCCTCCAAGACCTCCTCAAGTAGGTCAAAAGCCTCCTCTGAGGACCAGTGTCAATGACAGCTGTCAAAAGAGCCCTTGCTCGACTTATGTTCTGCTCTTTCCTCATTCACAGTCTTTGTAAAAGTCGTCATAACTGGCACTGTCCGTGATATCGGAGCATTTTGAAAATCTCATAAACAAGGACAAACATGATAAGCAACAGCATAACAAGACAGAACAAGAGCTTATCAGGCACTCTCAAGAACATGGTGAGCATGGTGAGGATTTTAGGTCGTTTCTGATATTGCATTGCATGCACGCTAGGTCAGCTTGGTATCTAAATGCCCAAAACAGATAATAATCTTTGTTAATGCGTTGTGTGAACAAGCTCTCTGAGTAATGCCTTCGGGCATAGTGTGTGTATAGTACTGAGTGGTAAATGGCTGCAGACCAGGAACCAATTCTTAAAAACTAATTGCCAAAATCCAGAAATATAGGAGGGGCATTTCCTCCTCAATTTCTACCGGTGCAAACAAAAATCCCCCTGCCTCAAATGATACAGCATATGTACATTTCGTCTCATGTTTTCTCTTTTCTTTTCTTTTTTGCAATAATTGTAGTATAAACAACTGCTGCTCAAAATTTATCAGGCACAACTCAAAAAAAAAATTCACTTGGTTTCCATCTTTATGATTTTTTTTCACATACGAGTAAAGAATGTGGCAGAACTTGTAACTAGCAGTATAACTAGTAAAGTTGTGCTTCATACGAGGGTTGAGATGGAATAATTCATAGCCACGTGGAAACAACAATGTTCAGGAATGTACTGCTCACAACGTCATGGGTCATTATGATGAAGCAGCAATGTAGATTTGACTCAGAGGTCTATCAGGCTTAATGAGCTGCATGTCAGGCCATAAACTTGCTTGTTCCTCTGGATCTGATACCATGGCTGTTATTTCTGAATATATGCAGAAAGATACATTTTCTGAGACAGATTTAGCCGTTATAAAACCCAAAACTGCATAAGTCGGGTTTCCTGGTTGCATCATGGATGGCCGATTGGCACCACCGAAGTAAACCCTTGACCGTTTAATAAAGTCACACTGGGATCATAAATATATTCTTGTCACATAACAGGATTTCCTCTGTAAACCATACAGCAGAATTGAGACCTCCAGATGTTCGGAGTGTATCCACCACCGTATAACCGACCTGACCGCGTACCCCGCTCTCTGTCATCCAGGAATGAGTCAAGATTTCCACCCCCCTCAACCTCCCCACCCAATCCAATCTACGACCGGCAACATGAAACAAATAAACACTAATTCAGATTATTTACGTCCAGTTTACACCACATGACGCAGGGTGCGAGCGGTAGGGGAAAAAAAAGAAGCTATATGGCTGGTGGATAATTGTAACAGTGGTGGTAATAAGTGCAGCGGCTACAGTGATAACAATTAGATTTGATTTCATTTGGGAATGCCTCCACAGCTGCTCCCCACTCACCCCCTTAACCCCCTTCTTCCCCTTTCCCCCCCTCGCCTCCCCTCACTCCTCTCCCCCTAGATTAAAGTGGGTGTGTTAATTCCGTGGTGTAGCGATCGAACAACTCTGGCAACAATGGGAAATGGGCTATTGATCAGAACAGCTCAGATTAAGACTAGGCAGTGGAGCTCTTTCTTGCTCTCTTTCCCCTCCTTTTCTCTCCATTTCCCACCTTCTTCTGCCTGTCTTCCTGTCTGTCCTGCTTGTGTCATCCCCCCCACACCCTCTCCTCTGTGCTCCTCTCTTTCCCTCTCTTGTCTTTTAAACCCACAAAGAAGAAGAAAGGGTGTTTTCATGTAGAAGAGTCTATGAAGATTTCCTTGTTCCCCCTCTTTTCCCCTCCCCACTTCCCTTTTTCCTAATTTCTTTGCTAACAGCAACCTCATTCAGCCTTTTTCTTTTTTTTCTGAAAACATCACATTCTTACTGTTTTATTCTTTTTAAATTCTAAATGTGTTTTAGGGAACCATAACAGCATAAAACACATTCACAGACATCTTGCGCAGTCAGTACAATACACTTATTTTTACATTTGTTGCAAAATTTGTATTGCCAAAAAAAACTGAGTTGTGTCCTGAACACTCATGCCCTAACCCTTTTGCCATGGACATACACTCACTGGCCACTTAATTAGGTACACCTTGCTGGTACCTAGTTGATCCCCCTTTGCCTTCAGAACCACCTTTATTCTTCACGACATTCAAAAAGGTGCTGGAAACGTTCCTCTGAGATTTTGGTCCATATTGTCATGACAGCATCATGCAGTTGCTGCTGATTTGTCAGCTGCACATCCATGATGCAAATCTGCCGTCCATCACACCTCAAATTTGATGGACAGCAGATTGAGATCAGGTCACTCAAGAGGCAACGGGAGTACAGAAAACTCATTGTTATGTTGAAAAAAAAAACAGTTTAAGATGGTTTGAGCTTTGTTTCATGAAGCATTATCCTGTTTGAGGTAGCCTTCTGAAAATGAGGACGCTGTGGTTGTTAAAGGATGGACATGGTCAGCAGCAACTTAGATTTTCTGTGACATTGAAACATTGCTCAGTTGGTACCAAGGGGCCCAAAGTGTGCCAAGAAAGTATCCTCCATGCCATTACACCTCCTGCAGTAGTCTGAATAGTTTATTCAAAGAAGGATGGATCATTGCTTCAAGATTGTTTACAGCGAATTCTGACCCTACCACCATTATGTTTCTGCAGAAATTGAGATTCATCAGACCAGGCAACATTTTTTCTAATCCTCTATTGTCCATCTTGGTGAGCCCATGCAAATGGTAACCATGGTTGTAAGGAGTGGTTGTTTGAGTGACTGTTGGCTGTCTATAATTTTGTACCACTGACCATTCTCCTCTGATCACTGGCATTGACATGGCGTTTTGGCCTTGAAAACTACTCCTCATTGGATATTTGATTTTTATCAGGGCACTCTCTGTAAACCTTGGAGATGGTTGGGAATGAAAATCCCAGTAAATCAGCAGTTTCTGAAATACTCAGACCTGCCTGTCTGGCACCATCAACCATACCACATTCAAAGTCAGTTAAATCACCTGTCTTTCCCATTCTGATGCTTGGTTTGAACTTCAACAGGACATTTAACTATGTCAACACACTTAAATGAGTTGACCTGGTTAAATGAGTTTGAGTTGGAGCAATGTGATTGACTGACTGGGTGTTTGCATTAAAGGCAGTTGAATTGGTGTGCCTGATAAAGTGACTGTTAAGTGCAGAGTGTAGCAAGGACCACACATATTTATAGGCCAACCTGGAAGCTTGCATCGCATCTATGGGATGTTTAAGTATTGGTTTTTGGAGACATGCAGAAGATAAGCCCTGTGGAAAAAGTTTAAGATACTTGCACATTTTGTTTGTCATGGTAATCTTAACAAATAAACACTGTTTTTAGTATTTTTAGAAGCGCTTACATGATTGGCCAGTATAAAGCTAATATAATAATTATAAGCAGGGGTCTGTAACCACCTAGTCATCATGTGGTACCTGGCCATACAGAGATGTAACTATATTTCTTAATTTGGCCAGCCTAGTCTGCAGGGCGTTTTATTTTGGGAAAAAAATAACAATATTATCTTGTTATTGTAAATGCCTGACTATTTGCAACCTGTGTTGCTGGAAGATAGCGAGGGCACACAAGAATGCTCGGGCTATGTAGAACTTCCCGATATGTGAGCCACAAACTACTAACATAGGGACAATACAGAGAGAAGAACTAACATGACAAGCATCGATAATTAATGTAACATCAGCTAACAACGTTCCTAGATGTCAATACAGCAACTACTGAAAATAGAGTAAATCCTCTGAAAGGCCCTTTGTCTAGTTTTTTCATACTGTCAAAATGTTCTCAGCAGATGTTTATGTAATTAAAATCTAAACTAATGCAAACACAGCCATACAATAAACCAGTGATCATCAACAGGCGGCTCCAGGGCCTCACCTTCTTGGTGGGACCTGAGCAAGTTAGTTGTCATGGCTGGGGATTCAGAGTATAACTCACAATAACACAGGATCAAAGACTCATGGGCTTGTTTCTAAACCACAATAGAGAAACAAACATGAGCACTTACTCTGTTTTTACTAGTTGCTTAAGTTCGTTGAAAGTCCCCTTTTCACAAAGTAACTAATTAAACCATTGCACCTTTTTAGCACAATGAAAACTGCTGTAGAGCTGTGTGCATGTGATGCTGACAGTGTGAGTTTTATCTATCAGTCATCAGTCCAACTGAGCTGATATTTTCATTGATTACTGATGGTATTATATAAATGATGAAGTCTGTATTGTCTCCCTTACAGGAAGTTGAGTGCTCTCGTGTGCCTCGACTATCCTCTAGTTATATACATCATGCAGAGTACAACTGTGTCCAGCACATTTGTTGGGGACCTCTTTCATAATGTGCGTGTTTTTTTTTTGTTTTTTTTTTTGTTATTTTGCATTGTTGGATCTTAAGGAGGATCTAAGTAGAGCTTTAAAATGCAAAAAGAAGAAATGAGAACAAGAGATGCAAAATTTTGAGTAACAAATTTATAGAAGACAACAATTAAACTGAAATAGGCTGTTCATCAGCTGATCAAGTAAATTAAAAAACATTGAAAACCCCCTTAAAACAGAAAAAAAGTGTCAAAAAAGGACCCAGTGATGAAAAGCTCCACTGTTCTTATTGATCACTTCAAAAATTAGTTTAGGCATGCCTGATGCCAGGTTTTCCAGGAGGCTCATGGGGATGTTGCTCCAAGTGGTCGAGATCGCTTTGCAAAGGGCATCCACTGTCTAGAACTGATGTCTGTTTTTGTAAACTTCCTTTGCCATCCATCCCAAATGTTGTCAATTGGACTTAGATCAGGGGAACACTCAGGATGGTCCAAAAGAGTGACATTGTTCTCCTGGAAGAAGTCCTTTGTCAGGCGGGCATTGTGAACTGCAGCGTTGTCCTGCTGAAAAACCCAGTCATTACCAAACAGATGAGGGCCCTCAGTCATGACGGATGCCCCCTGCAACATCTCCACGTAGCCAGCTGCCGTTTGACGCTCCTGCACAACCTGAAGCTCCATTGTTCCACTGGAGGAAAAAGCAACCCAGATCATGATGCCGCCCCCTCCACTGTGCAGGGTAGAAAACATCTCAGGGGAGATCTCCTTGTCATGCCTGTGACGTTGGAAGCCATCATGACTGTCAAGGATAATTTTTTCTCGTTAGACAATACAACTTTCTTCCCCTGTTCAATGTCCAAAAATTGGTGCTCCCTTGCAAAGTCCAAATGGGAAATTTTGTGGTGTTGAAGTAGATGTGGACCCTGATGATTTTTGTTTTTTCAGGCCTTTCACTCATAGATGGGATCTGATGGTTATTGGGCTGCAGTCAGCAGTGTCTTGACAGACAGGCAGTCGAATCCTCCAGCTCAGTGCCGGTGAATTTTTTTTGGGTCTACCACTTGACTTTTTTGGTCCATAACCCTCAGGACCTTTTAAGAAATTCAGAATGACTGTCTTCCTGTGTCCAACCTCAGCAGCACTGACCGTTGTGAGAGGCTTTGCTTCTGCAGCTCAACAATCCAAACACGTTCAAAGACAGGAAGCTTTTTTGCCTTTGCCATCAGGAGGTCATGACAGTGTGAAGACCGGACAGAAAATGACATGGAATTCACATTTTTGTGCAGATTTTGGCTTTTAAAGACTGCGGCCTTAAACTTCTGATCAGCTGACAAAAGCATGTTTGACTTTAAATGCAGTTTTTAACAAATTGCCTGCTGAAAATGTTTTATCTCTCACTCTCACCTTTTTGCATTTTGAAGCTCTACTTAGAACCTTCTTAAGATCCAACAGTGCAAAATGCAAATTCTGCAATTTTTCGACTGGTATGAAGATTTTGATCAAGAGTTTTTATCAAGAAATCTAAAGAAAAATTCCCAACCTATCAGTTAAGAACCACAGCTCCAAATGACTTAAACAAATGTGAAAAAAGAAAGAAAATCAAAACCTGTTCCCAAAGTTAGAGTTGATCAACACTTCATTTAACTATATTTCTTTTTAAATCTGTGGCAGTTTCTGACAATAATGACTTGAACTCATTTTGCAAAGACCTTCAAAGATGCAAAAACCCTCCCACAAATCTACAGCTGTAGCCTCAAGCAGAAACAAAATGTGCCTTTTAACAGCTCACTCTGAAGCTATTTGACATCCGCTCACATGAGATTTTATATCCATCAGTCACAGCCAAACGCCCCCCTTGTTGTGCCACAATTAAAATTGGCCCTATCAAAACAGCTCACATACCAAAATTAGCTGTCATGATGGGGGCCGCGGGACAGAACACATTGGATTTGCATTGAACAGACATAAAACATACCAAATGTGAGGAGACAGCAAATCCATACAGTGAAAAGTGAGCTAAGAATCCCCTGCTCTACTTATATTAATTAACTCAGTCAATGTGGATGTGATAGGTCAGTTATTCATCCTCTTCCAGCGCCGCCCCACTCTGTCACACATACCTCCCAGGTGTCAGGCGCTCCAGCTGCTGAGAGGGAAAAAAACGCAGCACGGTGGAGGTTAGCATGAGCTGGTCTGAGATCAGTGAGCAGAGGCTGCTACTGTGTTTAACTGTGTCTGCTTCTGTCATGTGTAGATATTTAGAGCTGACATGCACACGGATGGTTCCTACCATTAGGCAAAGGTTAAAAAAAAAAAAAAAAAAAGCTAAGATCTTATGCTGCAATGAAGCACAATAAATAGTAGGACTCATAAAAATACTGTAGAAGTCCTAAACACCCACTATCAAGTAATTTATCATTTTAAATGGTCAAACACTGCAGACTTTTGATGATTCCTCCCACTTAGTCCAAAGGTCCAAATTTGCCATTGTGTTTGTGCAGTGTAGACAGTGTTGATCATTTCTGAATATGTATTTGCCAGCATACTTGGTCAGGTTGAACTGCTCTCTCTTTGTTTGTTAAAAATATTTAAGGCAAACATGTACAGAGTGCATAAGTTGCACAAAATTGTTGGCAATATTGGAAAAAGTGGAAGAATAAGTCAGAACAAGGACACCCTTGCTCCTGGCCAAGCCCTCTTATTTTTCCAAAAGCTGTTGACATATTCATTCAAGTCAGACAGTGCTTTCTCTCTCTTTTCTTTAGAAGTATTGCAGGCAATCTATTGCACAGTCAACATTGCAAAAATAGATATGTAACAATTGTAAACATTGGTGGAATCAAAGAGAAGAAGTAGTTTTTCTTTTGTCTTACCAATTCCACAAACTTTTATAAATGTTGCCAGCATATTTGTGCTTTCTGTTTTATCAGTAAAACCAAATTAGTTCGGCAAAACAATATTTTGTCACTGAAAGTTTACCCCCCAAAATTGCAGCCAACTGCTGACATGGTCTAAATTCAATAAATAAGTCGCCATTTTCTAACCAAGTGGGGGAATCCCCAGCATTTATTTTCGCCAATGAAATTGTCAGTGTACTTGAACGATTTATCTAGTGCTGCCTTTGGTTGGAAATACTGCAGATAAACTTCTGCACAATGGAGTGAGAGAAACCCTCGCTCCTCAACATCTCCGCTCACTTTTGCAAATGTATGGTGTCTGTCTTCACATTACAAATTAAGGCAAATTAGTTTCGAGAAGTATATTTAATATGCTTAATAAATTTGAATAGAAATTCAAGTTAACTCCCAATACTGTTTAAGTTCCATAAATTAGTTGGCAGTGTTTAGAGAAGCTGGTAGAACTGGCAGTGAGTCAAGGTTTCTCCTCTATCTATAGGTGATTTTAGAGCCTTTTTAAGAAGGGTAAATTCCATCTTATGGCCCCTACAATGATAATGGCATATGACCAATTCCCCACTTTTTTTATACATGAAAAAATAAATAAATTGCAAAGCTCTTATTTAATATTTTAGCAAGCAAAACACAGAACTCTGAGTGATAATCCTACGTCAGAGTGCAGTGGAAATCAATTCTTAATAAATGGCAGAAAAAACAGGGGTTAATCATGCAAATGCGGGGTAGTTTTTGTCGAGAAATTATGGGTTTCAAGTCCCTTTGACCAAACAGAATACTAAAAAAACATATTTGTGAAAGGGACTTGTATAACTTTCTTTAGACTAAGTGGTGATGATGTAAGATGGGAGGGTGGACTGTGACGAATCATGTATTCAAAATTTTTTTGATTTAATAGTAAAAACGTGTTGAATATGCCTTAACAATACGTTGACCTACCAGTTATGTTCTGTCATGCTGCAAAACTCATGTTACTGCACATGATAATTGTGCTATTATTTAACGTCTCATGTAGTGAAACATTTCTCAAAGTGACTGGATTGAGAGAACTGAACACTTTTGAGGAAGGACATTTTGTATGTCATCATTTCAGTAAGAGCTGAGCTCCCCTAAAGGTCAGATCCTGAAATTGCCCCTGCCTCTGTCCAAACATTGCAGACATATAAGTGGAATCTCTTTTGCTTCAAAATATAAATCCCAAGTTTCTTAAGTTTTAATTCTCCAAAAAGCTCCAAAATGGCATCATGTTAAACATCCTTAGAGACATATGGAAGGGCCTCATGTTTTTTCTCACCTGGGGCCTTCAGATTTCTCAGACCACCCTTGGTCATGGCTAAACACAACAGACACTGCATGCATGCACTAATACTGACATGCACCGACAGCATGAACACACACACACACACACAGTAGTGGTCACATCAATATTGCCGTGACCCTCAGGGGACTTGCAGTATTGGCAAAGCTTTCATCTGCTGAGTGTGTGAGTGTCTGATACCCCCTGCTCCCACACATACGCGCACTTGACACAGAGTGGCAGAAAAAGCCATCATATAGCACACTAATCCACTCCAGCTGTAGTTTTGTGCAGTTGTGAGCCAAAAAAAATCAGAGCCCAGAGTTGATAAAGTGTCAGCTGGAGGGGTTAACAAGCAGAGACAGACTGCTGAGAGTAAGAGTCAACACTAGAGGGGAGTGAAGAGGCGAATATTTGAACCTGAGTGTGTGTTGATGTATTGCTGTGACCATGGCAGTGTTTTACAGGATACTCTCTGTCCACTCAGGGTACTTTGATAATTAAGAGGTCCCAGACAAAGTCCAATACAAGGCCCCTCCCCATTTAGCAAACAATAATCAGACAAAATGTTCTGAGGCTTACACAGAAATTGGACCTTAAGTCAAATTTCAACCAAAAAAAAGCACTATTAGGTTGGTAGTATTTAAAAAAGTAGAGAAACAGTTGAGGAGAAAAGCTCCACCCACTTTCCCAGATGTTGCCAACTTATTTGTGCAATTCAAAACATGTGAGGCAGTTTTAGCAAAAGGTTTTACCAAAAGATGGAGAGTGTTGTCAAAATTGCATAAATGTTTATATTATTCTCCATAACTCCTTGCAGACCTACAGGTGGATGCTGGTGGTGAAGGGTTAAAAGTGAGAGCGCAGCACTGATGCAGGTCAGAGCTGGCAAATCAGAGGAAGAGGATAACAGTCTCGCAGCTTAGGCATCTTAGCAATCAGTTTGTCAGGTTATCAAAGAATGGTCCATGTTAGGTGCAATATCAGTCCAGCTCAGGTTGTCTGCATGAACTCCCTCACAGACCCATTTTAAAGCACAGCTTCATGATAAAGTTCTTCTCTAAAATACAAGTGTTGCTGGAGCTTTCTCATCTCTTCAGTTATTTATTTGGATAAAAAGGTGACAGTTTATAGATTCATTTGCTATAATAAAACATTAAAAGACAAAAATAGTCTGGAAACATTTAAAAAAGTGAGTGGAACAGGCTGGATGTGAGAAAAACCCTGTTCCATAAAAAGTTACTTCCACTTTTCCCGATGTTGCCAACAAATTGGGTTAATAATGAACTGGCTAATAAGGCAGCATGTGGAAGTTTGACAGCAATGTTTATCATCAAAAGAAAGAAAGTGAACCTTTTAAACTGCAAGGATAGGTCTACAACGTTGAATTAATGCAAAATAATTAACATTAACAGGGAAAATTTAATTTCACTCATTAAATTTACTCCAAATTTCAAACAAATCTCCTGATATAGTCAGACATAGTCATTGTCTTTCGTGCCCATTTCTTCTTTTTGCATTTTGAAGCTTTACTTTAAACCTTCTTTAGATCCAACAGTGCAAAATGCAAATTCTTGCAATTTTTCAGTTGGTCTTAAGATTTTAATTGATTATTTTTTTAATTTCATTATAATTATTATTTTTTATTTTTTAATTAAAACTAACAGTCAAATAAATAAGGATGTCTTAGAAAAACACACAGGATATTGCTTTAACATACAATTAAGTAAATATTCCACTTCACAGATCCTCTTCCTAAACATCAGTATCATAAATATCATATATCATGGACCAGTCTAAGCTCTACAGCATCACGCAGTACTCCCTGGTTTGTCTTCCTTTATGGTTGGGTAGCTATGCTTGGTGCCCCAACAGAGGGGTACCATAAAGAGAGGATGAACTTGATTGTTTGGGTTCCTTTTCCAACTTTTTAAAGGGGAATAACTATTATTTAAATCCACCTAAGCTACCTGATAAAAATGAACCATGAATCTTCACATTTAAACCAGAGCCAGAAATTATTTTGCTTTTTTTCTCCAACTTAGTTTAAATTCAAAGCGCCTCATCATTGATTTCACTGCAAATGATTCCTCAGCACCCAAAAGACATGATTGCCCCTCAAAGATCTTTTTTTAACTTCCTACTCTTGCTCTCTGAGGCTGAGGTGTGTCACTTTTGCAACACACAAACGAACCTCCTCTTACTCCAGCTCCCCCATCTTCTCTCGTCTCATCCTGTCTATTCTTCTCTCATCTCGTCTAGTCTCATCTAGTCTCATCTAGTCTCTTCTCTTTTATTGTCATACACTCCTCCTCCTCTTCTCCACTCTGAAGTGAGTTCCATAGGTTTACCTAATTGATTATTAAGTTGCTGATTGTGGATCAATTAAATAATTAAAGTTTGTTAAGGGCAGGGTCGATTTACTGGCACATGAGGCAGGGTACTCTCTCTTCTCTGTGTGTGTTTCTGTGTGTGTTATTGCATGTATTGAGAGGGTTGATAGATTTAAATGTTATTGAGTTGAAGGCAGATAATGTGGCTCATGTTGATGTGGGTTTTTCTTTGGGGAAAAAAGAAAACTGTGGATTGAAAATGGTGACTTCTGGTTGTTAAAACCAGACTGAGAAGTGGCTTCACCTGTCATGAGTGGAAATTCATGTTACCTTAATATTTATGGTGGAAGAAGAAACTTTGTTCCAGCTACGTTATAGTGCAGGATACTTATAAGCCCTTTACACATGCGAAACCCAAATATTATCAAGATAATGTCTCGGTAGCCAGTCCGGGTAATTCACTGAGATGGTTGTTCACACTAGCTCCTGTCAGCAGGGAGTATGCCCTGCTGGACCGGGTGAAGTGATGGAGGGGGATGGGAGGGTCACCTTTATGCAGGACATAACGTCAAAAATATATGGCGGAAGTCAGTGTTTTATAATGTAACAGATACAGCATTCAAGTTCAAAAGCATTTCAACAGCATCAGTGAAGGAGTTGAGAGAAAAATTGTAGCACGCAGAAGTGAATATGAAGCAGCAGCATCACATTCATGGATATTACACCGGAGAAAGAAAGCTGCAGTGTTTTAGCTCCATATCCAACAGCAGTGTGAGACGGCTCTTTGGATGAGCGAGAGATAAGGTGGTGATGCTTTTAGAGAAGATGTACCGCAGAACTTTGATGATGCGCAGTGGAAACAAAACTTTCAAATGTCCACATGCACATTTGACTTGCGTTACTCCCCTTACAATCATGTAAACTTTTCCCAACACTTGTTTTGATCCATTCTGACAAGTCTCCCTTTTCCAGTTTTGCACCAGTCGCACAGATTGACATCATCACCTCTCCTGACTCAGTGATTTTCCTTGATTATTTGCTGCTGCATTTACACTTGATCTCAACTACATTTTACACAAAAAAAATACAAGGGTTGCTCAAGGAAATTCACCAGGTAAAGTCTGGGAGAAAAACTCCACTGTGTGCATTCACACATACGGCTCATCCAGAAAAGTCGGGGTAATTTCAGGAGGGGGTTGCAAGTGAATGGGATTACTGACAGGAAACTGCACTAATCTGCCGAATTTCTACCCTGATTTAGGTTGACCTCACTGTGCCACAATCGTAAAAGTTGTGAACACTCATTACGGAGAGGTATATTGTGTGTAATGGACAAAGTATTGCTGTCAAACGTTGGCAGGATTTGGAGTAATGTGTGAAACTGGTGAGGAAATCTCCACACACCTTTCTAAATGTTGACATCTTTGAGCAGTTTAGACAACACTTCTCATTTTTGGTTGAAGTGTAAACTGTCTTGGTCCTACAATTGTCATATCCCCCCACTTTTGGAAATGTTGCCAATGTATTTACGCCGTTCAGACAGTGCCCTCTTCCCTTTGGTTAAAAAAAAAAAAAACAAAAAAAACATGGAAGGTCAAAAACTTAGAGCCCCACCCTTTTTAAACATATTTACTGCTCCCAAATGTCCCCAGAACAATTTTCTGAAGTTTCTGCTGAAAGATCTTCTCAGGTGTTGAATTTCGACAAGCCTATAAACCCCTCTGTTTCAGCCCTGCTCAGAATGGGCTCATGAATTGTGTCTGACCGAACACCTCTCAAAAAGAGGATTTGTCTTCAGCTTTTAAGCATTGTGCTCTAATGTTTACTGTGGCTACACAGACACGCCTCAGCGTGTTCCTCCCACTGGAGCTGGCTGTGCACTGAACAGAAACTTGACTTCAAGGAAAACCTCTCATCTGGGGAGGAGGCATGTCCCAAAGTGACATCACAATGAGGAATTTTTCAGACTGCTGCAAAACTGATCAGCAAAACTAAGCAGATATCTCATGTAGAATTTCTATTTGATTAAGGTTGCTTTAACTTTATTGCAAAAGATTGAAAAATCAGCTTCCAGTTAATACTTATTAAAATAAGTTTGTTAATAAATGAATCAATACTGCACTTGATCAGTCTCAAGGGATCAGCTCTCCGAAAAGGGTTAAATCAACACTCTGTGGTGTGGATCCGTTTTAGTAGTGTTAATATTATCTCTGGTAGTGTTCATCTGACCATGCAGTTTTTTTGCCATGTAATTTGTTTAAAAAAACATTTAAAAGTGTTTTTTGCATGATATGGGACCTTTAAGATTATTCAGTTTTTGTACTACCTCCAAAAGCATGACTTCTAAATTAAGAAATATATAAAATGCAGAATTAGTAGTTTTTGTAAATAATTATAAAGATGTCACTTTCAATTTTCTGAAACATCTACATATTTGGTCTTCACACATCGAAGACTTTTTTAAACTACAAAAGTCTTTTCAACTCACTCTTAGTTAAATGTTACCATTTGAAGGTGTTGATTTGACACTAGAAATTGTGGAACTGTACAAGTGCAAAAATGTTGAAATTAAGTTTAGAGGATTTAATGTAACACTGGACTTTCACAGCATGTCACGTATTCTTCTGTGTCTTATAACTTGGCAGTTATTGACCCACCCATAAGGGGGATAAAGGGAACCTCCTGGAGGGGCCTGTACAAATTAAGAAGAATGTCCATTCAGCAGTGATAATAAAGTATAGCTTGTATCTCAATGCTAACCTTTATCTGGTAAAGCCACAAAAGGACACATTATAGTTGCTTCAGGACAATGCAGCTTTTAAACCCCCCACCAAAATGCTTTGAGCCCTTTTCTGTCAACATTTTGGTGGGGGGGGGGTGCCAAATTAAATGCAAATTGTTTGGCTCTTAATATTAGACTGCATAGCCATCTTAGAGTTTGCACAAAAATTGGAATAGCTCAAAAAAAGAAGAAAAGAAGGAGCCAGCAAGTGCATTTGATCCCAACAGTAACTGAAGCCAGGTCAAAAAGGTGAATATTATCCAAAGGCAGGCGCTAGTGCTTGGATCCAGAGCATGTGGGTTTATATCAGGGCTGTGGGATTAACTGTGATTGTACCGTTATCGTGGTATGAGTCTTCGCACTAAACACATCGCAGTATTCTGAATTTTCACGATTTGCGCAAAAAACTTTTTGAATGTCACCAAACAAAGTTTCACGGTACGACCGCTCTGCTTTCAGACCTTTTGATGCAACCAGATGAGGCTAAAATTGGCTGTAAGCTACCTTTAATTTAATTGTGTTGGTTCATTCATGAGCAGTGTGTTTGAGTCATTTTGGATTCAGAAAAATTATGTTGCAGCTTTAATATTTCTATTGTGTAAAAAATATTCATGTTTCTTAGGTTTTATAACACTGGTACATGGGGAGGGACAGCTGAGATATATTGAGCTTTCATCAATGTGCTTGACTCCATGACATCCATTCTCCTGGTTGAGTTTTGGCTTATGATGGCTGATAGATGGTTTTCTGTAAAACAGATCAGACATGGCGTCAGTCCTGATAAAACTGTTTCAACTGCATTTGTTTTGGGGTAGTATTTAAAGTTTGAAGTATTCAAGGATTAAACAATACCTTTAAAATCACATGGATGGACACCCCCCGCGCACACACGCACACACCACTTATGTGTGTTTGCGTGTGTGTGTGTGTGTGCGCGCGGGGCCATCAGTTGATGATCACTGGACTAGCACTTTAAGTTTTAGTTCATATGCCCTCTATATCATTTGTTATGAAATGTTGCAATACTGAACAATGGCATCAAACATTGCTTTTCTCATATTGTGTAGGATTAGTTTATGTTACTGAATAATGTCAATGGAGGGGCCCCACCATTCCTTTGGAGGGCCTGGTCAGGTGATATCAGGGTTGTATCGAGGAGTTTCTCCTCACTTGTTCATGTCTGATGAATTTCTGAGTGATAATCCTCATTAAATGGACTCTGGAGCAGCTTGTGGAGTGCAGACCCTTCTCTTTCTTTTTACTTATTCATTTATTTTTCATCACCCTTTGAGCACAGCTCCAGGATCCACTTAAGGGTTCCCAACCCACCACTTGAGAACCACTATTATAGAGCACCAAGGTTCTGTAGCTCTAAGCACAAGTGGCACCTGCAACTTCTTCCTCATCCCCCCTTCATCGCTTGTTTGGTGACTCTCTCTGTGATTCAAGTCGAGCAACTTCTGGGGTCAACTCATTATTGTACACGGTGGCCTCGTGGAGGTGAACCAAGGTAGAAGAGGCTCTTTAAGTGCTGGTGCCCTGAAAGACAAAACACACACACGCTGCGTTACACTACACACTCCCTCTCACACACACAGACCTCATATATGAGACACAGGAGCGGAAACGGGTCGAATCCTACTTCAAATTCTCTTTCCTCTCGGCTTGTCGACCGGGGAAAACAAACCGACCCGAGGCACTGCGAGTGGGGATTTACTAATTAACTACTTACACACGCGCACACACACAGGGAGAGAGAGAGTGAAAGCGGGAGAGAGTGATGCACACCTCCTCTCCTCTTCTCCCTCCCCTCCCCTCCTCCTCCTCCCCCCTCTCTCCCTCCCTCCCTGTGCTCTCCTCCCCGGGTTCATGTTGGTATTAGTGCTGCCTCTCCGGTCGCTGGCTCGATGCGCCGTCAGAGTGAATGCGTGCGGGTGGAGTGATCGCGCTTTATCCGGCGAGAGCTTTAACGGCACTTACTGATCGGAACAACCAGCGGTATGTCTTCTTTTATAAGCTGTTTCATTTATTTATTGAAGAATATGTTTTATTTTGAATTCGGGCTGATCTCAGAATGAAGTTGCTTTTCTCTTGTGCCAAAAAAGTTGTGGCGTCTCGCGCTGTGTGTGTATCCTAAATATGCCATGACATAAATGTGAGCATACGCTACTATTGTTCTTTATTATCATTGTTTCGCTTCCTCCATAACAGATGTTTTGCTTGTATTATTTTCAGTTTGAATATAGTAGCGCAGCCTTGCAGAAAAAGTTGCACCGTGCGTAATTACGCATGCACGCTCCCTATTGGGAATGTTCCGTGTAGTGGAAGTTTTTACCTATAGTAGAAAATAGAAATAAGTGTCCTGTTTTTTTGGCGCGTGCTCAGGTGTGAATGCCTCGGCTCGAGCCAAAGCACTTTGACGCGCTCAGCTGTCGGCGTTGGCCCGGATTAGCCTTTAAGTGTCTCTATTTGTTAGCGCGTCCAGCCCTCACCTCCTCACCGCCGCATCAATCAGTCAATTAAACAGGCACTCACACGCGGAGGGCTGCACGAGACCTCAGCGCGCGCTCTCTCTCTCTCTCTCTCTGGTGTGTGTTTGACCCTGTTTAATTTACCTTTATGAATATATTGGCAAGTGTGTGTGTGTGTGTGAGAGAGCGAGAGAGGCTGTATTTCCTTTCTTATTTTTTGGTCATAATTCACGCGCTTTTTTCTTCAGTTTTAGGGCATGTGTGCACGTGCCAAATCATGTGTCCTTTTTTAATTGATAAATTAATTATGCATGAGCTGATTTAAAGTCTCCAAAGTTTCAAGTTCAACCAGCTCCGAGAGCATCCAGCCCCTCCACATTAACATGTATTTTTCGTGTTTATATTTTCACCCTCACACAACTTAACCTCAAACCTTCAAAATAAAATATCAACCGAGCAGTCTCAGCGCGTGCTCTCTCTCTGACCATCAGTCAATGTGATCATTCAAGGAAAACACCAAAGTTTACTTCGATGTGTTTGTGTGTGTGTGTGTGTTTTCAGCCTCGCATGGGAGTTTGTTTCAGAAGTGCACGGGCGCATCGATACAGCGCGAGCCAAACTTGAGAAAAAAAGTATGTGGAATAATCTTTATGTGAATTCGCTGCGATTTCTTCTCTCCCTCTTCGTCTCTTTTTAGGTGTTTACCCCCCTCACAACTTTGATGCATATTTATGCGCGCCGTGGGTGTACTCCCATCAATTATTTGTGCCAGTATATTTCCAGATAAACAGTGTTTGTAAATCAATACTTGCATGTAACTATTGCAGATTAAGAGATCGATCAATGGATCCAGCCTAACCCAGGCCGATGGTTTTTTTTTCTTTTTTTTTTCTCCCGTCAATTATTCAAGTGCAACTTAACACAACTGCTGGCCGCATCTGGAAAGTTTTACAGCGTGTTCGCGCGAGAGGAAAATAGACCTGCACGAGGGAGTGCTGTGATAGATTAGTTGTTTTTAATTTGAAAAGTAATCACTCGAAAAATGTAAAACTAACGCAGAATAAACGGATGCATTTAGCTCTTTATATCCTGAATTTGTTTAAAATTACTAATAACATGGATTAACTAATACTGAATTGCAGCTTTTCTTTTTGCTACATGAATTAACCCAAACATTTTCTTCATTTGTCATTTTTCTGTATCTTTCTCGGTGTGAACTTTGAGGCCATCGGACGTGTTGATCGTCTCCTCCGGTGCAGGCCGCTCTAATTGGATTATTTCCCCGCTTCTGCGCGCCTCCTCGTCGGCCTCAATCTCATCCGTCTCCGCGTTGTCAATACTTGGTGGAAATATTTCCGACATTAAATGGCATTTGGGGAAATTTTCTCTCCACGTCACTCCCACTCTTACACCTACTTCACCCCTCCCTCCATCCATCCCTCCATCCTTCTATCCATCCCTTCCTTCCTCCCGCCTTTCAACCCTCTAACTTAAGCCAGTGACACCGAAATAAATATGAGCGCTCTGATAAAGCTGCTGCTTTTTGATTACAGGCACGCAAATATACGGCCTTATTGTTTCTATGGATACTGACGACTCTCTGCTCCATTTATGAACGGAAAATGCCGTTAATGATACTAAACTTGAATCAATATAACGCCATCATTATCATCATTATTACATCACTATCATTATGTTTATTACAGCTATAATTAAAGATAATCGATTGCAAAAAAGGGCCTTCTCTTCAATGAAAATGATATAACACGTGTTAATTAAATGTAAGTCTCCAAATACCAATTATTATTATTATTATTATTATTATTATTATTATTATTATTATTATTATTTTGATGTTATTATTAATTTTATTTTTACAACGAAAAGGATCAAATGAGATCTCCAACACTCATGCATTGAACTTGAATTTTCTGCTTTTCAACTGTATTGTTGTTCGTTTTCTAATTATCTTAAATTTTTTTCGTTCACAATTAAAGTCTTAATTGATAAAAAGCTCATTTTGGGTTTAAATTTATCTTTAAAATTAGATTTAAAAAATAAATAAAATAAGAGGCGTGATATATCGTGCGTAATTCCGTCTGCGCCACTTTCACCTAAATAGAAGTCTTTCCTTTTCTTTTGCTTTATTTTGAGATTTTTTCCTGAGAATTTGTATGTTATATTAAATATCATTTTCTAAGAAGAGAGAAAAGTGCTTAAAGTTCTACTTGCGCCGTTAAGGAAGGATTCATTTTTTTTTTATGTAACCTCCCTTCCTAATTTCTTCCCCTCATTAATTTTTCCCTTTCCTCTCTCCTTTTGAAAACAGACTATTAGTTTTCTTTCATTCATTAAAGCTGCTCGGCCAGTCTCTCTCACCTTTGCTCATTTCATCCCACTCGGATGGAAAAAGAAACCTCTGACAGGTGCGGGTGGGAGGCGGGTTTTGATTTTTTTAAAATGCTCTCATCCTTAATGTGTTGTCATCTGGAAAAGGAATTGGGTATGATCAAAGTGCGGCTAGTTAGTGCGGTCAATATCCTTTCCAGCAAGCTCCTCACATATCGATAAGGAGACAGCAGAGCCCGCGCTGAGAGGAGCTGAGCTGCGTTCAAGGGCCTCCGGATGGATCCGCTCTGCGCGCCGGGAAGCCCAGATACAGCCCGTGCGTAAAAACAGCCTGAACCGCTCACAAATATTTCAAAAGGCTTCAATATGAGAACGTAAAAATAATAAATCAAAGCATAAATCTCTTTAGGGGATCTTTCGGCATGTTGCGGAGACTTTAAAGTTCGATTCGATCATAAATAAGTGCGCAAAAGACGCGCCATTTTCCGTCATCGTGGGAGTAATTTGACTCGTGCTGGAACCTCTTCCTGCCTCTCGCTGTGTCCGATACTGTATGACAGTAAAGAGTAAATAAGCTGATTGATCTGTGGTCTGTGAGGAGCTGTTTGGTCCTGCGGGAAAACAACAAAACAATCATCAGGATCGGATCCAATCAGCAGCACCAAAGTGTCAGACTCAAGGTTTAATCTGGGAGATTTCGTCAATTTAACATCGAGCTTGACTTGTAAAAAAAAATCTCAAACGAGTTTTTAGCTGGAATGAGGATTTAAGTTTCACATTTCTTTATATGCTTATTTTTTTTCTCAGTGACGCTTCCGTGCAGTGCGACAGCGGCACTCTCCCCTCCTCCTCCTCCTCCTCCTCCTCCTGGGTCGGTACCAGCGGAGCGGCGAACCACTCCACCTCAGGCCGAGAGACGGTGATCGGGCTTCGGCCTCAGGTTCATCTCTGAGGCGGGGCGACGCGGGAGTCCAGGTGAGTTCGACCTCTTCATTCAGCTCCTTAAAGATGTCAATCTCTCCTCTGCTTTCTTTGCTGCTTTTGCAAAAGACTTGAATTAAATTATCTTTTGGAGCAACATAATGCACAAAAAAATATTATTTTTATATTTTTAAAGGGGAACTGAAGTCATGTTATTTTTTTAACTCCCATTTTAAGCTCAGACATACTGCAAATCGTTCCAATAAAAATAAATATTTTTCAGATTTTCTTTCTTTAGTACAACATCAGACAGCTTATATCAAATTCATGTCATTGTTGTTTTTATTGAAAAATTTTAAATCAGACAATTTCTGGAGATACAGACTCAGACAAATAACAAATAAAGAATTTATCAATCAATATATCAGTATTATCTAGCAGTAAGTCAAATGAGTTCTAACCACAGTCCTAAAATCACAGAGACTAATACAAGTTTTAGGTAACTCTGTAGGTCTGACCAAGATAATGAATCAAACACGGGTAAAGCAGAGGACCTTTTAATAAAGACAGTGTGACTTTGAGGAATAACATAAAAGATGACTTCATAAGATTGAAGGTTATGGCTGTAACAGTTTTTATTTTATTGGAAGAACATAAATAAGTTGGCATTGCACATTTTGATGGTGTTTTGTTTGCATAATTTGAGTAACTCCGGTTTTTGAATTTGAGGTATTTTCTTTTGATCATCTCTGGAATCAGATTATTTGTTTCTACTTTGCAGCACAGCTCTGTCTGTGAATATTCAGAGGTCTTCAATGCTCCGTGTAATCGCCTTTGGCCATTACCAATCACATGCAACATGCTTCTCCAGCCAGCCAATGTCTGAACACTTCCTCCGGCTCCCCCGCTCTCCTCCTTCACCCCTCCTTAATTCGTCCTGTCTGATATTAGCCCCTCGGCACACCTTAAAATTTGTGTTTCATTATTCATTATTCATCGCTGTTTGGTTGCAGACACACTTCTACCTGTTACACTGAGGGCTACAGGACTCTTCTGTAGCTCTCATAGGGCTGGGAAATATGGACCAAAAATCATATCCCAGTTAAATATCCATTCACAACACATGAATACTTTTTCTTTGAGGAAATAAGAAACGGTTGTCACAACACCAGAGATGTAGCATGTTATATGATTATAGTTAAAATGAAATTATACCAACATCTGTCTGATGAAACAGCAACAAAATAGAAAAATATATAGAAATACTTCTCTGTTTTTTATATTTCTCTTGTCTGCAATTTTCAATTAGAGCTTAAATCATGTTCACAGTTTCTACACTCTTCAATACTGTGTTTCAAAATGAGAAAATTCTCCATTGATTGATTGATGATTGATGGTGTCAAAAAAACAGAAGATGAAATATCTTCAGTCATATTTGTATCTATCATGGAGAGAGAGAGCTCTGTCTAAATTTCACAAATACATTGGTAACATCTGGAAAGGTGGTGGACCTAAAACACAGCAAGAGCTCCAGAGTGTTTGTGCGGGTCAGACAGTGTGTGTTGGAAATGATAAATCACCCAGTCTTTGGAGTTCTGTACTTCTGTTTTTGTTCCTGTGGTGTCAAACAGGTGGGTGTGGGGACTTGGAGACTTTCAGGAACGTACAATGTTTGATTCTTGCAGATCACTGGAGACTTGCAGATATTCTCTAACTTGTCTTAACTGATACCCATACAGATATATACATATATGTTTGTTAAAAACACCATGTCTCTCCCAGACAAAATTTGACCTCTTTCTTTTACTGTGACAACCACTTTGTTTTAGAACTAGAGGAAAAAACTGCCATCACTGATAATCTATCACTATTTACTTGCAGATTTAGTAATGAAAATGACTCGTAATGCTTTTAAGAACAGAGTATTACAAAGTGCTTTGGCAAACATACAAAAATTAAAAGTAACCACAGAACAAGAGAAAGTTGACCAATCCTCTAGGCAAAAGAACAAGCTGAAACACACTCGAGCAACAAACATAATTAACTGATTGATAAGTTTATGTCAAACATTTAACAAAAGGCAAAAATAAAAGTAAAGACAGAAAAAGAGAAAATTGACACTTGGATAAATTACATGACAGAAAAAGGAGTGAGAAGAAGTTAAAACATATTTAACCCCACCCCTCTCCATTAATTGTTAACCAAATGTTTGGCTTCCCAGTTTAAGCACAATCCAAGCACAAGAACCCAGGCGGTACATCACAAGAACACAATGAGAACCCAGGCAATATTAGAACCCAACAACATAAAACGGGACAATGTGAACCCGATATAATGGAAGATAAAAGTAGTCAAAGACATAGGCAAACTTCTTTGGATGACATGCCCAGTATAAGAAAAATGATAGGGTTGAGCATTGTGGTACATCCATTCATTTTGCTTCATATATGGTGATAAATAAGTTGTAAATATCATCTGAAATTTTCCCTCATCAGATCCCAAAAATCAGTGTTTTATGAGGATACTCTGTTGTTGATATCGTGCATCCCTAGAAGATTTACCACCTTTGGACACATTATGCTTACAAGTATAGAGGAAGTTTAAAAATCGTCAAAGAAATGTTGACAATGTTTTTATACATGCAAGTATTGTGGTCTGCTGTAAACATGCATAAATTCAGAAGATTATTCCTGAGCACTTTAAGACTTATTTAAGATTAAACTCACAGGTTCACTCTTAATCAGCCCATAAAGTTTTAGATCTTCATCTTCTGAAATGTTTAAGAAGTTAATTTTTCAATACAGCATATGGCCACAAAATTATAAACTATTTATTTGCACCTGAAAAAAAATTTCATACACACTTCCATGCAGTAATTCATGAACCTTACACATCAACATTTTATTTGTTTTGGTGTGATTGTTGTTTAAAGTACAAAAACAAATCATGAACCAGTTTGATTCAGACAGTGTGCAGGAGTTTTACTCCAGCTATTGGCTATTAGAAAGAATCAGATTGCCAATATTAGGTGTCCAGGACTTCAATTTTGCTCCCATGGCATCAACCCAGTGTAATTATTATTGGATCTTTACCACTAATATACATAATAAATTCTCTGTCAGTAAAATAATATGACGATTCCCCATTTGGACCAAACACGACAAACATACTTTTGTTGAAAATGAGCATTTTAGGTATTTTAGTTTGTGGTTCTTCTTGTTAACAGTCTTTATTTTGAGCATTTCAGATACAGTTTTTTGAATCATCATAACTAATAAAGGTAGAGGCAATGTTGTATTATCCTACATCTCATTTAAAACATATCAATATATCTATAAAACTTGATTTATTCCCCAGCTCTAATCTCCTCTATCTCCAAGCATCTGTCCCCTCTCCCCCTCCTCTCTCACAGTGCGGTTGTCTCTGGCTGCCACACCTGGTAACTACAAACTTGTACACAATAATAACAGCCTGATGTATCCATCTATCTCTCCATCTCGCCTGTCGGCACTTAGTGGAGTGGCTGAGAGACTTGCAGGCGTGAAAGGTCAGTTAATCAATGGCACACAATTTGACAAATCCCAGCAACTCTTATCATCCTCACGGGCGTTTAGGGCCGAAAGGAGGGCCACCGAGATAAATGCTTAATCCTGACTGCACTGCGAGAGAAAGAGAGAGGAGGGGGGCAGACAGTGGTCATGCAAAGGTTGAGGAGTGGAGTGGAGAGAAATGAGAGTAGACGGAGACGTGAAAGTGGCTCAAAGCAAAACTGGAAGGCGAACAAATGTGGCCAAGTCTTTTTTCTGTCACAGTCAGAAAAGAAAAACTTTGTGGCTCTCGTATTCGCCTCAGGCTGGACAGGCCGTGCACACGTGCTGACATGGAAACCCTGGTTTTTGCTCACAGTTATGGCTCCACCGCCGTGTGTAAAGTTGAGAAAAAGCAGAGGAAAACAAAGGTGTATGAGTGGTTGAATTCTCCTGTGGCATGTTAGCCTGCCTGCAGCAGTGTGCAACCAAGAGGAAAATGAGCTTTTGTCCACAAGGCTGGCCTCTTTTTTCCCCCCAGTTTCTGAACTGCGGGGGTTTAGAAGGTGGCACAATTTCTCTGCCCTTATACCCTTAACAAGAATCAGCCCGGTATGACACAGAGGCAGTTTTTCTATTAAACTGCAGACTTTTGTCCCTTGCTTCAGTTTCTTGGCATTGATTTCATTAAGCTTGCACTGATTTCTTCTCAGGTGATTGTGGAGTCTAAAAAACCATTAAAGTTAATAAACAAATTAAGTAGTTAAGTGGACTTGAGCTTATATGCCATGGTAGTCATCTGACTAGACAAAGTGCTTACCTCAGGCCACGCTAACATTTTCACACCACATTCACACCATGATGGCCAACGTAGCTTTGTTAAAGGTCCTTGAGTATCAGCTGATCACGTTTGCACACTTTCATAGACATTTATACTACAGTGCAGCAGAGAGAGCATTTTGGGGTTGAGAGTCCTGCCCAAAGACACGTTTACAGTGTTTAATTGGACACAAATAATTAGATTAAACCTCTGATCAAAGTAAAAATGCATTGTGCTAACACATCATTGTAGGATTTTAATCTGATACTGAAGAATTTGAGGGGTGTTTATGAGAATCGGACATCCATGGTAACACATGAAGCCTCTTCTTGCTCAGGGTTTACACATTTAGGGATGCACGATATTATCGTACCAATGTCGGTATCGGTAGATGTTTGTCTAAAAGTTTATTGTCAGTACCAGCAGGTATGAGCAGTTTTGCTGATATTTACAGCTGTTAATGTAGTATTGTCAGAATGTACAATAGTACCACAAAGGTTTACTTCATCTTCACTTAATGTCCACTTTATAAATCAAAAGTATCATTTATATAAGAATGCATTGTTGTTTTTAATGTGTCACATCCGTTTATAAAACAAATGGACTGTCACCATGATAGGAACAATTCTAGTTTAGTGAAGGCTTTGTGCTCTTGACAAAAACTATTGATATATCGTGACTGGCAATAATGAGTTTAGAGATATTGGCACACATATACATATATAATATATATAATATTGTGCATCCTTAAAAACATTCTTTCTTTCTCTCCAACTTCTCATGTCTGGATGTCCTGCAGACTGGCCTGTCCTGTCATTTGCGGGCTGCAGGATGTTCGTGCTTCAGTGTTTTCAGTCCATTCAGAAAGAGCAGCACTTGCTGTCCAAGATTTGGCTTAATTTTGAAGTGAAGAAAACATCCAAAGTCAGCGGCAGTAGCAGGATGGAGAGGAGGGTGAAATCTGTCACACAGCGAGAAGATGAATGACGAGCGGTAGTGTTTGTTAAAAAGCAGAACAAGTAGCTGATTTTAGTGTGTTTTTCTGAAGTCAAAAGTGTAGGAGGGTCAGACACAGTCACCGACTCGCTAGATGGACAGAACCTTTCAAGCCTAAGTTGAAGGTGGCTGAATGAATGTTTGTCTGTCATATTTGTTGTGGGTCAGTCTGAGCCCTGCACTCATTTCTTGCTTTTGGCTGAACAAACCTCTCAGTGCATCAACACAGTCTAAAGAGCAAAGGGTTTTTTCAGCTATTGTGATCTGTATCGCTACTTTTTGACAGATAAATTTACGTGAATGTCCTGTTTTGAGTAATCAGAATGTTAAACGCTCTGGAAACTCGGCTTAAAATTTTAGAATTTTCTACAGTATCAAAGTTCAATGTGTCATGAAGCATCCTTGTGAAAAGAAACATCTATAAGTATTAGACATATTGGTCTAAAGCTGCTCATTTTACAGTTAAGATCATTTCTCGGGACTGTGTAGACGGGTTTTCACCACTTTCACGTGAAGGGGCCGACTGAGCCGGAGTAAAATAGTTTTGTTGCCGTGGAGTGGGCAGGATTTTTTTTTTTATTGACTGAATTATTTGTGACATAATACATGGTTGACTAAAGGTCACTCACTTCATCCTGTTTCTGAGCACCCTAAAAAACTGCTGATATTTTACATACTGCTCAAAGATCAGTCCTGAGGTTCTAAAATGTTTGAACATATATATATATATAATCGTAAATATCTTATGAACAACACTTTGGTTGATTTTTGTTCTCAGAAGCTTTAAAGTGTAAAAATTAGGCCTGTTTAGTTATTATGACCTCAGTATCAACCAAATTAATCATGATATAGTTTTTGCCATAATCAAGTAGCCCTACCCTTCTCATAATTTGATGTTAACAAAGGGTAATTGTACTTTTAGGTTTTTTTAGAGTTGGTTTCCGATGTTTAGTTTTTATTATGTGCTCAGTGCTTCAGAGATTAGACCCTTTCCAGTTGTTTTCTTAATCTGTCCAATGCTAGTTTTTATTCTTTTTTTTTCTAATTAAACACTGCATTGGGTTGTTACACACCTTTGCGTCTTGCTTTTTTCCACCCCAAATTTGGAATATTTCTTGCTATGACAAACTGAGACTTTCAATTGTTTTACAACTACTGAATAAACGCCATGTCACTGATGTCTCCATTCAGATATTCAACACAAAATGTGGTCTTAAAAAGATCAGATTTAACTTCAGATCTTCTGTACATGTCCTGTCCACAGTATGTGTGTTTTTTTTTTTTTTTCAAAAGAGCTGCCTGAACGATCACATTCACTCATGTCCTTTATCTTCATCTCAATACAAGTTCAGTGTAATTCAATTGAGATTAGTTGCACTGGCATGACAGCAGATCCCTAGTATTGCCAAAGCACTTAGGAGGCAATGACAGGAGCACATCGACGCGCACTTACACACACACATGGCTCCTTGTATCCGGCCAACCTTGCAGAAAAGGGAGAGAGACGGAGAGAGTGGGGAGGAAGAATGACATGAATAAAGAAAAGTTGGAAGTTTTTATTTTATTTTTGTTTGTTGCAAACATTTCAGTTCCCAGCCTGCATGGGCTTACGTGGCACCATGATATATTTTTAAATGTATTTTGTGTCTGTCTATGCTTTTATCAAGTAGACAGAACAGTGGAAGAGGGGAGGAGGGAGAGAGAGCAGAAAGGGAGCCACAGGACACCTCTGCCAGTGTCCCGTGGCCCCATGAGCTGAAACTGTCAGGATCAAAGTTCAGAGTAGGTCCAATCATTGTAATTAAACAGAATAGGATAATTTAAAGCAAATTAAATGATAATCAAATAGACAATCTTGTCTTATGTTTGGGACAAAATTGTCAAACAGCCATTTATTCTCAGCTCTTAGTGGTTTTCAACTGGTCCAGCCTCAGGGGCACGCCACTACCTCCTACCACCTGAGAGAGAATAGCAAAAAAATTTTCAGCCTCTTTGTTGAATAAGAAAATGTTGTCTGAACTCTTTACATTATCACACAGACTTTCAGCTCCTTCCATTATAATCCTGCTTTAAAAGCTCTCAGATGATACAAACGCTGCCGATGTTTAGGATGAGACAAGGTGGTACAGTTTCACAAGTGTACAAAAAACACATATTTCACCATTCATCTCATGTCCCATACCGTCATCTTGGTTCCTGCTCGAATGCTGAAATGCATGATGGGATTTCTCCGCTGAGAAGTTCACACAGGTCTAGCCATTCGTTCTTGTCAAAAGGGGCGTGGCGAGAACATCCAGGAATCATAACCATTCTCTGCAAAATGTGGTCTTGGGTTTGAGACAGTGCTTGATCGTCAGTTGCTGATGTTTGGACTGCATTGGTGGTTGCCATGGTAACAACAGCTATCAGAAAGCAGCAAGAGTCCTCCTTAATGCGTTTTGGTTCGCAGAATTTAATCAAGATTATCAGATATGTATCGAATTGAAGTATAAATGAAGGCACACTTACACGAAATGCTTGCTAATACCAGTTAACATGATCACGAGTTAAAACATTTGAAAATGTAACAGCTTTTGTATAGAAACAAAAAAAAAAGCTGTAAATCATTGAAATTGTTACATAATTATTAACAGCATTAACAGTGTATTTATGTGTTTATGCGATTTCAAAAAGACATTCTTATGTGTGGACAGAGCTTTAATAACACCTGTGTGGGTGCCCAAGGCCTTCAAAATAGTCTCTGAATAGACTCTAATAAGGTCTAGTCCAGTCGGGTCATGACTTGTTTTTAGAAAACCACTTTTTTATTAATTACAGTTTGCCTTACCTTCAGTCAGTCAGTCTTTCACTGAGTAAACATTAGAGCACACATTATTCCTGTTGTTAGACAGCACGTCAACCTTCTCAAAAAATGGAGTGAAACACTTTTTCCCCCAAGGAAATATGTCAAAAGATTTTGGTAAATTTTGTTTGGGATGACAAAGTTCATGGTGGATGATAGAAAGCTGAGGAAAAATGGAGGATAAAAATGATGAAGGGACCCGGATGGTGAGTGGAGCCAAAGCATGGCAGAGCGTGTCCAAAAAGATGAAAGAATGACTGACTCACAGGGAGAGTGATGGAGGGGGAACGAGGGAGTGTAAGGCAATGGAAAGTGAAATAAGAAAAAAGGGGATGAGGGACAGATGCTGAAAGAGGAGAAGAAGGATGAAAAAGAAGAGGACAAGAGATAAAGAGAGCGCGAGAGGATAAAATGTTTAAGAGTGATGTACGAGAACAGGGCAGAGAAGGAGATTTACTAGAAGAGAGATTAAGTCAAGTTGTCCCCGGTCAGTCATTAATCCGATTTAAGAGCAATTAAGGTGAGACTGATTCCTTCCTAGAGAGAAAGAAATAGATGGAGAGGGTGAAGAGAGGGGAGGAGAGAAAGGAAAAGAGTGATTGAAAGGAAAAAGTGGGGGAATAAAACAGGTGTCCAAGCCCTGCAGGGCAGTTTGTGGACAAATAGGAGGTGATGTAAACAGGGACCATGTAAAAAGTAGCACAAGAATTATGTTTAATTGCTTTATACAAGGGATGGACAGTTTGGTTTTTTTTTGCCAATAGCTGACAGCTCGATTAGCCTTAATTTTGGCAGCCATTTTGATTTCGTCTTAATGTTGAAGAGTGTTTTGGCTTTAGCCACATTTTAGTCATTTCTACTCTCAAAGATTTAGTCTCATCTTAATCAACAGAAACCCAAAAACATGTTGGGTCACTTAAGTCAATTAAAAGTCCTTAAAACTCATGAATAACTTTTTCTTTTTAAACAAATTTGCATTCATTTTTAATGTGCTATCAATACATAAAAGCAGTTATGTCCAAAGTGGGGCTAAAGCACTTTATTGGGGGCCTGAAGTTGTTTTTAGTGGGGGGTATGGAAGGGCAAACTCAAAATAGTGCACGCCATTTTGTTCATAAGCAAACAGTGGACTAAACCTGAAGTCACAGCTACTGAATCAAAGGGAAGACAATATGACAAGTTTTTGTTGTTATTTTTAATCATCCATTCAAGTTTCTATTTTGTACTTTTTAAATCAAGATACATTTGACAAGACTGGTAATCTTTTAACAAGAAGCAAAGTTTTAAAGGGGCCCTACAAAAATGTTTGTGAACCACTGCTTTAATCAATTCAAAACAAATTGATGAAAGTACTTTTCCTTGTAGTAGATTATTTTATGAATCAGTTGCTTGTTTTTTTTAATCAGTGTTAATACTTTAAATGATACTCCTTTATTTGAAAAAAAGATTTGATTTTTTTTTTAACATAAATATACTTTTTTATATTGCCGGGACACAAGATCTTCTACTAACATTTGAAATTCCATTCACTGTGAATATCAAATAACTGAATCAATCTTTATCTGTATGGTGCCAATTCAGATTTCAAATTTGTTTAGTATTATGTTACTGTCGCGCCTTTCACCATTTCTTGCGATGTTCAAAGTTGCATTTAGTTGTCATGACGGTTCCCCAGCTCCCCCACCGAATAGACCTACAAGCTCAAAGCTCATTATGTTGAGCTGCCTGTGATTTCTATACACATCAGCTGGACCTCCAGCTGTTAAATAAACAATCACAGCTGCACATTTATGCCTTTAAGAGGCTATATGTATGTTGTCAGAGAATTGACAAGTAGTAAGACAAAATGCTGATGATAGTGGGAAAACACTCACTGAAGGTCCATTTCGCTTAACTGAGCATCTGCCTCATACATCACCATGTCTGTGATTGGAGCGGTGGATGTCTGTAGCCTTTATGTACACGCAGACTCACGGACTCTGCATGCAGTTTTCTGTTCACTATATACTGAAAATATCAGGTAGACTATCATTCACATGCACACGTGATCTGGGTGGATAAACAGTATATGGTGCAACCCTAATGTATACTTTTTACTGGCTGGATTTTTTTTTGGTCATATCTGAGATTTCCCACTATTTTCTGCTTGAGCTATTATCCATGGGCACCAATACCATGTTAATAATGCGATGCATCCCTACTTCATCTACACAGAATATGGGCTAAACTTAGATCATCTTATGTGCATAGTTAAAGGACAAACATAGGTAAAGGTGAGAGATGTAGATTTATTATGGGAGATGTTTTTTTCATGTTTTTTTCTCACACTCAGTTTACTTTTATTTTCATCGAACCCCTTGAGATCAGGATCAAACTGACTGACTCTGTTGACAGAAGCTTAATGTGAAAGCAAATAAACCAGGACCTCCAGTGTGTGCGTTAAGACCTCTGCTACCTGCAAGATCACTCCTCTGAGAGCGAGCAGAAGTTGTAAAAGTTGAGTTTTGAGGTCAAAATGCAGCAGCAGAGAGGAGAAAAGAGACAGAGGCACAGAGAGGCAGACACTGAGGGACAAAGTGAAGAATGAAAACGATAAAAAAAGGACTCAAAGTAGCTCCTCCAGTCCCCCACTCGCTGCTCTGTTGTTCCAGATGTGTATCAGAGGTCCTCAGGTCGACACAGGGGTCCCTCTGCCGCTGTAGCATTTCTGTGTCTATTGGGAGATGCTGGTCGTGATAGCTGGGCCATCTTGACACGTACACAACGGTACATAAATCAAACACACACATCCGCGCTCCCTCCATTTATCTCCCACTTGAACAGCGCGTTGATAGCGGCCAACTCTGCATAGAGTCAGAGAGGGAGTGAGGTTGTGGTCTGTCTTGCTAAGTGGGAAAGTAATGGAGATCAGTAAAGAGGTTTATACTTGTGCTGCTGCCATCTCTATTGTTCAAGCCTTTTCAACATCTGATGCTCTTTTGTTTGATGTGCTCAAACAGCATAAAGCAAACTTCACTGCATCCATAATTGCCGTATGGGACAACAGTGTGTTATTATGAAGCCTGTTAGAGAGAAGAATGGAGAAAATTGAAAGCAGAGGTCATAGATTTTGTTGTGAAACATGTTAGCCCTCTGAATGGATTTTTTTTATGTGATTTTATTGACTTGTGTCAGTGCTGCATATTTGTTATTTAAAAGCAGCGCACCCTATGAGGGACAATTGCATAAAACTAAGGATCTGACATTACCCATCCGAACAAATTAGAATTAACAAATATATGAACAATTTAAAGAGAATGGACAAAAAATATATCCTGTTATTTTACCATGCAGGGGACTCGGCTTTTAGCTTTCTTTGTTTTATGACAGCAGCTGAACAAAAGATGTATGCAGTAAGTGCAGATTTTGAGATTCATAAAATTGTTGTTTAAAGCAGGGAGGTAAATGCAAGACAAAAACAGCTGTTAAATATCTGTTGTGAGTTAAACCAAAACTGAACTTTAAGATACATGTAAACATTTTACTCCGCCTAAAGCTGGATCGATGTGATTTCTTTAAGACTTTTTAACACAACAAAATAATGCTGGGCTTATTTTTCCGTTCATGTTAACACCTCAGTCAGACCAGACTGGCCTTAGCATTCTGCATTTTCCCCACAGTTTGACCTGGAAGTCGAATAACAAAAATGCTGGTCATTAATCCTGTCTGCCATGGGGTATCACCGTAAGCTTAAGGTTAATGTTTATCTTATTTGACACAGTGTAACAAATCATAGTCTACGCAAAGTGTTAGAGTTCGTAACCATGCTGTTTGACATTCAACCAGGCTGGTAGCTTACTAATGTGGAAAGTTTACACAGAAAAGAGCCAGCAGTAAAAAGCTTTTAAAAGGGGGGGTGGGGGGATATTGCCACTTACTGCAGTGTCAAAAAAAAAAATCCCCCATTACATGCAGTGTTGATAATAATGCATGGGTGCACAAATTATTTTTTGCTGCACCAAGAAATTTAACAGGCTAGTTTGGCAAGTCAAATAAATGGTTTTAGTCACCATCTTTGGTTGTTTTAAGGAATAAAGGAGAGTAGAAGAAAATTCCCGAAGCATCTTTGTAGTTCCTGTTTCCCTCTTACCTGTTGGCATGTAGTGTGTCAGCTGGAGGGTAAACACAGCGGTGTCAGTGTATGCTCATAGCTAGTGAAATCCACTGGTGAGACTGTACAGGACAGATTAAACTTTCAAACTATCATCGTTCTGTTGTATTTTTTGGATGAAGGGATGAAAACAACATCACCATGAAATGAAAGTTAAAAAGCTCATCTTGCTTTGTTTTTGTGTGGTGTAGCACACAGCTGTTTTAATTTTGTTTACAGTGTTAGTCACAGCTGTATTTAATACTGTCTGTGTCTGCACAGTTTAATGTCAGATTGTGAGGGTAATAAAGTTGTGGAGGTTTTTATGTTTTTTTTCTGTCATAAATCTGCGAAGTGTCAGAATATGTGCTGTAAATTTGGCCGTACAATGATGGTAGACTAGACATAATCACAAGTACGTTTGCAGTCAGCTGTGTGTCAGTATAGTAACTCCGGTGTAATGAGTGGTACAGTTTTAAATGTTGGTGATGCAAAAGTACTTGTTGCATTTTATCGTATGGAACAGTAACATAGAAATTTTAAAAGTAGCAATTTAAAACTGAGTGAATGTTCACTGGGATACGGACAGTAGATCAGTTAAATTGTCTAACAGATTGGATTTAATGTGCATGTAAACGTACTGAATGTGCAAATTTTGTGAGTGATTGGTAAGTTATTCTAATGCACCAAAGAAGCAGTATCACCCAGTGTTTAAATACTTGAGCTAATGTTCAAGTGCCTAAACCTGCAGTTCTTTTAGAGTTCATTTAAAGCTGGCTCCAAAAGCTCCAAAGTCTAATGAACATCATGTTGAATTTGCCTGTTTTTGCAGCAGATGTCAGTGTGTTTGTTTTGAATGAATTGTGAATGTATTTATGTCCTCTTGATTTGCAAGGCATGAATTTTGCCCGACTTTTCTGTTGTAGTTTTATGAAGGCATTAAGGTCATGCATAGTAAGGGGCATGGCTGCCATGATCTAAAGCCTGCTCTCTGTCACTTTTTAACTAACAGTCTGAAATCTTACTAAGGAGTGTTTTACATAATTTGGGGAGTGGCACATTTGAGGGTTGGGCATGTCAGAGCTGCTTGTCTGGAGGCTTAAAGCCTTCCTCTGCTCCAGCTCTTTGTCAGTTGTTTGGCTGACAGAAAGTGAGGTTGAGAAAGTATTTCAAATACGGTCACAGCTACTGCTGGTCTTCTACAGCATTATTCAGGAACCAGTGGGTGACATCTCATAGACTGCATCCATGTTTTAGACAGTTTATAAGCTCAATCAACATCATGCAGCAGGTAAAACCTACAACAAGCTGTAAACTTTAGGAGATCAGAATGTATAAAACAATCATGTTTGAGACTCTGGTTGCCTTAACAAGTGCAGGAGCCATAACATTTACCACAAGCAGCAGTATTTTAGGTATCTGGGGTTATGATGAACACATCAACACAAGTTATAATAACATGGATTGTCAAAAATATGTTGAGAACTCATATTATGGTTTTAATCTTTTTGATTAACTGTATGCTCCAGATTACAGTGTGTAGTTTCTTTAAAAGCTTGCTTTGCTTTGATTTTGTTAAATAGATTTTTTACATTTGTGCTTTTCACGTGCTACATGTCCCAAACAATGCAAAATAGACTCTTTTTTTTTTTCAAAAAAATGTGTCCATGGCAGGTCTACAACCCCCAGACATGAAGAAGTTCGTCATCCTTGTTTGTTGCCTTCTCCCCCTTCAGAAAATGTGTTCATAAACATTCAGTTGAAAATTCCTCACTGATATCTTTGGGGTTGTGCCACCTATACCAAATGGGATATACTCCTTGAGACAAGTGTTCAGCCAGCAGCTGGCTCAAATGGTAGTAACATGTCTAGACAATTGTAGCCACAGTAAACATTAGAACACAGCAATGAAAAGCCAAAACCACATCTACGTCTTGAAAGGGTGCCATCGGACACAGCAAAGGTATGAAGTAGTTATCTGAGGAGAATTTAAGGCAAGAAAATTCAAAAACATGCTTCAGAGACATCTGTAATTAGCCTGATCTGTAAAAAATTGAACTATATATTATATTTAATTTAATCAAGAACTTGTTTATAACCATTTTATTGATAAAAGTTTAACACTGGTCTCTATGCAAGACACTATCAGTAGCAACATTAGTAAAGAAACAGCATTTGTTCATTATTTGATTCAATGCCATACAAAAGCCATCAAATGGTAAAAAATGTGCGAAAATGTTTTCATGAACTTATAAAACCCAGTAAATTGATTCTTATTGTGTCATATTGTAATGTGTCATTTTGTAGGGCGTTGTATCAGATCTTTCAGCAGATATACTACATTTACATCATACCATGTAGTATCATATCTTATATATCGTACCAGATTGTGTTTTATCACGTCGTATCCTAACATTTCTTGAGTGAGTCATTACACCTGCACTTAGAACCCAAAGCCATATTTTCTATCCCGGCTCATCTCTAATCAAGATTGGGTCTGTTTTTTGTCGGTGTTTCTGTGTACCAATCTGTAGCCCATCACAAGTCCCAGATTGAGAGGCCATTTGGCTGCTGTTGACAGGAGGCAGCAGCTATTGACAGGGCCCTGCCGGGGAGGCGTGTCTTGAGCCCTGCGTCCAAAGCGTTTGTGGCGTTTAATACACTGTAGCAGTGGTCCTCGCAGCTCTCACCCTGCATGCTACTGCCATAGGGATCAATATGCACTGGGTAAGAGAGAAATGGACCATCTGATGCACGCTCAGAGAGGGGGATGAGGGGAAAGGAGCGAGAGAGACAGAAACAGCAGGGAGGGGGAGGTTTAAAGAAGAAAGAGAGGAACAAGCTTTAAAAAAGGGGAAACTAAAAAGATGGAAAAGAGAGGAGAGGAAATGATTAGAGGCACGATTTAAGAGACATGGAGGCAGAGAGCGGCCGGCACAAAGATAGAAGCGAGAGAAAGTGGTCAGTGGTTGAAAGAGATGTTCAGCTGGGAGAGAAAACAGATTGGAGTGAACGGGGATAGACACTAGAAAAAGAGGAAGACTCCAGACACCAGGGAGGATACACAGAGGAAAGGAAAAAAGACATAAGGGAAGAGTGGGAGATAGGAAAAGGGGGGTGTATGGGGGGTGGAGAGTAGAGGGGAGAAAAACAGAAAGAGAGAGTGAGAGCGAGAGGGGTGCAGGGAAAGGATGAGGAGAAAGGGAAAGGGAGGGGAGGGGGGTAAAATTTCCATCAGGTTTTCAATTGGGGCGGATCAATAGTGTATTAGAGCTCACCTTGACCCCGTCTCTCCCCCCTTCTCCCCTGCCCGGCACACAGGCCAAGCTACTCTCCCTCACAGCAGGGGATGGAGAGGGGGAGAGATTGCATTACGGCCTCCCTTTCTTGGACCAAAGTGGCAGAAAATGGCACAATAAAAGCAAGAGCGGACAGAAAGAAAGAGGAAAACTAAGTCGCAGCAGGCAGAAACAGAGAAAGTGGGAGATGAGGAGTAAGAGAGAGCGGAGTTGAGTCGGAGAAGATGCCAGCGGGGGTTGTCATGCTTGTTTGGATGTGGAGGAGACTGGTTGGGTGGCATGAAGACATGGCTTGTGTTTGTATCACCACAACACTGAGGAGTGGCAGATTGGAGCTAAAATACATCGTCACATGAATTCATAACTACATCCCATAGGCTCTTGATCTTGATTTGTTATGATCAAGAAAGTTTTCTGTGATTCAATCCTTAACGTCTTGGTGTCCAAGCACAATTTGAATTTGTGTTATTTTGCATGTAAAAACGCAGTATTGGATGAATGTCATGGCTGCCACAATCAAGATAATTTTATATTTAGACACGAAGCAAAAACTAGGGCTGAAAATTAGATTATTTCCAAATCACCTCTGCAATGTGCTCATTCAGAAAAGTCACTTTTCAGGGTGTACAGTGTCAGTAATTTGACTCAAAGCACATCATGCCGCCATTTGTATGTTGTCGAAACCAAAACCAACATTTAACTTGTTTCCTTGCTGATCTTCAATAAAAGCCCATGTGATATCGCCATTACTCTGAGTAGGGAGAAAAACTAAGTCACTTCAGGCAAAGAAGGATGAAGGGGCCATGATGCACGCAGAGATCGAAAATGCTTAAGTTACAAACAGCATTTGTCACAGAGACAGTGATGTTACACTTCAAGAAGTGATTGTGCTAAATAGAGACTTTCAGCTGTTTCTTCTTTTTAACCCTCCTTTAAGCATAATTATAAAAAAATGTTTTATATGTCTTCACTGAACATCTTAACAAAGCTACATTGTCCATCCTCAAATACAGCCTGAACTGGGAAAACAACAGATGCTTAGCAGCACAATGTAATAACCTTGTAGAAGTTAAGAACGTGGGCCTCACCCTTAGGAATTGACTTTAAGTGTCATTAGAAATGTTTAACAATGTAAGCTATAAGAAAGTCAATTGCATAAAATGTCCCTACTCTCCCTCCTGCCTGTGGTAAAGATCCAGTTTAAGTTGCTGCACATAAAAACATGGCATTCGTTTGTATAGTTCCATCAAAAAGATTGCAATATATATCACAAGAGGAAAAATAATGCAGTATAATTTTACCCCAACATCATTCAGCCCAAGGAAAAAACAAACAACACTGGCACAGAAACAAAATCCATGCCAAGGTGCCAAATATTGGGTAATAAATACAGCATGTTTTCACTTATCAAAACTTGTTGGTGAACTTGTGCACAATTGTGTTAGGAATAAGTTTAAACAAATATATTTGTGTATTGCTTGCAATTTTTTAACAGATTTATTTCACTTTTAAGCAGATTTCTTACAAAAGAAGAAGAATTATTTTAGGCTTTGGCACTGTTAAACAGTTCAGCAAACTCACAGAGTATATTTTACAAGTCCATCTGGGCAACAGCCCATAAGAAGTGTTTGCGGAAGGCATAACCTTAAAATTCACAACACAAGCCAGATTGTAGTTCAAACTCTTGCCAAAACATGTCAGTAGAGGAGTGAGTATATATTTTCTACTGAGAAATGTTTTCAGTTGTTCTTTGCTCTTTATTTAATTAAGAAATGTTGTCAAGTTCTGATAAAACTTTGACTATAGCGGGCTGCACGAGCAGCCACTCTTTACAGGCTTGCAGTTGCTTCTTGCTGTCTTCATGCTCGTAGATCTTGCCTCTTTCTCCACAATGGATGCCTCTGCAGACCTAGCTCAATTGTTCCCAGCTGAATGGGAATCAAAACTTATTTTATTAATTTGTCTAGCTACGATAACAATGGTTTAGCTTTCACTATGGAATATTTCTAATTTGCTGATGTCCTGTTCTCCACACTGTTGTATTTTTGACCGGTTTTATGGTGCTACGTTCATACAAAAGCTTTGCAGACATAATTCAAGTCTATGGAAGTCACTGGATCAGTCATTGTTGACTTACAGTGCTTGTTTGAATTGTCATTATTGAGAATGTCGAATCTGATCACACTGTCGTTGATAATAGATTGTAGGGAGCAGTGTTTGTTGAGATGTTGCCAATGGCATGAAAAATGTAAGTAATTGTATCCTGCAGCTAGTTTGCATGATCCAGTACCAACAACCTTAAAATTAGCACACATAAAGAACATCAAGAACTTACATCTTGGGTATCAAAAGTAATTGTGTTGTGAGAAATTTATACACTGCTGTTACTCCTCTGTTACTGCCATCAGTGACAATAACATTCACTGTATAAGAATGTTTAAGTACCCTTTAAAGGATACTGTGAATGAGCCTTTAGCCTCATATGTTTGCAAACAGTAAATCAAAATACACATCAGACTGGTGTACAAAGAAATGGGTAAAACAGTAGTTGATATTTTGTGGCATCTGGACAAATATCAGCCCAACAAATGCAGGCTTTTTGCTGTGTTTTGGTCTCCACCATCAACAGTTTCCAACAGTTTCATACAAAGCAGAAAGCATGAGTATGGAGTTGTAGATGGTATGGAGCTGAGCACGATTAACCTACCTATTACTACAGAGTTGAGTGGTCAACTAATCAGAGTGGACTGAATCCATGTGGGAAAGGATGCCTAAAGGAGGCAAGAGCTCCAACAAAGCTTCTCAGACAGAGAGAGAATACGGCTGGATTGGCAGTCATTAAAAATTAGTATATGAGCCACAGTTAAGGCAAACTATTACCTCTTTAACAAAGATGCTTGTAAGCTGATTCTTAGAGTCTGAGCCAATGTTTTTCCCTTGTTTTATACTTACAGGTAACACTTGTAGCTGCAGCATGTTTTTCTTTATCCAGAAGAAATCCATGACACTTTTTTACACATATTCTGTTAATTCAAAGATAGCTTATCACTAGCTTTAGCTTCATCAGTGTAGAAGCAAGGCCATTTTACAATGAAACTTTGTTTGCCCTCGTAAAAAAAAACTGTATTTAATTCTTTGCAATAAATTCACATAGTTGCAGTGTGTTTCCTGCAAAGGCTCATGAGAATGATAAAATGGTTGGCGCTACTTATTCACAAATTCAAGTGTAAAACCATTTTGTAGTTTACAGATTAAACAAAATTAAGCAAGACAAACTCTTATCAAACTTTGCCTTTTGTTTAATGTCTTTGTCCTGCTTGGAGTGGGAGTCCCGCTAATACACACACATAAGGCCGGTAGGACACCCTCCATCAGTGGAGGACAGTCAGACATGACGCTGTGAGAGGAGGACAGAGGCCGGGGGCACAGGGAGCGCGTTGATGGGGGGAGAGGTTGAATAAAAAAAATTGATCTGGGAATTTAGCATTTAGACACAGTTTACAAAGTGGTACAGAGGGGAGTCAGGGGGAGCAGAGGGGGCCGCGCAGGGGGAGGACACTTAACTTTACAATAGGTCAGCTCTGCCTATTTGACTAACTGTAACATCCTGACATGCTGCTTTGTGTGAGCCGCAGCATGCTTACACCAGAATATAAGCACCAAAGACTCTTCTGAGATTCTCCCCTCAACGATCCATCTTTGGAAGAGTGTGTGATTTAGCTGTTTAGACAGGAGCTTGTTTGTAAAAGCACAGACCTACTAGCAGCACCATCCTCATCTCTTCCCCACATTTCCTAATGCTGTTCCTATTGTCACCCATCCACACTCCACTGCACATGCACCCGCCAAGAACACACAAATGCACGCACGCTCCACCTATGTCAGACACACACACACACACACTCACTCAGGGTAACACACAAACTCTGTCCCACTCGCTGAGGGGGAGAAAAGGAAAGAAAAAAGGAGAGAAAAAAGAAATCGATCGCCGGGGATAGCGGTGCGCGTCGGAGAATCGTATCTTGTCAAAATAATATATTACCCTCATCCCCGCCTGATCGATGCGGTGGATTAGGGACGGAGGGCTCCCTCTCTCCCCTCCTCTCTCTCCCTCTCTTCCTCCTCGGTGCTTGGTGCAGTTTAATATTTACCTCCGTGAAAGAGCGGCCGCGACGGCTCTCAGCCCTAATTGATTCCGACACATGGGGCTCTGTGCTCAGGCTGCGGATGAGAGAGGGAGGGCAGGCTGGAATGCAGAGGGAGAGAGGAACAAGGAGGTAAAAACAGAGAGGACGGAGACAAAAGAGAGGAAGGAAAAAGTGAAAGAAGACGTAGAGCTCTGTGTTGTGGAGCAAAAAGTATAACATGACAGCGATACAAAATATATATCTTTAATTTTTCTGTAAAGTCAAAACAAATGGTTGTCAAAACACCAAACTTAAAAACCTCGTTTTGAGCCAGGTAAAAAAATGCTTTAATACTGATATATGATACCGCAGCAGCAAAAATGAAATCAAGTTTGATTCACACATGCACAAAAAACCAGAAAATGTTATGAATTAACCTGGGTGAGGTGCATGTGTGATTGCAAAGAGCTGGTCAGCCTCCAAATGGACCCCATTCACACATGCAGAAAAACTCTGAAGATGTCCTGAATTTGCCTGGGTGAGCTGCATTTATAAATGCAAACTGCAGGATTTTTCTACCAGATTTAACCCTGAAATGTCCCAGCTAGACTCCTAGTAACCCTACCCTTCACTAACAAAAGCCTTTTCACACACGCAACCCTTTTAGATTTTTTTTATTGTTTTGTATAACCCTCTTAAAACATTCCCTCACTTGCTTGTTCACACTTGTACCCAAAATCAGGAGACTTTGATAAAGTTTAAATGTCCCAAACACACATGCACAAAAACCTTTAAAATATCCAGAAATTACCCAAACAGCCTTTGTTTTTTAGTTTTGTTTTGTTTATATCAGACTGAACCCTGAAATGTCCCCGCAAGACCCTAAGTAGCCTCACCCTTCAAATGACTTTTCACACATGCAGCCCTGAAACTTTTCTATAAATCTCCTTTACTACCCGATTTTCTTGTTCACACTTGTCACTAACATCAGGAGGGTTCAATCCAGTTTCTTGTGTCATATTCCAAACACACATGCACAAAAGCCATAAAATGTTCAGGATACACCCCAAACAGCAGGGCTTTTCTCCCAAACTTAACCCTACAAGCCCACTAGTAACCCCACCCTTCCACTGACTGAAGCCTTTCACACAAAACCCACTCAGAAAATTCCCTGATTTGCTTGTTCACACTTCTATCTAACAGCAGGAAACTTTGATGCAGTTTTTTGTGTCATACCTCAAAGACACATGCACAAAAACCTTCAAAATATCTCTCACAGGTGGAGTGGATTGCAACCATGCGCTCTCTCGTCTGATGTGTGAGTCTGACTGAGGCCCGTTTACCTTCCTCTCCAAACTTATCCACTGTCTCTCCAATATTAGTAAAGGGCAAAAAGTCCCAAAAATATCTTTACTGATACCCACACAATTCACAAAGATCTTCACAACTCAGTAATAAATGTTTGCTGCACAAGATATGTGAGCATCACATCAGTCCAAATACGATTTCTGAACATGATCAAACAGAGACAGCTGGTTTGGCTGTAAAAGAGCAATGTCTACCCTAACGCTATATGAAGTTGTTGTGAACAACAACACAGCAACTGTACTCTGCGATAAGGTTGGCAGAAAAAAACAGTCATGAAAATCACTTAAGTAGACAAGAAATAGAGGAATTTGATTTTAAAAGTGTAAACTGACCAGTTTAATGAGGATGTCTAGTTTACCACCAGATGTCTTTTTTATGTAAGAAATATGAAATAAAAAGGGAGGTTGTTGAATTTCTTTTTCTCTTCAGTATCATGTGTTTCATTACCTCCGCCAAGGAGATTATGTTTTTGCCGGCATTGGTTAGTTTGTTTGTCCGTTTGTCTGTTTGTGTTCAAGATAACTTGAAAAGTTATGGACGGATTTGGATGAAATTTACAGGAAATGTGTGGAATGGGATAAGGAAGAAATGATTAAATTTTGGGACTGATGCGGATCACCATCCGGATCCAGGAATTTTTTAAAGGATTCTTTAACATTTCCAGATAGGACCATTTTCGCCAAAGTGGACTGAAGCTGCTTGGCGGAGGTCTGCGCTCTCTGAGTGCTTTTCAAGTATTGATAAACACGATAACTCACTGGATTTACAGCATGCAACACACTTAATCATTGATCTTATGTCCCCTTAAAACTGTAGATTTTACCATTAAGTTAAAATATATATTTGACAAATACACATACCCAAAAAGATTTTGGATGGAAAAGACAACACAGGTGCAATATTTCCTGAGGGACAGTAATCTTTTAATCACAATTTTTGTATTTTGATAATTGTGGGAGGCAGTTATTGTAAATGACATTGAAACTCGATTAATTTCCCAGGTCAAACCTGAATACATGGAAACTTTGCCAAAGTTTCCGTGCTATTTGGATATTGTGTAGGACTTTAACTATAATGTTTGGTAACTAAAACAGAGAAATTACCCAATATTGGGAATTGGAATGGCCTTTTTTAAACATTGTTTCCGTTGTATCAAACAGGCTTCAATATCCTAAAAAATAATTGGAAGAAAATGATAATTGTCTATTTAGGCTGAATATTTCAACCATTGAAACATTTGGTATAAACTTAATTGCCTGAACTAATATCGCCTTTGAGAACATATTGATATGTCCTGATATTTTCATCCCAAGGAATTTGAGAACAGGTTTAACAGGACAATAGTGGAAAATGTTGTGAATGTCTGTGCTTATTTCAGTAAAAGGAGAAAACAGCTGCAGGAAGCAAGAAACAAGCAAAAGTGAAATGGCCAAGCTTTAAGAAGTGGAAGGATACACTTTTAACTCTTGATAGAGTGACAAAGTGACAGAAAAACTAAAAATTGCAGAGGAAAGCCATGAAGGTCAGAGGAAATATAGTTGGAGAAGTGTAGGATGAAGACAGGAAAGCCAGAGGGATTGGGTTGTAGGTTCCACAAATAGAGGAGAGGGATGAATGGAATGGATAGCAGAGAGGAAATGAATCAGGAAGAATGAGGGAAACGGGAGAGGAGTAGGTGGAAATGGGACAGCGCGCAGAAACAGCTCCGGGGAAGAGAACAGCAAGAGAAACGGGGGAGGGATGAGGGGCCGAGGAGAGCAAATGAGAGGGGATTAAGAGAGCGACATGAAGATGGATAGAAACAGAGGAGTGAAACATGACAGCTGGAATGTAGAGCACCAATAAAAAGCACGGGGAGGGAAAGAAATAGGGGGATGATGGGGGAAAAAAGAGCACAGCGCGGCGGAGGTGACAGAATGATATCAGGTGGGATAGACAGAAAACAGGAGTGATAGCGGAGCGAGAGGCGGGAGCGCAGAGAGGGACCATATTTTCCGTTGAAGGAACTGGCCTGTCACGCTGTTCCGCCAGCGCAGAGCAGCTCTATAAAATACAGGCGAGCAGGCGGGTCGTGTCGGGTGACTTATGTGTATATCTAGGCTTTGTCAATATTTCTTTCTGTCTTCCTTCCTCGGTGCTCCCCCTATTGCTCCCTCACTCCAATTGTGCCTCCACTGCCTCTGTCGGAGTGTGACCACCTCCTCTAAGTGCTCACTTCTTCGTCTTTGTTTCTGTTTTCTCCATCAATGTGCCACAGATACACTGAAGGTTTTTAAAGCCAGTTTTGCCTTTTGATATTTGCCTAACATTGGCTTGTGGCTTAGTTCCCCATCATGGTACAACACAGGCAGGACATAATCTAAAGGGTTCTGAGACAGGCAGCGAGCCTGAGCCTGATATTGGGACGATTTAAGGCTTGATACAACCGCTCTTTCTTCAAAGTAATCATCAAGTGTTGTGGGAATACGATTGTTTTACTGCCCGCAATCATGTCCAAGTCTGCTTAAGAATACAGTCCAACTCTGGGGCTAGTGAGCCTGTAACTTGGGGCCTTTCCTCGCGTTGAGTATATAAAAGTACAACATTATGCAAAGACTTATTAAAGGATTTTATGTAAAAATACCACACAAGCCCATAGCGTGTTGACAGACCTCCACCTAACATGAGTAAAATCCCTCCTCTTCCACTTTTGCTCACTCGACGACTCAGAAAAAGTTTTCTTCAACAGTCTTTGTAATTTTACCCCAAATGATGACATCAGAAGATATGCCACCTCTCCCAGATGGAAGCCAGGTCTTTGTTTGCCCCACAGAAGGATCCAGTGGAGGCAACAATGTAGGCATGTTTTTGCAGTCACAGTAAACATTAGAGAGCAGAACGGGAAAGCCAAAGCCACATTTGCTTCTTGACATGGGAGGGCTCAGACACGACTTATAAAAATTAAAATCAGCATGTCTTAAGCAGGGCCAAAACAGAGGTTTTATTTAAACATGCCAAAATTCAATATCTCAGTAGATTTTAGGCAAGAAACATCAGAAATATGTCCCTATGGACAGCTGGGACCAATGTAAAGTTATTGATAAACATGAAATATGGGGCATTTGGGACTCTGTGACTTGAGCTTCTCTATGATTGTGTATAGCTGGTATGTTGTTGGATGTTTGTGGTTTTTTTTGACTCACAGTGTTCCCCTCGTTTTCCCTTGGACTCATGATGGTGGTCATCCTCAGCTTGCTCCAACTTGCAACATAAACCAGCAGCATAGTTACGTGTAGGACAACCTTAAAACAGTAAATCAGTCTGTTATTGTCTCCATTGTTATGTGTCTCATGGCGCCTTGGTCATGCAGTGTCTACTTATGTGTACCATCTTCTCCACACACTACTCTGCCGTGATCCACTGTTTAGCTCTGGACAAAGCTAGTGAGAGCTTTCAAGCAGATAGGTAATCACACGACGATATCTATGACATCAGCACATCACCTTAATTTATCACCAACTGGAGATTGGGTAATTTTACAGCTCACAACACGGCAGCATACATAAACACAAGTACATTGTCTTTTCTGCAAGGAATGTACCCATTTTCAAGGGATGCCTTACTGCCAAAAATCAATACAGCATCTTGTAGGAGCTGAGCTCTTTGTCGGAATTTGATCTAAAAATATGGAGATACAGTGTGCAGAGGGTGAGTCAGGTTATTATTGGGTGTTACCATTAAACCAAATCAATGCATAAAACATTTTCAGCTCAGGCATGTGGACATTAACAGGCAAGAAGGATTGAAGGCTGGTGGTGCTAGAGATGCTAAAATTAGCCGATTTCACACAGCAAACTTACATTACTTTGGCATCAGTGGCTTAGTCTGTTAGTACATTCTCTAACAATTGGAGGGTCGAGGGTCTGAGCCTAGCCCCAGTTGTCACATGTGGATGTGTCCTTGGGCAAGACACTTGACCCCAAGTTGCTCCCACTGTTGCTTCAGTGGCTTGTAAATGGGTATGAAAGACCAAATGTGTGTCAGCTAATTCTTATGGACAACTGACATAGAAAGTCCAACCATCAGTGAGTGAATGTAAGATTGAATGGGTGGATGTATCCTGCAGTGTAGAAGTGATTTGAATCTTCAGGAAGACTAAAAAGTGTATAATATAAGCTTAAGTCCATTTATCATTTTGCCCTCTGATGTTGTTATCTGATATAAAAAATACTGATCAATTTAAGTGTTTTCTGAGAGTAACATTAGACTTTGTGATTTGCATTAGCCACTTGAGTCAAGTTGAATTGGAAATTGTTTGCCAAGAAGCATCCATAGTCCACATTAATTTCTCTCATTAAGTGTTTAGTGTCAACATATATTTTCTGCCCATTATCTTTGAATCATAAACACCAAACATTTTTGATATTTATTATTCCAAATCTAGCTGCCTCTGACACTAAACCCATAATATCCAACGATAGCAAGCTGACGTGGACACATCACTGACCAGGGTGTTGAATGCTTTTACAGCTCATAAACATGGCAGCATTCCTTATCACAACTGTACCATCTTCTCAGCCAAAATTTCACCAATATTCTGCTCTTGTTTATGTTGCTTTTTGCTGCAAAACAGAATGCACACCAGGACAGCTGAATGTCATGACACACTGTCTCCATGTTTTTTTTCCTGTCCTCACATTTGATCAGTTTCTGTGAGATCTTGTGTCTCCTCTGCAAAATTGTTACTATAAACATCAGGTGTGTGGTAATGCAATGTGGCCAAATCAGCTAGTGTGTGTTCAAAGTATTACAATACCATCTGTATGTTTGTGGTCTCCCACAAATTTAAAATCAGTTAAAATTTGAAAACCGCCTAGTGTGTTGCTGCCTTACACAAATATTCTCATTGATGTTTGTGTCAAATGTCTGCCTCTAACCCTCCAAAACAAGCAGACAGATCTTGATGTTTCATACTTTCTCTTCTGCATGTATGAATGAATGCATGTGTTTGTGAGCTTCTCTCTTCGTCTTTGCCCCCGCTACAGAAGCACCGGGTGGTACGCTGATTTATTCATGTGGTCCCACCGAGGATTGCACCTCCTCTTCCTCATTTGGCATGGTTTAGTATCCTGAGCACAGGCCTGCGGAGACCACGGGTCCATGGGGGGCCTAGACATCCTGCAGATACACCACACAGGTCTACCACTGGTGGACACTCACAAATTAGCCTGCTCTACATTTCATGTTTATTCATCAAGAAAACACGTCAAAAAGTTCTGAGGAGACTTTTCCATGCCAAACATGCGAGTTTGGTGCAAAGTTGTCTTTATTTTTCATGGCCTTTTTTTTCTGATTCCTTGACCAAAGCGAGCAATATATGAAGTATTCAAGGTTTATTGATATCCAGTTTGTTTTGTATATCAAAACAAACAGTTTAAAACAATATTATGTTGAGATTTATGTTGTGGGTAATCACAGAATCATCTGTTTATAATATTAAATTTAATGGCAAATTATCTGCTGCTTGCATGGCTGCTACCTTGACCAGGTCTCTCTTGGTAAAGAGATGTTCATACTTAATTCAACTTTCTGGTAAAATAAAGGCAAAACAGATAAAAAAAAAAAAAAAAAAAAAAACACAGAATGATGTCATTCATTTTATACTATTAGTCGAAATCAAATGCTATTTGTACATATTGCACATCACCAAGATAGGAACACCCAGCATTAGAAAATTTATTTCTGTTTAAAAACTAAAAGCAAACTCCTGCACACTTTCTGATTTCACAAACATGTTTACTGTATTTGTTCCACCCACTTTTCCAAATGCTGCCGTTGTATTTTTGCAATTTAGACAATTTGGTTACAAAGATAACAATGTCTGAAATATTTGTTCTATTTGATACTAAAGAACATTAAAATATTTGCGATTCAGTCATTTTGAAACAAATTGTGTTTAAACATTTAAAAAAAATTGACAATCTTTATGATAAAATGTTGTCAACGAGCCTATTCCATTGTGTGAATGATCATCATGATCAAACGTGTTTAAATTTCAATTCATTTCCAATTTTGCAATTTAATCAAGCATTTTGTTTCTTTTCACCTGTTTGATATATCATTTTTTTTAGAGATGGTACTAGTAATTTTCAGAGGTGTCTGGTGCATTTTACTGTCAATCATTTTGATTCAAGATAAAATGCACCAAATCTTTTTTCCAATAATGTACAAAGTTGACACTAGAAGGATGGAAAGATATGATACAAAAAATGTCATTTTCAAACAAGTCATATTAACAGTGCTGTATTCATTGTGGTGATGTTAACAATATCTGTCAATGAAATGGTAAAAGGAGCATTTTTAGTGAGCCTTGAAGCAGATTGCTCAGATAAATCAGGTGTGAATCTAACTGTTGTTTTACCGTCTACAAAAATGTTGAAAAACTGTAACTTTTGAAAAAGTTTTCATTTATTTTTAAAATTTGCTATAAATGTCTTTTAGATGTCTTTTCAAGTCCTTTTACACAATTGTATTTTATAGTTTATTTAGTAAAAACTGGAAGTACCTTCCTGGTTTTAGACGACCTGGCCTGAGAGTGAGGTGGCTTCACAGTGGAGCATGCATCCAAAGTACTGGAGAAGGAAGCCTGACCGTCTAGTTGCAATTTTTGGAAGTGAAAAACAACAAAATTTCCCAGTGTGAGGGGACTTATAGTGCATCTGTATGTGATGTTGTCATATTAAACAGGTATCAGGCTGACTAATAGAATTCTATATTGTGATTTTTTTTTTAAGAGAAACATCTCAAGATATATGTCACAATTCTACTCTAAGATTTATATGGGTTGATATTTCCTATCCCTAGCCTTGAGCACATGATGCTCATGTGAGTACAGGTGGCATCTCACTGAGTTTTTCATTGTGAGAAAGAAACAATAGCTTTGGATTTAAGCTGTCTGAGAAAGATATTTTCAATGTGGTATGTGAATGTATTTTGAGCTGAAATCATGGCTCCATGACAAAAGGGAAAGTGGAAAAGAAGATAACAGTCAAAGAAGTTTCACTGGGATGAAACAGAACTTATTTATTTTCACAGAACAACCTGAAAATCTCTGATCCATCCCCATGACTTCCTCTCTCTCCCCCTCTCTCTCTGTCTCTGCTCTTTATTTACACCTCCTCCTCTCTCTGTCTCTCCCTGCAGTGGCTCAGAGAGCGGTAACAGAAGTGTCACTTGTCATTATTGGTCTAATTCAGTAATCCGTCATCGTGCACTCACTGTATGCAGCGCATTATACGCCGGCACAGCAGGTGTACTACGCGCTGAGGTGGAGATTCGATTTGACACGCACACACAGGCGAGAGGGCCGACGGGGGCCCGGGCAGACGGCGCTGTGTATGTGTGTGTATGAGGGAGAGTGGGAGAGGGAAACACTGATAGAAAGATGGAGAGATTGAATTTCTTGGTGTGTGTGTGCATGGTTTTATGACTTCAGTGTTCAGTCCAGGAGGTGTGTGTAATGGGAAGAGACAGAGGAGTATTGAGCAGAGACAAATAGGTATTAGATATCAGAGTAAATATGGAAACAGTCATAACACAAGACACAGTACTCATCTGAGAGAGCATATTCTTTGAGCCAGGGGCTTTCAACTGGTGGCTCAGGTCCCAAAAGTGGGTCACAGAAGCTGTTTTCAGGGGGTAAAAAATATGTTGCTCTGCAGAAAATAAATCAATTGTCAAAATTAATCATCATCGTTAAGTGTCATGCAGTGCTGACTGCTCACCACTTGTTGCTTGAAAGAGTCTATGGTACAAAAGTTTTCCTAATCATGGCAAAAAAAACTCTTATTCTCTGTTGCTGTGTTGTAACCATTCAGTGCAGCTGGATCACCACGATCCATCATGCCATGCTCCAATCAGTGTCCTTTAAAGCAGGAAGAGGTAGGAGCTACGACAGCAGAAGGTGACTGATTGTAAAGAGAGTGGCACAGATGAAAACAGCTTCAGTAACAGTTTTATCAGATCTGGACCACATTCCTTTATTAAATCAAAGCAAATAACAACACTGAAACCATTTCTTGATAGAGGGGATATTTTCATCCCTCTCCCAGCATGGTTTGGTAAGAGTTTTTGTTCTACGAAGTCGCTCATGTTTTGTACTTTTTACCACAGCAGTAGTCCCCACCTACTACATTATCTAATTGGTCCAGAATAGATGATTGATGGTACAATTGTCCTGTCACCTACCCTATATGCTTTTGAAAGGTTCTGCCCTTCTAAAACCTTTCTATATATTGAACTGTCCATGGCATATCAGGTTAGTCATGTTGGACATAAGGGCAGTTTCACCAAGCAGCACCATGATGACCGAGTCTACATTGAAGCAGTACTGTTTGTGATAGATTGTGTTTGATTTTCTTTGTTTTGGCTGCTGTGATGCACATTTGTTGTGCATGTCTGTACTTTGAGACCATAGACTAGACTAGAGAATGTTGAATGAAGCCAGAGGGACATCAGCCATTTGGTTACTGGAGGTTGCTTTTAAGTCAAGTCTGCTGTGGTGGTCTTGCTGAAAACACTGTGTTAAATTGACTGTAGGTCGACCTTATAACAGACAGAGAGTCTCAGATGAAGCAGGTTTTAAGGCCATTTGACAAATGGCGACATTGAGCGGGCTTGTAATCATGTCAACCATACCCCTAAATCAGCAAAACCTAAAATCTTCAAAAAGGCAAGTCATAAAAAAATCACTCTCTGTACAGTGCATTTTCTCAAACAGGCCTATAAACATTTATTTCTGCTGTAAAAAATGACTTTTTAACTTGTCGTGTGCATGTGACTTTTACTTAGTCAGCCTCAAGTGGACACTGGTGGAGCTGCAATATTTGGCACTTTCACACTGGCTTCTTTTTTCTACACCTTAGGTAGCTGCCTGTTTCAGACTAACAGGCTTTGCCCTCTATTATTGATGGCACTCTTTTGCTGTAGCAGTTGCCGGCTGCTCTGCGCCTTTCAAAGGTCAACATTTAGCATGTCTGGAGTTCAACGAAGCTGAAACTTCCCTCATGTCATGTCACACAGTATTGATTGCGTACATTGCAGTAGGAAGATCCCCACTCAGAAATAAACGGCTTCACTGACAGCAGAAATAATTTAGTGCAATATCAGTCTCGGCTTCCTCAGTGTCCCAGATGGTGCTGCCAGCTGCACTGCACCCTGGGTAGGAGAGTTTTTTTCCTTTCAGAGAGCTGTAGGGTTTAAGGTTTGTGAAGTGCAGGCTTCCCCTTCTCTCTTTATCAATGGCAATTTGTATGTGAGGGCTCACCTCTGTGGTCCCAGCGGGCACGGCGGATTTCATCAAGTTCTTAACCCTACAATGCTCCAAATCCAGTTACCACTCTAAGTGTTTAAAACTGTTCCAACTATCAAAACGCACCAGTCACGCCTGGACCACATATGAGTCTAACTGCATTTACTTTACCTTTTTTCTCTCATTACATTTTCACCTCATATATAACAGCTGCCATTTCCACCACTTCATCAAACTCCAGCTCCAGACCGACTATGGAGGATGGACTAGAGGATTTGATACTACTGGTTTATGATTTTATAGAGATTCAACTACAGTTTTTATTGATTGATTTTCAACTTTTCCTTTTTCATTAACTAAATGGAAAAATATAAGATACTTTAATAAGTTTCAAATACAATGCTGCTATTTCTATCACAATTTTTCCTGTTAAAAAGTCTATCAGAATAACCCTGATGACCCCTTCATTATCTTAGCCTTTTCATTTAATTAATACAAATACATGCTTTAAAAATATTTTTAATTATATAATCAATTAATTGAGCAAAAGGGCTTGAAAAAGAATACAGTGAAACCTAAAGCACTGCTTATTGCCTTCAAGAAAAACTTTAAGAGTACAAAAGAATATGAGGGCCAATTATGGTGAGAAGAAAGACTTAAAGAGAGGTGCCTTCAGGCTGACTCAGACACCATCAGTGACAGCTTTACTCTTAAAATACAATAGCATTTCTAAAATATAGTTGGGGCTGATCATTTCCACCCATATTTCTTTTACCCCCCTTAAACTCTCATTTTCTGAAAAGACATTTTTTTCCAATACTAACAACTCGTTGGAGTTTACCATCTGCTCAGCCCTTATAAGAAACAGTGAAAACAGATCATTGCTACTGTTCTTCTACATTTCCATTATCTGCTTACCAGTGCTGGAAAATAACGGTACAGTAATGGAGTCAGAGGGAGGGCCAGGTAGTTTTATTGTTTGTCGTGGTGTTTTTGACAAAATCTTTTAACAAAGGATAAACATGAGACACAAAGACCTTAACCCTTAAAGTTCAAAATGTATTGACTTTGTCCCTGAGTCAGAGTGGAGTGTTTTTGCCGGTATGCCTCTGAGGCTTTTTGATGTGGTGCGTTTGCAAGCAAGGAATGAACATGAGTCCCCATGACTTCACTTATGACCCCCAAAATTGAATCACTTCATCCTGGAGTCAGCTTGGATATTTTTGTTGGGTCTGAAAAATATTCATTAAATAATTCCAAGATCTCAACTTTACAATCAAGAGATCAACGTTAGACTCCGTGACTTGACCTTTGGTCTTTGACCTCCAAAATACGACCTGCTCACCCTTCAGTTAGTGTTGACAGTTGTGCAAAGTTTAAAAATCCGTAAAAGAATATTAACAATGACATGTTCACTGAGGAATGAAGATAAGACTCCATGAACTTTGAAACCTAATCACTTTATCCTTGAGTCCGAGTCGACGTTTGTGCAGCTGTTGCAGAACGTCCCTCACAGGCTGTCCAGGATGTTCTGATGGGATCACATGAGATGCCTTGACTTTGACCTGTAACCTCCACTTTGTCCACAGGTCAGATAGAGTGTTTGAAAGGTAACTGAAGAAGAACCTCATTGGGTTTCACCTTCATATGCAAGAGATTAGCATGAGGCTCTATGACTTTGACCTTTGACCCATGACATCTTACATCTTATCAACCTCTTAAATCCATTCAGTTCACCCTTGTGTCAAAGTGGACCTTAGAGAAAAGTGTGGAAAAAAAAAGATCCATCAAAGCATTCTTGAAATTTTATTTTCAAATCAAAGTATGAACATGAGATTCTGTGGCCTTGACCTTTGACCTGTAACTTCCTAAATCAAAATGGACATTTTTTCAGGGTTTATCTTTTATACTAAGGTGACCCAAGGTCAGATGTTGTGTTCACAAGTAAGAGATAACCAATTAACCTATTTTTTTTTTTATCTTTGACCTTGTGCCTTCAAAGTTTAATCATTTCACCCTCGTGTCAGAGTGAACATTTGTGCAAAGTTTAAAGAAAATGTCTTAAGACATCATTTTCACAGGAAAGGCTTGGCAGGATAGATGTCCAGACAGTTAACCCTAAATCATGATGCCCCTGGCCTTGGCTAATGCTGGTGTAGAGGCATGAAAGGGCCATTGGAGCAGGGGACAAAGGACTTTCAATGAAGGGCATAGAATGTTTGACATTATAGAAATGAAAAGACCAACATGTAAAATGTTGAAATTTGACAATTTTTTTTTATTATTATAAGGTTTAGGTTGTTCATAGGTCAGGTTCTTTATATAAGGTGTCAGCTTTTTAACTCCATTTTCATCTGAATTATTGCCCTTTAGTTACCTGCTGCCTCCCACTTTCATCCCCCTTTTCCTCCTCTCCCTGTCCAAGGACAAATGGGTGAGTGAGCCACAGAAATTAACTTTATAGAAAATCAGTGACCTAATGTTGTTGCAATATAACAAACAAACATAACTCCATTAAGAAAAAACGACTGCAGACATTAGCGCACTAATTGATTCTCAAGTGAACATTGATTTTATCATGGTTACTGGCCTGATTATGATCCCTGTGACTGGAGGTTTATTTTCCATTATATGATCACAGGTGGTCAATTTCAATCAATACCAACCCTCCTCTCTTATCCTCCTTCATATTCATTCTCCTAAAGAGTCAAGCCTATAGGCCAGGCCCATGATATGCCCTATTAATAATCTTAACATATTGATTCATAGCAGAGTTCTCTGAGGGTTGCTTTGGCTGTCTTTAGAGCTTATTTAAGTCATATAGAAACATTTTTAATCAGTAGTGCTCAGTTAAACAAGCCTGTAATCATGTGGATGATAAAAAAAAAATCCTGTACAAGAGTTTCAACAGGAAAGAGGTGAAGGGAGGAGACCTTTGAGTGAAATGATCCTAATTGACTCTTGTGTTGCCTTTTTGATTGGTTCACTGACCAGCCAATCAGAACGAGAGATTGGCTCCCCTCTCATAGCAACTGTTTTCAGGTTCCTCCAGTAAAACAACTTTTGTCTTTTTTGTTGTAGTATGGTGAAATAATATTAAATTTGTTTTTTCAGTATAAAAAAAAATCAAAAGGAAAACGTGTACTCTTGAGGACAAGACAAAGTATTGAATACTGATGATACTGTGTTCCATAAATATTTAGTTGTGATGATAAAAGCATTTTTCTGATGCGGACAGCTGTTGTTAGACAACATCACTGAGATCTTCATCAATAATATTTTGATTTTCTTTTGAGCAGGTTTTAAAGATTTTGGGTAGTTGGCATTTTCCATAGTTTGTCTTTATTCTTTCACTGAGGACATGTTGAAGAAGGAATCAAGTTAATCAAATATGGATACATTTTGTCAAACTGCAAAGAGGCTAGCAACAACAGATTTTGTCTAAGCTAGTTACGGTTACCTAGGAGGGCGGGGCTTGATAAGGAGTACTTCCTGTAAAGGGCAGGGGTGGAATAAAGGTCAGTTATGATAAAAAAAATTATTGTTTGAGATATTGAGTCTATACTTATGTCTAAAAGTAAAAAAATATGAGGTAAAATGTCAATGTTTGATGAAAAAAGTGGACAAGTTTTGACATAAAACATCAAAATTATTAAATTAAAGTTAAATATTTTTCATAAAATGTCAAATCTTAGAGATAAAATGTCCAGATTGTGAGATAAAATATCAAAATATGAGATAAACATCAAGTTCATGAAAGAAAAAAAAATTGCTATGAGAAAACAGATCAAAAACTCATGATTTAAAGTCAAATATTGATAACAGCAAGTCAATATTTTGATATCAAAGTCAAATATTGATAACAGCAAGTCAATATTTTGATATCAAAGTCAAAAATAGAGGTAAAACATGACAATTGCTGGATAAGAGGTCAAATATCTGAGATACATAAAATTAATCACCAGAGGAAAAAGTCATAATTATGAGATCAAAGCTCAAATATTCAAAAGTATGATATCAATCAATCAATCAATCAATCAATCTTTATTTGTATAGCGCCAATTCATAAGAAGTGTTATCTCAAGACACTTTACAATAGAACAGGCTGAAGACAAACTCTTCATTTTATGGATACACATATATGCTTATATACACATATACATATAAAACATAACATACATGATATAAAAATTCTAAACTGTAAGTAAAGAGTTCAAAATAAGATAGAAGTCATGACCATTAAATAAAGCCTAAAAATTCAAGAGTAAAGCCACCACAGTGAGATAAAAGTTGAAGGTTGTAAGACCTAATGCCAAGATTATGTGAAGAGAAAGGATATTTAATGGTCAAGTATTTAGTTCAAACCTAAAATTATGAGAAAAACTGTAAAATATTTTTAGGGGACCAAAAATTATGAGATGAAGCATCAGAATTGTGTGTTATAAAGCCATAATTTGGAGACAGGGAGGTCAAATATTGTAGATACAAAGTTAAAGTGTTATATAAAAAAAAAGATGCATTTTAGATGATGAGTGTTTAAAGTCTTTGAATACTAACTCAAAATCGTGATTATGGGTCACATGTGATCAGAGGCAGTCAATATCAATCAGTACTCCACTTTCTACTATTTTATCCTCTATTCTTTTTACTCTTCTGTAGAGACGGGCCTAAAATATGCCCCAGTAATAACCTAAATTAATTGATCTGTAGCTGTATGTGCACTCAGGGCTGCTTTATTTGTCTTTAAGAGCTTATTTATGCCTCAGAGAGACATTTCCTCCTTTGGATCAGACTGTTAAACTAGCCTGTAATTATGTAGCTAACAAAATACATCACTGCGAAAAGGTGTTGGGTAGGAAATAGTTGAAAGGAGGGGAAGAAGTTAAAAAGAAGAGGGAGGAGGAGGAAGGAAAGTGTTTGAATTATTATCCCGTATATGCCTGAGTGGACACAAGACAGAGAGCATGTGGAGGAGGAGGAGGAGGAGGGGGGTGAGTTGTTGAAGAAAAAGATGAGAGGTGAGCCTGCAGGTGGGGAGGAGATAGAGAGAAAGAAGAAGAGCGAGAGGAGAAGGGTGATGATGAATGGATGGGGATGAGAGACGGAGGAGCAGCATGAAAAGAGTGGAGCGGGCTCTGTGTATGGCGCACGGTCCCGCTCCGAGGATGATGAAACGTTAATTAAAGTAAACGAGCTACCTGAGCTCCCCGGCTAACCCTGCTGTCACACTCTGTCAGGAGACAGAAGGGGGGAGGGGGGAGGACGAGGGGAGGGGAGAGTGGAGGGGGGACACTTGACTGAACTGAAGAGAAGTTTGGTAAATCCAGCTGTGGCTTTAGTTCAAGGTTGAGTGCTGTCACTGTGAGACTTTTACACACAGCTGCCTGCAAATACATGGGACCACGTTTGCTCTGATTAAATCCACAATGCAAATGACTTTTTGAGGCTAGGGCTGGGAAATACATCAGGTTTTTAAAGAATAGCAGTATATCTTCAAACAAGATAAAGATGATAGAATGTTGTTTGTTTCAGTGTATTGATGTTGAATAGGAAAATAAATCTGATTCCAGGCCTAATGCTCAACAGGAAGACTGTAACAGTAACACGCACTTACACAATAAGCTTTTTCATCACAAGATAATCTGTTTAAATGTTGACTCCAGTGTTCATTTTGACAGCACTTTTAAATTTAGTTTTAATTTTTGTCTTTTGCCTAAAATATCTTTTAGTTTTAGTCTTAATTTAGTCTAAATTGTTTTAGTTGATGAAATTTCACAACATTTTAGTCGACAAAATCTACTGTAAATTTAGTTGACTAAAATATGAAGTGTAAAGTGTAAGGCATTTTTCTTGGATCCCGCCACCATGAAGCTAAGGCAGTTGTCATTGGACGTCCCTTTAACTCATCCAACCTTTCCACAAAACCAAAGTAGCTGTGATTGGATATATTCCTAACTTGTCCCTACTTTCTACATGACGAACTTAAGTCTGAATGGATTAAGTCTCTGTCAAACATTTTGGTCTAGTTTTTATCTGTTGACAAAAATGTCAGTTAATTTAGTTTTAGTTTTTGTCAATGTAAACTTGTTTTTTAAACATATAGTCTAGTTTTCATCAGGGGAAAAAAAGGTTGTTGACGAAAACTATGACGAAAATAATTAGTCAACAAAATTGACTCTAAATGAGAAATGATTGCTCTTTATTGTAAGTTGCTTTTATATTATGTTGATACCACAACATCAAAAAATCAAAACTGTAACATCCAACTTAAGCTGATTCATGGACAAAACTTACGGACAATATCCCGCACACTGTCTACCTTACACAAATTTGTTGGAAACATATAGAAGTGGGTTGCACCAAATTCTCTAAATGTTGCCAACATAGACATGAGCCCAATTCCTTTATGCAAAAGCTCTGCAGTGAGGCTCTGTTATATTTACACCTCGAGACATTCATTAGACAACTACATAAATTCAACAAGGCTGTAACATCTGTGATGATTCACGCTGCAATAGGGATGTATGCGCATGACTCGTCCTCGTGCCTCCTTCTCTCCAATATCACGCCTCTGTTACTACATCTGGAGACGGTACAAAGGAGGGATCACTTGTTCTCCTCAATCCGGCTCCACGATGTTCACAGTGGAGGTGAAACTTAACTGGGTGTAAATATTATGCCTTGAAACGGCAGCGTGAATTGGGCTATGGATTGATGCTGCATTGACTGGTTGAGACATACATTGATGCCATGTTGAAAAAAGGAACAATTACATAAAACCAACACTCATTTAATAAACTATACAAAGTATACATTGGCAACATTTAGAAAGTGGAATTAGCCTTTGCTCCTTGCCAGTCTCACCTGTTTTTTAATGTTGCCAGTGTATTTGTGCAATGTCACTGTCTTCTGGTTAAGGTGTGACTGAAGGTCATCTTGTCTCTGTACATTTTGTCATTAAAAAAAGAAGATATTGTTTCTATGAAACATGTGTTACCTAAGAGTTTGGGAAATTGGACTACCTCAACACAAAGAAATGTTGCCACTGTTTTTGTAAAAAAAAAAAAAAAAGTCAGTGTGCTTAAATTTCTCAACGTATTTTGATAAAAAAAAAAAAAAGAACCCAATAAAAGCAGCACAGGTCTACAGTTTCTGTTGTTAAAGAATTATACAGGTATCTTTTTTTCACTGAAATCATATCAGATCTTTTAATTCTAGTATTTTTAAATTGATAAATAGATTTTTTTACAGAGGGGAATCTAAATGTTGTTTTTATTTCCATTAAACTGAAAAATATTCAAAAAATTATTCATGGTCCAAAATTTCAAGCCCTGAATATCATATTCATCCGTTCTATTCAAACTCACCCATACAAAACTCACAAAAACATCAACATAATGAACATATCAGAGGCACCATGTCTTGTTTTCTGTTTGAGTATTGAACAGGGACATGCAATGAAGTTTGCTTTTTATTTGAATTACAAACACACTAAATATTAAGCTTGTACAGTGCTTTGGTTAACTGAGGTTGGTTATAAATGTGAAGTTTATTTAAACTTTGACTTGACAAAGTAGATATCTGGCAAATTATTAGGCATTAATTGCCAGAAAATGTTGGTCCCCATGAAAAGATATCAAATCGGGTCCTGTCCCAAACCAGTTCTGCACGGCATCTTTAAAGCAAAATAAATAGACTTTATTATTATTGTTATTATTATGAATGGATCACTTGTAATGATTGCAGTCGAGATGTTCTGTTTCAACACACAAATAATTTCAAACAGTGGAGGAAACGCTCTTGAGCTGGAATTATAGAATAAAAGGTAAATTAAACAATGTACCATGCAGAATCTTCTGTCCTATTGTAAGCTTTTAAAATTATTTTTTGATTGTGTAATCTGTAATTATGAGTCCCTGGTTATTTAACCATGTAAAAGTTTCAAAACTTGTGCAGAATATACATTTGTCTTGTTCTAAGACCCAAATATATTAACATGCTATTTGGTACATCAAGAGTACAAACAAAAATAAGACACTTGAATTAAGATATAAAGGACTCTTTTTGTATAATAGTTATTTTATGGGAGTTAACTGACTTGACTTTTTTGCAATTTAAAACAAGAAAAGTCTGGTCATTTTTATATATGAAAAGAAAAAAGATCTGAAGACCGAAGGCAAAATGTTGACATGTATAAAATAATGCTAATATTATCATATTGGGCCACTCTTGTCATGGGCCCTTAAATTTCCCTGCCGTTCCTCCACTAGGACCTCCTGGACCCAGTTAATGCAGTAAGACAGTTAAACAAATATTTTTTTTAAAAGTCAAAGTCAGTGATCTCAGACTTGCTTTAGTTCCAGATACTTTTGCAACTGTGTTTTATTTCAGATCGTGATGTACCCATCAGTAATTGCAGAACAAAAAAGACAAAAAAGTAATTTCCCAATCATAATCGCCTTTCAAAATAAAACCCCCTCCCTCCTTTTTGCACGCATGTTTCCTCCCTGTGTGTACAAAAAGCCTCATTTCCCCTTCAGTCCACGCAACATTTATTATCCGCCAAGATCACCTTTGTTTCTTTTTTTTTAATGCTCATATTCATTCAATTAATCTGGGCTCTAATTCGTTTATATATTTATTTACTCGCTCTCGCTATCACTCTCTCCCTTTTTTTCATCTCTCTCCAACGATTATCCTGGCGTCTAATTAGAAATCGATGCAGCTGGGCCGCCGGGTATTTGCAATGTGTTTGTGGACGTTGAGAACAATTCCCCGGACAGAGAAAAGACTGAGAGAAGAAAGAGAGAGAGGGAGGAAGAGGAAACTGCACTACACTGCACACTGCACTATATATACATGCACACACACATTTCTGACAACAGGCTTCACTGCTCGCAGCTATTCTGCTTTCTAAAAAGCAGCAGGCTGAGTTTAAAAAAAAGAAAGAAAGAATGAAAAAATGGAAGGAAAGGAAAAATGAAAAGAAAATCATTTTTTAACGACTGACGCAGGGGATTTGAGCTGGATTGTTGAGGAGTGTTTCCCCCGTCTTTAAGGAAAACAAACAACTCTCGGAGTGGAAGAGCACTTTAAATGTGATGGCCTGTCTCTAACCCCACACTGCGCTTCTCTGCGTCGAGTTCAAGCAGCCAATTCACCGCAAACATACGACTGAGGGTGAATGATAATGTTAAACAATATTTACATTCCACCAGTCGCAAAGTTAAAGACTTCGCTTAACACTTAAATGTTTGTTTTGTAGCAAAGCTTAGACTCAAACACATCTGACACATCAATTCACGTGTCCTAGTTAAATCAATATCACTCCGCCAACTTTGCGCAGTCTGAAAAGTGCTACCTTTGAAAAATAAAAAAGTAGGCCTTCCATAATATGAATGTAAGAGTTACGCTTTAAACAAATAATGTCAAATATTTCATCTTGTGAGAAATAAATATCTAGAACATAAAAACACGAATAGTTAATAACAGGAAATTTTATTATTGTTAATTCACAAAGAGTCAATTTGTTCACATTGTAGGCGACTTTTAGTCATGAATTAGTTCAAGCTGCGTGTTTTTTTTTTTAAGAATATAAATGAATATACAGTAAATGTTTGTTTAAATTTTATAAAACTCTCACAAAAAAGGACTTTTTGATACGCTATGCAACAATATGGACCACTAAACGCAACAAAAAAAAAACTCATTTTGATAGTTTCCAAAAAAGTTACTCAAATTTTCAATTTTATTTTTAATTCTTTAAAAACCTCATGAATTAAATATTGTTGTAACATGCATTATAATGTCCTGCTATTTGCTTATGGCTAAAAAAAAAACTATAATTTATATGAAAAATATTGAAGCAGATCTTTAAGTTTTGGGGAACGAGAGCTGTGCTTAAGTATTTTTCCAATAAACAATCTTTGGGTTTTTAAATGGTTTTAACTTCATTAGCATTTGAGTAAAAAAAAAAAACAATGCATAATTTTAACTTAAATATTTAATTTCAAGTGTTGTTATTCATGAATAGAGCTTCTTAAAGCGCGTGTTTATATAGGCCTACGTAGCAAATACAATCTCCTAATTTTTCTTTCTTTTTCAATTCCTCCAGAAAGTAACTCCAAAATTTCCCCAACTTCAGTGTGCTTGAACACATAAAAATTGAATGTCATGTTATTTATATTATTTATCTGCGCACTCAGCTAAGTCATAAAATGGCGCCTCGCAGTTTGCTAAAAAAAATCTTTAATTCTGCATCTCAAAGTCAGAATGAAAGTTTTCCACTTTTGTGAGGAAATTAAGCAGATAGGACACATTTTCATCTCCTCTTCCGCTTCCTTCTCCTCCTCACCTCCTTCTCCCCCTCCTCCCCCCTCGGTGGGACTGTCGCCGGTGTCTGCCTGCTGCTCACGCCGAGCGTCAGTCGCCTCCTCCCCGCAGCGTCCCGTGGAGACGAGTCGGTGTATTGAAGCGGGTTAGCGCCATTACCAGAGCTGATCGAAGCTAACGGGATTAGCAGCTGGCAGATAAGAGAAAAAGAAAGTGTTGGAGCAGAGTGAGAGAAAATAAAAAATAAATGTAAGGGCTGAGAGCCTCGCACTTTTATTAGTTCAGCTTTACAGCAGCGCAGCGTGTTTACCGTCTGTGCTCTGCGTTTTATTGGCTCGCTGTGTAATCTGTTTTTCACACTTTGTTTCTCTGTTTTCTGTGTTCATCATCCCAAACGAGATGCATCACTTACACACACACTCTCTCTCTCTGTTTGTGTCAGGAAGCTTCATAAAGGGAAATGCAATGTTAGGATGTTACCCTCTTCTGCATGTTGATATGAGACACCTTCACCTTGCTGCAAACTGGGATTGTACTCAATTTTATTCAGTTTAATTAAAAAATACGTATTTGTTCCCAAGGTGCAATTAAAGGGCACTTAAAGCAGTGGTACGACAAAACACAAAAGAACAAGAAACAAAACTAAGAATAAGAATAATTACAAAGTAGGATAAAGTGCATGAAACAAAAGACAAAATAAAAAAACAGACTATAAGTGGACAGCAATCTGATTAACAATAAGAAATAAAGTTATTTGAAATGAACATATGGTGAATGATCAAAGTGGTGCAAAGAAAGAGAAATAAGCAAGTGTGAAATAAATATGTAACAGTAGCTGTTGCACTAACAGGTGACAAAATACATTTTGGGAATGTTAAAAGTACAGTATAAAGTGTAGCTTAGTCCATGAGTCATTAATTGAATATGCTCCATTATTATGTTAGTGAAAAATATGCTATAGTAAAGAAGAAATAATTAATTTCATGTCACCAAGGGCAAATAATAGTGAAAAAGAAAAGTAGTTCTTTGTAAGGTAAGTAGGGGAGTCCAGGGACAATTGATTTGCAGGGTAATTGTCATCTTTTAATTGAAGAAGCAATAATGTTTGCACTTCTAAATATATCTATCTTTATATGTTTAAATACAAGGCTGTTTCAAGCAATGTCATCAAATAGTTTTTTGCAATTTTCTCACAGAGGGACATGTCTGATCAGGCAGCAGTAATAAAACTTTGCACTGGCTAGCAACAACTGCATTAGCTACTTCGATAATATTAATTTTTAAGTAATAGCCACTTGAAATAAAATTAGTTTACAGACACACATCCCTAAACCTCATAAGTTACAAGAAAGCATTTCACACATTTTCTTGAATGCAGTGGGATGCATTGAGCATGAGCAGACTGTCATCGAGCTTACTTCTTGTTGGAGACATTGGGTGTGTTACAGTTGCTTCTGGTCTCCACAAATAAATACAACATACAGAGCTGGTGACCATACAGGCATATGAAGTAGTGCATACAAGTTCAGTTCTAATAAACAGATCATTAAAATGGACCATTAAAAGTTGAACTTTAAAAACATCTTATTGCAACACACATTTACCTAAATTTAAAACACCCATCTCAGGCATCTGAACAGTTTTTGTAAGGTTTCAAAAAGGAATGTTAGAGCATTTTTCCAGGGATGCATAATATTGGGTTTTTGCTGATATTTCCAACTCATTAAGGCTGATACCGATATCAATACTGATATTTTTTGCAATTAGCACAAAGCCTCAACATTACTAAAATGTACCTGTCCTTTCATGGTGACAGTCTATTTGTGTTAGAAAAAGATGTGAAACAAGAGAAGCAACATTTTATCCTTTAATAAATTTTACTTTCATTAATAAAAGTGGTCATTTCCTACACCATTAGTACATCAGTATATTTTTTCAATGTCACAGTAAATATATGGGATATATATGGCAAGTTTGTACTGCCAAAATGTCTACTGAAAATTCTGCAAATATGTTCTTATCTGCCAATACCAAGGCATTATCTACTAGTACTGATATTGCTCTCATCATATTGTGCATCCCTACATTTGTCTCAGTACTATATCCAAAATTTACCTGTAATTTAAAAAAAGAATGTTCATCAACTTTTCTTTGTTTTTTTGCTGTTGATGGGGTATTTACTAGATTTAACAAATAGTTATTTTCATGTTCAAATAGTTAACATTTGTGACTAAATTCATAATATATGCAACAGGCAGGGCACTGCACATATTATCAAAGAGTGTTTCTTGGTTAATTTCCATGAATTTCTTTGTATAAAGTGTTTTGGGAACTGAAATGGCACCCATTCAGTGGAAAGGCTCTTATACAGTCCAGCGTTTTCACTACCATTCTTCTGAAGTGGTGGCCCACAGCCTCAATACAACCCCCCGTCACTCCAAAAACCACAGAACACTTTAAGTAGCATTTGGACTTTCTAAAATATCATTGGTCCATTTCAAGAGAGGGCGAGCTTCTTTGCTGCTTTTGGCTGTCTTGAACAGTTTTGAGTTTTCATATTTGACTCGATCATGCTGACTGACACATGACTATCTACAGATACAGATTTGGCAGCATCCTTGTATGTGAAGAGACCATTACTGATGTCCTTTAACCAGATTTATTTTAAAACATGCCTCTTTAAAACATTAAAATACGGAGACAGATATTCATCACCAGCTTACTATGAATGTTTTAATTGATCCATACTCTTAGTCCATCATACTACTCAAATTATGGTCCAAATGTTGCTCAAAGGACTGTAAAATCTTAAAACAAACTCTGATAAAACTTCACCAACACAAATATACAGGAAGGTTTTAAAAATATGAAGTCTTGCGGTCAGAAAACACACAGTAAGATACAACAGAAAGACATTGTTATCTGTGTTCATCACCCCAAACGAGATGCATCACTTAGCCTCTCCCTCGCTCTCCGTATGTGTGTGTATATGTGTGTCCCTGACTCTCCGGGTGCACCAGTCAGGAAGTGTCATAAAGGGAAATGCAGCGTTGGAGTGTCACCCTCCTCTGCATGATGAGGAAAACTGAATAACTTGCCTTTTCTCCTTGTTGCTTCACATTTCGTCAACCTCTGTGATGCTTGCTTGTGCCAAAACCATCAGACTCCCTCTATGTATGTGTGTGTGTGTGTCTTTGTTGCTCTGTGCAGTATAGCAGCAAGTCATGTGTGAGGCTCCATCCTTGCATTCTCTGTCAGTCTGTCTTTCCATCTTGCACGCTCATTAAACGTCCCTCACACACACACTAACACACACGCTCAGTCTTTCTCTCTCCCTCTCCTTCTTCTTCCTCCGCGCCTCACGCTCCCCTTGCCTGTGGCTATATGATCGTGAAAAATGTGTTTACAAAACTCGCTCTCTCGCAGATCAAACCGTGCGGACGAATCAAAGACTTTGGTGAGAGGAGAGAGAGGCAGAGAAGAAGCCAGTGAAGAGGAGAGAGAGGGGTGCGAGCAGAGGGTGTGTAGAGGCCTTATAATTTTAAAATTCTCTGTGTGTTATTCTCCTTTTTCTCTCCCTCTCTCCTTGTGTGTTTGTGTGTGTGCATGTCTGCCTGGATCTCCTTTGGTAATACAATATCTTTAAGGCCCCCAAAACAACTATCCCTGTCTCACAGTTAAACATGAGATAATGCAATATTGATGTCTCCTCGTCTTTGCTATAACGCAATCCCAGGCCCATTCTGGCTGGACACACTAACATGGGCCAATGGTGCCCTCGCACTTAAAAGAATTACTCTGATCCTGCAATAAATTTTAGAGGGATGCTACACAAATATTGAGTCCCCAAAGGAATACAGTGAAAGCGTAGGAGATAAAAATACTCCTAAAGTGGCATCAGGTCGCCTTTTAGACTGAGTATTCTGCTCAAGAGTCCAGATTAGATGTGATTATTATTGCCTGTATTAAGAATGATGGACTGTGGGACTTTCTACACGAATAAAAGAGCCTGAATGTTGCAATTTATAAATATTTTATTATCGTACTAACTTACAAATCAAATTAAGTGAAATGAATGGTTTCAGAATTCACAAGATCTCAAAATTCTATACAGTGCAGTGTGTGGTACTTGAAATAAAATGTGACTTCTTATCATATAGTGGCCTTTTGTTTGTCAGAAATGTACTTTACAATTACTTTGAGGTCTTAAATGTTATGATTTTTAAATATATTAGAATCTAAACCACTAACCAGTCAGATTAAACCAAATGAGAGAAGTTTAAGAGTTCATTTACCTTAAAATTTTATGTGGTTTGGTACATAGCATATGAAATTTGTGATATTGCTGCAAAATGATAGTTTTAGAGTTGCCAGCCATGCAGTTTGTACTTACATTAGGGTCTTAACAGTCATATATTATACTTCTTTTCAGCAAATTTACACTAGTCTCTGATATCCCTAAAACATTTGTATTTTTCAGGTTTCTTGCCTTAAAATCTACTCAGATATTGAATTTTGGCATGCCTGTATACCCCTTGTTTCAGCCATGCTCAGAAAAGGCTGTATTTGTCTGACCCCCTTAAAATAGTGGATATGGCTTTGGCTTTCAAGTGCTGTGCTCTAATGTTAGCTGTGGCTGCATAGATAAGCTTGGGAATGTTTTACCTGTGTGTAAAACAGAGATATTTGTACAGGAGTTTCTCTAATCTGAAGAGGTGGAATATCCATAATGAGAAAACTGTTTCAAGCTGACTAAATGTGTGTTTTTCTGAAAGGCTGAGCAAACAGCAGAGGGAAAAGAGGAATTTTTCTCATGCTACCCTGGTCTCATATTTTGTGTAAATAACATCAAAAGTGTATTTTGCATAAAATATGACTTAAAGATACAAAACTAGAATTTTTTCACCAACACATCAAACTGAATATGTCAAATTACAAATCCAGTGTTAAATGGTAAATGTTATTTACTCAAATATTTTCAAAAAGTTTCAAGAAAAAAGGTAGATCAGACTCGCACACAGTTCTTCTCAACTCTTGGAAACTAATTTATCTGTCTCTGTGAGGATTTCACATTTTTGGTTATTTTCTAATGTTGAATAACTTAGTTCTACTTAGTCTAATTTGCCTCAACGCTATCCTCAGCATCATCTTTTGTTTTTGTTTTGATAGTGAGCCCCCTGGTGGCAAAAAACTCTGCAGACTATGCATTTATCTGTGTTAATATAAAGTAGATGTTTCATGAAAACATCAAATTAATCGAATAAATATCGATTGGGAATTCACTAAAGTTCAGAAACCTATACATTATGTTATCTGGTAGGTAAAAACAGTGTTACTGAAATGTCTGTGACACTTTCAGAGTCTCAGATGAGCACAAATACCTGTGAAACCTGCACAGTTTTAGAACTATCAACATTAACAATCAGAGGTCAAACTAAGACCATGATGTAACATCACATTTAATGTAGCTTTCCTCATAGAAAGAAAAAACATTCCTTTTTAATACAGTGTCAGCAAGTGGTATCTTGATGACCCTCCTCTGTGTTTATGTGGCAGGATATTGAGGGGTGTTGTATATGAGGGGGTGCCTTAAATAATTACTGAGGGACAAAATTTAGAGACAAACATTCAGGAGGAAGAGGAGAGTCAGATAGACGCCAAAGACAGGGGTAAAGGGCAAGGAGAGGAGAGGCCAGGGGGGAGGAGAGGAGGGAAGGTGAGAGGAGGGGGGCAGACAGACAGGCAGGCAAGGGCAGCGATTATAGCAGGGTTTATGTATGAGCTATTGATTGAGTCGGTGGTGACTTCTTGAGTGGTTAATTCGGGAAGTGAGAGCGATAGAGAGAGTAACTCACTGACCAGAAAGGGGAGGGGCCAATGGGGGGATGAGAGGATAAAGAGAGAGAGCACAAGGAGGAGGAGAGGGAGGAGGGAGCTGTGTTTCCTCAGGTAAAAGTGGGAAACAAGACGCTATTTCACAGAAGTTGTGGGCTAACAAGGGCAACAATGGAGCTTGTATTTGTTAAAATTTGTTTATGTCCTTGTTTTGGGGGAACTTGCTGCTGTTGAAAAGTGATTCAATACAGACCTCAAAATCTGTGTGAGGGATTTGATGACGGGGTGCATCCATGCATGCATTAAGTCCAATTTTAACCACAAAGTCATTCACAGAGAATTACGTTCAGTATGAGGTCAAATACAGGAGATGAAGATGAGGAAAGAAATAATTAATTGTCCTCATGGGGGAAAATGTGGCTGGGTAATAATAGAGTAACAAAAGCTTACAGCTCAGCACAACTTGAAAATACATAAGATGGACAGAAGCGGAGACCATAAATACAAATCAAGTAGGTCGCAAAACAAAAGAATGTTGAGTTCATGATAAATTACGCAAATCATGAAAATTGTGAAAACTCGCCTGTCATCAAGGAACACATTTTGAGATGCAAATAGAATTGTATTTCACACCTTGGATTTCTGATACACCCAAAAATAATGGATACATTTTTGTTTTGTAGACTTCTGGGGAAAAAATAACCCTCCCTCTATGTTATCTTTATGAAGGCTGACCATCAATCCACCAAAACACACACACAGCATTTTGCAGAACCAGACTCATGTTAAATTGTCATCTGCTGCTTTTTTGACAAAAGAAAAATAAATATTTCATCCTTTTTGACATTAAAAAGCCCTCTGTTAAGCAGGCAGAAAATCTTGAGCAGGACCAGACTCATGTTGAACAGCCATCCACTGATGTTTTTGTTGAGGATGAGAGAGATGCAGAAAGAGAAAGCATCAGGCAGAGACTAAGGAACTAAAATAAAAATGTTATGATAGCAGTAAATGTATGCCTCATAAATTTCCCATCATCACACCTATTTGTTTATTAAGGTAGTTTCTAGTATTAGCAGTAACAACCACAGACAGAGAGATGTTCAAATATTAACATTAACAGATGTGGTCATTTTAAAATATGAGGACTGATAATGGCTGTAATTGTGTTTTTCATTAAGCTGCCATTAAATTATGAGAATTAATGTTAAATAATGTCTTTGCTGATGTTGGTTGATGTTGAAGCAGTTTGAGTCAGACAAGTCCACAGCAACAGGTTGTCCTTGTTGGTAATAATGGTTACAGGACTATATGTGTGATAACAGCAGAAACTGCCATGTCTTCTAACAGACAGATCATTCTCAAGGTTATATTAACAACTGACAGCTAAACTGTTTTAAGAGTAGGTCCACAGCAGCAGGCCATCCACACCAATACAGAGCATCCTACAAGACCAAGAGAAAGACAGGGAAGACACAGGAGGGATAGATAGATAGATAGATAGATAGATAGATAGATAGATAGATAGATAGATAGAGGGATAGATAGATAGATAGATAGAGGGATAGATAGATAGATAGATAGATAGATAGATAGATAGATAGATAGATTGATAGATAGATAGATAGATGCTCACTGTGCCTAATCTCCTGGGGTGAAAAAGTTCAAGAACCCCCTCCTATAAGGGGCCCTTAAACAAGTTACAAACAGACCATCAGTTGTTTTCAGCATCTTAATCTGCTTTCACAACCTAAGCAGACTTTCTCCTCTTTGAGACACTTAAACAGCTCTGTTAGACAGTCCAGCCACCTCTGCCCCCTCTCTGTCTTTGTTATTCGCACAAAAGGTTTTGCACACACCTCTTTTCCTGCTCCATAGGCGTGAAGTTGAGCCCATAGGACACTCATCTGCTCCGTGGAAACAACAGATGGTTTCCTTGTTCTCACCGTGCCACCTTGTCTGAGGAAGTCAGAATCAAGAGCAACAATTTGGACCGGGAAGCAAGGTGGTGTGCGCGTGCACGTGCGTGTCAAAGCATTTATTCGAGGCTGGAGGAAGAGGAGTGGAGAGATCTTTGTTAGAGACAGATTGGGTGTAATTTGAAGTGTTTGCAGCGCATATTCATTTGTAGTTTCGTTATTAATTCATCTCTCATAGGTTGTTTGCTGGTAGGATATCCTGAAGTCAAATTCCTAAAAGCGGCGAGCGCGTGAGTGAGCTACGTGTGTTTAGCGTAAATTCGTGTGTGTGTGTGCGTGTGTGTGTGCGTAAAGGTCAGCTCGCCGGCGCAGTTTCTTTTCCTATTTCTCTTCCCTCTCGCGCAGGTTTTGATCTCTCAGCCGCGAGATCAAAGGCGCTCTCTGGCTATTAGTCAGCGCGAGCCATTGATCCCTCATCGATCCACGCGAGACACAGCCGCCCCGTGAACACCGCGCGAGGCTCCCTAAAGCTCCTCCCGCGCGTCCGGAGAGAGAGGGAGAGAGAGAGAAGGCAAAGGAGGGAGGTTCAGCAGTGTGTGTGTGTGTTTTTCTCCTCGCGCGGGCAGAGCCAAACTCGAGCTTTTTCTTTGCCGCGGGACATGAAACAATGAGGCTCGAGCCGGTTTTAATAAAGCGCGCTTTCCCTCCTTTCAACTCTGGCGCGAGGCGGACGAGCCGGCAGCGGAGAGCGATCGATAATTAATGACGATGAATAATTTAACCCTATCGATTGATACTTTTTTCTTCATCCTTTTCCCCTTCTTTTCCTTATTTTCTTAAGGCCGGCACACCATATACCATACTCATACCGTTTGACGTGCTCGCAGCCTCGTCTTATCTCACCTCTCCTTAAACTTGTTGAAGTTCTCCACCTTTCATCAGAGTCTGAAAAAAAAAGGTTTCCTTATTTATCAGAGGCCACGGTATCCTATTTATGACCCTACTCCACTTCACCTGACTGTAGGAATTATTAAACTTCTCTACATGAAACTGAGGTCTGACTGATAGGGCGCAAGATATTTGTTTAGCCCGATTTAATGCCCTCAAATACCATAGAAGATTTAACTAGGGTTGTCCAGACTGTGGTCAGAAGGCCCGCTGTTGCTGGAAGTCCATTTTTATGATCAAGCAGCTCACCCTAAAAACTATGCTCAATTATTCTGCTATCTGCTCCTATTAAAGCCTCTGGGAACATTGCTTGATATTTTTAGAATTGAATAGTTTATCAAAGTTCAATGTTTCTTCCTTGAAATTTTGAGAGAGAAAAAAACTCTAATATTAGACAATACTGTTCTTAAACAGTTTATTTTACAGTTAAGATCATTTCTCAGGACTGTTTGGGCGTGGTTGCCATAGCTTTGACTTTAAGAGGTTTAATGGGGAAGGAGTGAAATAGTTTTGTTGCCCTTGAGTTTGCGGGACTAGGTGTTTATTTGTTATTGGACACGTTATTTATTGCATTTTACATGACTGTCTGAAGCCTCACTTTACATCCAGTTTTTGAGCATCTTAACTGCTGATATTTTTAAAACTGCACAAAGATTAGTCCTAAGAGCTTTGGATGGTTGATAGTATGTTTATGATAATAAATATCATTCGAAGAAGCTTTTTGTTGGTTTGTGTTCCAAAGGTCTATAATGTGCAGTTAAGAAAGACTGTAGCGCTTATTATCTTCAAGCACCAACACATCTCTAGATTTAAGCAGCGTCTTGCAGTTTGATCGTGTTTTTGGTCCGAATGTATAGATAAGCCGTTACCATCTCCCCTCCCTGCTGCTCGCAGATCATTCTCACTGATGTCTGTCAGGAAACTTCTAAATCAGAACAATTTCTGCCTATTTGCCAGGTAAAATAATGAAGGGAAAGTTGTGATGTGGGAGTATTGTTGTTTTTTCTAAAAACATAATCAACAAGAAGTGCTTAGAGAGTACAAACCACCATCAAGGCATTTCATTGTTGGGCAAGTTATTGCGCAGAACCAAATGCATCATTGCTGATTTTTTTTGATAAACAATTATCCATAAACCATACAGGCACCGACTTGTTCAGGATATTAGATTAAGTGGAAATTCTCAAACCAGGGGTTACAACGAGGCTTCAATCACTGGAAGTATGTTAGTTTAATTAAGATTATCCGCTGTGTTGTAGTTCAAAAGTAGCTTGAAAATAGCTTTTTACTCTCACACCTTCTTTTTTGCATGTTTCCACTTAGTGTTGTTATGCGAGTAGAAGGAGTCAACTGGTCAAGCATTAGGTGACACTACTTATGCAAAATAAGGTAAAAATTGCAGAAGATCCCTTGCATCATGGTCTTTTAGCCAAAATCAGAATGTAGTAAGATTCCCAGACACTGAGATTCCCAGTGAGAATCCCAGTCCTATAGGCTCACTGAGGAATGTTCATATGTCAGGTGACAAAGAGAATTTACAGCAATGCCGTCCAATAGTTATTTTTATCTGGCTTCTTACGTGCTCATTCCCTTTCTTTTGTCTTTGCTTCGTATCATCCCATCCTCCATCTCAAAGCCTCGGCCTTTTAATCAAACTTTGTAGATACAGAATAACTGGATTCTACTGAGCAGAAGTGCTGCATAAACTTCTTGCAAGAAAGCTGCCCATACTGCCAAAGTTACATAGTTCAGAAAGCAGGCAACCAGGAAACCCTGTGGAAATGGCATGGAAATCATTCCCCTATTAAAAGTCATAGTAGTGCTGTTTTCGCTTTATTCCACTACCTTTACCAGAGCTTATTATACTGGGTTACAGAAGTTGAGATCTGTCCTCCTTGGGGGTGTTCATTTGAAATGGCTTTCAACATCTGCCTTTATTTTTGAAAATATCTCCCTGACAGTGGAAATATAGTTTATGAATGGTGTCCCGGAATTAGCAGTAATTCCAGGGCAGTATATTCTCCTTAAAGAGGATACCAATAGTCCTGCTTCTTCTTAAGTTTGATCAGTTAGGGAGAGGTGAGACTGACAATGCCAGCATAGTTCCAAAAGTTGAACTGTTTTTACCCAAGAGCATCGTTAGCCCAGCAGCAAAAATTATATGAGCTGAGGGCTTCTTCTGCTCAGAACAGGAGACAGGACAGGACAGGAATGTTGAAAACAGCGCTACACTGGTTTTGTATTTATTGTGAGTTGTGCTGGGGCAAAGAAAATGTCAAAGACCCTTGCTGTGATTATATTTGAATTCTGTATTTGTGAGCCATTTTCAGAGATTGAAGGTTAACTTTATTAATCAATGCTCCATGTGTGTCTTGGAAAGCCTGGAAAACACCCATCCATCCGTTGCCTACCACTTATCTCGTGTGGGGTAGCAGGAGCTGGAATAAAGTTGGTAAATTTCCCAGTACTGCAGAACACAAACTGCAAAATCATATCAGATTGATACTATAGTTTATGGTCAGAAGAACAGGTTACACACTAGTTGCAGCTTCAGACTTGAAATACAGTATTGTGCCTTCAAAAAATAATAAAATAAAAAATAAAACTGGGCAAGAGAAACTGCATTGCTTGAAAAGCTTGTCGTGCATTGTGTTTTTAAGGGAGTTATTGTCATGAAAAAAAGAACAATATTGCACAAGATCGATTCTTCATCATCAACCTGATGTCTGCCATTATGCTAGATGGATATTCTGAAGTCTTGAGCAATTTAACACATGGACCTTACACTTCCTTGGTTTTATATCCAATGAAATTCACACAAATTTTGACCCCGTATCCCTTTGCCTTTATCTCCCCACTATAAATTTGCCCTACTATGCAAGCTAATTCATTTAGTGCAAATTTCAGACCATGTTTTCCTGTATGGTGTGATTGGCAGCTCTGTTAGATGGTACTGTGTCTCTCAGTGTGAAGTACCCAGCATCAGCTTTGTCCCTGCAGTGTGGAGTAATGGCTGCTCTGTGTGAGTAAGAGATAAGTCACAGAGACTCCAGGCTGCTGCGACTATACATCTTTTTAATTCACTGACTGTAGTGCATTTCTGTCTGCTACACTGGCTTCCTCAGTCTTTCACATGGCAATGTTACAAGTTCCAGTGTTGAAGGTTGATACAGGAGGTTTGGACACTTTGCTGCAACAGGAGTTTCAGCATGGCGTGTGTATCACTGTGAGCAATTCTTTGATTCTTGAGACCACAAAATTTGTACAGTGGCCTTCGTAACACACAGGGCCTCGTCTGCAAGTGACATGATTTCGTTATGAATGGATCCATACAAATAAATGGGCAAATGCTTACAAAGTAGAAATATCTATATAGTGAATTAAAAAGGCAGGCATGTAACTTGGGTTATTTATTATGCAGTGTGTTTCTAATCTGAATTTTGCCTTGTTTACATTGGTGGTATTTTGAAAATATCACTTTTTTGTGCATTTTGGCTTCTTTTGCAAAAGCAATTAGGCCTCTGAAAATGATTACTTTGGAATACTCATTTCAAGGTGAAGGTTTTCAGAACCTTAGTTTTCAGTGTTCACATGTAGACAGGAAAATAATAATATCAGCTTGAAATGTCAAACAGTTCTCCAGTTTTTCCTCTCTATGTGCAATGAAATCACTTCTATTTAAAGAAGAACTTTGTGAAAGAGTATTTATGATAGGTAGAGAAAATATTGAAGGGACGACAGTTTTTGTTGTCATGCACTTCATGCAGAAAGTTGAATTTTCAGGAAAATAATTGAAATGAAGTGCTTTTTTTATTTTTGACTTTAAATTTAATCATCTTTTTTTTTTTTTTACTTTATTCTGATCATTTTTGTCTTCTTTTTCTACCTTTGGATTTCAGAGTGCATCATGAAAAAATCTTCCTCCCCTTATTATTTTTCTCCTGTCAACCCAAATATTTTTCCACAGAGTAAGTATGCATCACAAGATGCATCACAGAGTTGTGCTGTGGTCTATGTTGCTCAACTTTTGCTGGTTTCCAGGGGCAAATAGCCTGGTGGGCAAAATGTTGCCCGCTTCTGTGTGTTCATGCTCCTTCATTGTACAGTTGGCTCTCTCGTTCCCTCTCCAAATCTATATACTGGCTCTCCACTATTAGTAAAGTTATTTTTTTTTACATTATTTACCGAAATTTTAAATGATATATACATATTCACAGTTGCTCTCCCACTACGTTGCTGCTTCACACAACACTGTTGATAAAAACCATGCCAGGATGAGACCCTGTGTTACGATTCAAAGAGTGACCATATTAACTGGTGACCAGTGGCTCCCTGTGTCAGGGATTATCGTACTTATCGCAGCTGTTGAAACTGGCAAAAGTACTAAGAAATATCTCTTTTTATTTTTCATTGTCAGCAATAGCTCACCATATATGTGATGGACTGAAATCAACTCTCACAGGTACATCAGTTGAGCTTTGGGTGCTCAGGTCTTTTTGTAAGATTCACCTAATGATGTCATGAGGGTATATGCTGCTTACCCTCGACAGGAGATGTTTCCTAAACCATGTTTTTGTCCAGCTCACAACCAGCTTCAGTACAAGAAACATATCTAGACACTTCTGTGCAGCTACAGTAAACATTAGAGCACAGTGATGGACAGCTAAAGCCAGTTGTTTTCTTGACTGGAGCATGGTCAGGCACAGGGCCAATTGTATGGCAATTACAACATTGCAAACTTAAAGGTGCAATGTTATAGGAAATGTACTTTTGATGGTTTTCATACAAGGTTATGTGTCCATGAAAATAAATAAACAGTAGTATGAAGAATTTCAGTTGGTTTGCTTGGTGTGAGAGGTCTGTGAGTGTGTCTGCTCTGTTTCAAAACAAGAATGATTCTGATGCCCTCCCCCCATAGACAGTATGTATGTGCTGAGAGGTCATAAAAAACATGTTGAAAACAAGGTACAGACACATTACCAGATTTTCTGCAAATATCATTCTGCTTGCATCTACAGTCTGTTGCATAGTGGTGGCATAAAAAGGGTATGTGCTTGCATTCAACTGTTACCATGATATCATGATACTTTTTGACCAACTTTGAAATGACCAATTTAAAGAAATAGATCAGTATATTGGAAGTAGGGATGTATGAGGTTAATTTCAATAATAAATACATTTGCAACAGTAGCTTTGATCAACTCTGAGCGAGTAAGAATAGAACCAGCCCATAAGTAAACCTACACACTGCTGCAGATGGGGCCAAGAGCTTAGACTGGTTTACTGAAATTTATGTAAAAAAAAAAAAAAATAATAAACAGTAATTGTTTACTGTACCTAACTCATTTATGTTCCTTTATTTTTATGATGATAATCCCTTTTGTTTGGTTCGACTTAACTCCACAATCAATCTAATGCTGTTCTGTTGGGATTTTTTTCTCCTGAAATTTCATAAATTTGCTCTTGGCCCCATCTGTAGCAATGTTTAAGTTTTGTGCCAGTTCTTTTCTACTGTGATGTTTGACTATAATTTGAACCATATACAACCCCACGCAAAAAATACAGATCTCTATATTTAAGGTGGATTACATCATGTTTCCTCAAAGTTCACTACTATCTTAGTTGTTGTCACCAACAACCATTGTACAATATACAAAGTCTCTTACATCACCTTTCTGATGCTCAGTTTAAACTTTTATTTGCTGCCATGTGATTGCTTGATTAGTTATTTGCATTATTGAGCAGTTGAATAATTGTTCTCAATGAAGTGGTTGGTGTGTGTCATTGGTTACATATCTGTTTTTGTAGACAAATAGGTTCATTTAGTTGAGCAAAATTCAGTTTTTTCTATCTAGCCAAACCGATCTACAACCAGTAACTCCCACATAAGCTTAAAAAGCATGACTCATAGAAAATGTCTCACATTTAGACAAAAGATGAGACACATTTGAGGTAATTTCAGGACCACAGCAGTAGTAAAATTTCATTCAACACTGACTTTTCCTTTAAACATTTGGATGGACAGGTTCTTTTCCATCTTCCTGACCCCCCCCCACTATCCTTCTTTGCTTCTCTTTCTCTCCCTCTCCCCTCCTCGTTTCTCCTCTCTCCTTCTCTCCATCTCCTCTAACAAACCCATCGCAGAGTCCCTCTGTTCTTCCACCCTGAGGCTGACCAGTGTGTCAGAGCTAACCAGGGAGAGGAACAGAGAGAGATGGAGAGACAGAGGAGGCGAGTAAAGAGAGAGGGAGAGAGAGAGGGCTCAGTCGGGCCTTTTTCAGGGGCAACTGAAAAAAAAGGGAGATGAGACAGATGTACAGAGCCTGTTTCATCTGGTGGAAAAAGAAAGCGAGAGAGGCCAGACTCTTCATGCCTCTCGTATTTCTTCTATCTTTTTATATCGCGACCCATCACTCTTTCCTTCTTTAGACAACACTGGAGACGTAATGTTGCCTGAATGTCAGCCCGCTCCCCCCTTCCTCCCTCTACCCCAGTCACTCCGCAGTATTTCAAAACACAGTCACTACTACAGTATGTTCCTCACTCTGATTTCTCTTCACTCCTGTCAGTGGCCTACTAACCCTGGCTCCATGAGTAAACAGGTTCTGCTGAAGGGCCTGGTCCAAAAGATTACCAGACTTGTTGCAAACTTGCATCAGTTTGGATCATTCAGTTCTGTCTAGGACGACGGTTATATAATTCAGTTACACCTTGAAATTACCCAAGTCTGACTTTTGGACTCCTGAAATATACTTTGAGATTGTTTTAATCAGTGTTTTTCTATCTTCAGAACCAGCATGTAGGCCTGAACCTGGAGTTGCGTAGAGTATTTTTTTTACTTTGCATTAATTGGCCATTCAAAAAAGCCTCTTGCTTCTTAGACTACTAAAAAGGCTTATTTTTCATCTGAGTAGGTTTATTCTAGGCAAAAATGCATCAAGTTATCCATGCAGTAAAATGATGAAATATATGTTTAATTTTTAAAGTTTGCAGTAAAACCAATATTCCGTTGCTAGGTGCTTTTAGACAAAGACATAAAAAGACAAAAGGTAAAAAAGGGACAGAGATATACAAAAAATGAAAATAAAACCAAAAAAGGGTTCAAAAACTTAGAATAAAGGACATAACAAGTAAGCAACATTTATTTAAAGCAAACCAAGAGCATGAACTGACAGTATGCAATGGGAAAATAGGTATTTAAGTTTGCTTAAAATGATGAATCCAGACAGACTTCAAACAGGCTTAATTTCACATACAGCATGTATCAGCAAAGTTTTAACACTAACACAGTTTGCTATTGGACAGTCTGCAAGAGCTAAAGCTATAAAGAAGGAGTTGCACAATGCTGGATTCCTGGTACTTCAATTTTTGTTGCTGTGATATCAAAACACATATCCATGTTTGATTTCTAATAGTGTTTTATCAAATTTAGAGTTCTGGTAATACTTTTTCATTTTGTCTCTTTTTTTTATTTATCTTCCAGTCATGTATCATGTATCTTTGTTTGTCCAAACTTAACTAAGCTGTTCACTGCCCAGGCCAGGTCAATCCTAAAATTATATTATTTTTAATATTAGAAACTTTTCCTGGTTAAGTTAAGTTCTATAGGGCTGGTAAATGGACTTGAACTTGTATATCCATCACCTGGTCTTTTATTTTGTCCTTTTTTGGGGTCATACATCAGCTTTCATCGGTTAGCAGCAGCTAAGCATTCATCCATTTGACTCTCTGTTACATTTACTGTTATTATTTCTGTCCGTGGGATGAACAGTTCAGTTTATCCACATTACAGGGACTGTGCTTTTTATACAAAGTAACACCGATCAAATGCTGTATTTTTGTGATAAAGTGAGAAGACCATTAACAAAGGCAAATACAACAATGAGGACTCTGATAAAGATAAACACAAAACAAGAGTGACTCAGTAAACGGACTAAAAAATTAAAAAATAATGATAATGAAATGAAAAAGAATAAAACTAACTAAATATAGTTTAAGTTTGCAGAACATCAGTGTGCTTATATGATTTAATTATACTATTATCACTATCTCCCTCTTTCTGTCTTTTCACTCATTTTTTTTTCCTTTCTTTAGCTTGATGGACTAAGCAAGCCTTTGGCTTTTGCTGACATGGCACAGTCAGTGAAAAAGAAAAGAAATGTAATGCACCAGGAAAAAAATGCTGTTTTAATGCATTTTCTTCGGGGGATTCTTGATACAATAGAAATCTTCCAAAATTGACTGTATGCTAAAGAAAAAACTGTCAACACCCTGCTCACAGTTTTAGAATGCATATTGTGTCATGTAATGTTGCCAGATTCTTGCCAATACATACCCTCAGGAGGAACTCAAGTAGGTGTCGTTGCCAAATTATTGCACTTACTTAGAGCCACATTTACCTGACAAGCTCTAGCAACGTCTTATTACCTCCACCAAGGAGGTTATGTTTTTGGGAGGGTTTGTTTGTCTGTCTGTCTGTTAGTTAGTTAGCAACATCACTCAAAAAGTTATGGACGGATATTGATGAAATTTTCAGGGAATGTCCAGATTGGGATAAGGAACAAATGATTAGATTCTGGAAGCGATCCGGATCTCCGTCTGGATCCGGGAATTTTTTAAAGGATTCTTTAACATTGGGAGATAAGGCCATTTTCGACATTTCTGCATATAACTCCACAAATAATGGTCAGGGCACTTGGGAAAAAAATACAGGACAAGTTTCTAACATGCTCTACAGTATATCAAAGACTGATCCGGATAAAGGAATAATTCCGGATACTATGATCCAGAATATGAAAAAATAGGGGACCTTTGGAATTTTCATCATAGGAAGAGAACAAATTAAGCTATAAACACGCAACAAACACCATTATATAGCCAAGGCATTGTGGAGTTTGGAAGGTGCCAACGGATCTGCTGTATCTTCAAAAGCTAGGGAGCTAGATCCAGAAGAAAACCGCCATTAAGGAAAATTCGATTTTCGTGAATAACTACTGAACTAATATTGATATCATTATGAATCCAGTTGCTAATGGTATGTTTTCATGGTCAAGGAATCTAAAAATATAGTTAAAATAAATGTGGGACTAATATTTATGGTGCAAATGACAAATAGGCAGAACTGTGGCACTTGGCGGAAGTCTGCACTCTCCGAGTGCTTTCTAGTTTTATGGTATAATTAAGTAATTAAGGTTAGGAGCCAATGCTTGAAGTAAGTGAACACTTCTACGAGTTTTCCAAAGAAATTTGACCCTTTGAGTGACTTGAAATGACACAGATTGAAATTTTGATGACTTTGTTAATCCCAATGTGCTCTTCAGTAGTGGCTGTCCACTGTGCTGGTCATTTATATAAGTGGTGGAGGTGTCAGATGGGGTTGTCCTGTCTGACTTTATGGAGCAGGTTTATTTCTTATGTGTTTCTACTCTTAACAGTATTTATCAGCAGTATGAGACATTCAAGTCATATCACTAACATTCTGAATGCTTTACTCAATATTCTGTTGTCACTGCTGGTGTTACCTGTGTTAAGGTTGTTGATCTTCATCCTTGAGTGTATAAAAGGATAACTTTGAGAGCAAGAAATTGCAACAAAGTAGGAAAAATAGATTTCAGATCCCAATCAGTGCATTTATAGGAGCGACATGCTAGTGAAAGTCTGTCTTGTGCATGTTGATGATGATTATACAGTTTTCTTTTAGGAAAAATATGAAGCAAATATGCCTGGGTGTCTGTAAAGATACCTAAAGACATATAAACAGACAGATGGCTGGATAGTGTCAGAAGTGTAGTAAACATGCCTCTGTCAAAAATGTATTCTCCATTTACATGAGTGGCTTCTTGTGTCACAGCCCTTTGGTATAAACTATTCACTACCACCAACAATCCACCAATTTACCAACTACAGTTTGTGAAAACAGTGAAATATTCAGTTGCCAAATAGTCAAACATTCTGCTCAAGACTTGGTTTAAAAGAGACAGAAGTAAAGAGAAAAAAATGAACCTAGACTGACCAAGTGGTGAGAAGCACAACTCCTAGTGAATACTGATGCTTCTTGGCGTGTGCTGAGTGTGTAAATAAGAAACTCTGAAGTATCATCATCAATAAGTTGATATGCTGAAACTGTTTTGACTCAATGTTTACAGCATGTTTGTGTTTCCCCCAAGTGGCCCAAAAATTCATCCAAAGTAGACGATTTGGCCTTTTTGAGACTTAGCTAGGAGTTATTTGAAGTCTTAAAAGGGAAGGGTTTTTGACTTTTCACTTATCTTGCGAAGTTTTAAACAAACAGGTACGTCTGATCAAGATTAAAACATAAGTCAATGTGTAAAATGTTATTCGAAATTTTATAAGCTTTTAAACATTTATTCTGTTTTGGGGGAAATTGCATTTACACTTCCTCTGGTCTGCTGTTCTGCTGTTGACTGTGTCCTCATTTCAGGGCTTGAATTTAGCCTTTGGGGGCCGATTGAGGGTTATGTCTATGCACCCCACTGTGTGGCCCATGTTGAACTCCAACCTGTGGCCTCTTTTTTGTCCTTTACCATTCCCTTGCCCAAGTTTCCAACTCTATCCGCTGTACTTTAAAAAATACCCCTTAAAATCACTGTTAAGGATCATAATCAGGTGAATTTGCTTAACGTACCGGGCTTTATAGAAGTAATCTAGTGGAGTGATTCATTGGGAGACACAACTTTTGAGCTCCTGACTCCTGCCTCTCTAATATAGAGCTGCAACAGCACTAAGTGCCTGTATGTCTCATGCAATAGAGCAGAGTATTTGTTAGAAGTCTGTTCGTTACAATGCTTGAAATAGTATCTTCACCTCAAGGTCAATTTTATCCACTGTCTCATTTGTTTGAAGTCCAGGTTGATGAAAAATAACCTCTCTGTGGTAGCAGATATTGTAGAAGTCACTTATGGTCAATCCCAGTTGTACCCCTTAGCCCTTGTTTTACCCCTTAGCTCTTGGTTTTGCGTGTTCACATCAATTCTCCGTAAGTTAAGGGGAAGAAAAGACTAAAAAGGGCCCAAGCAATGGTAACGTCGTGGGAGACAGCATCTTGGAAGTAGATAAAGAACTGTTGCATCTGCCTATGACTCAACCAGTGAGTGACTCTGGTTGATGACGTAACGGGAATCAAGTGGCGCCTCATTTCTTAGGGGTGTGTTTTCACCCCTTCCCTCTGTTTGGAGGGCCAAGGGGAAGGGGTAGACAAAGGGGTAAGATGAAGAGGGAGGGCTAAGGGGTACAGTTGGGATTGACCCTTAATCTCCGCAGTGATCCTTCAAACTTGGTGTGTTTGTTCATAAACTTTTTACTAGTTTCAGCAAGGCCATCTCTTTTAAAGTTTCCACTGCTTTATTAATGTAAGACCATTATTTTGAAGGTGCAACAACGGAAAATTGTTGGGTGCATGTTTTCAGTGCATTCAACAAATAACCCATCTTATCCTGGAACAGTGCTTCATTTTTCATACTGAGAGATTTGTTTAAACAAGGAAATTTGGTCTGGTTATTGGTAACAACAAAAAATGTAAAATTTTGTGTCCTTACAGAGACATTAAGTCTATCTGCTTCTCCTTATGATTTATTTAGCTTATTAGGGACTTATTAAAAAGTTTTGAGGCAATAAAAGAAGAAGCTTGTTGTTTTTATTAAGCTCAAAGGCGTATGTTGGTGTGTTATTGTATTGTCACTAGAAAACCTGCACAATCTTCCCATTGATGACTTAGTTATCAAAGCCTGTGAGTCATCAGCGCACCGGAGGACGAGCTGTAGGTTTGTGTGTTTGCTCAATCGAGTGTAGGCTTACACTTAAAAGCTGATACTTCCTTTGAACAGTGAAGGTGCTTTTGTCATGATGTGTGTGTACGATAGCACTGTGCCCTCGATGTGTGTTTCTACCATTGTCACTGCTAACTGCGTGATCCATCATCTATCTTTAGTGTTATTGGTGGCCTTTGTGGGAGAAAGGTGCTTTGTTTTGTGGGCAAAGTTGCTCTTTTCAAAGACAAAAAGTGCTTTTTTTTGTCTGCGTAGCGCTCTATCAGCACCACAGCATCTTTAGTAAACAAAGTGTCTTTCAGCTCGTTGAGATGTGTGTTAGTGTGCCTATATTGATTGAGTCAATATCTATGGGCTCCATGTCTTATTCTGTGTGTGTGTTTGTGTGCGTCAGATACCTGGATACCAGTGTATTTGCGGCGGAGACGGTGTGTTCGCCGTGCATGTACGATCCATTACAATCTGTGAGTGTCTGTATCTGACAGCCTGTGCATGCATGTGTGTGTCAGAGCGTGTGTGTTTGTGTGTGTGTGAGGAGTAGTATTCCCTGGGCTGCTAGTTATAATGTTTCTGGGGGTGATGGGGGGAACTTGAAAGCCCTGCGCTGCCCAAATCAAAACTAACAAGGAAATGATGGGGGCTCCTTTATCTCCTCTCTGGCCTGGGGGGCCGAGGGGGGCGAGAACGAGAGACAAGGGAGGGAGAGAGAGGGAAAGATGAGGAGGAGAGGGAGGGAGAGAGTGAGGGGAGGAGGAAGAAGAAGAAGAAGAAGAAGAGGAGGAGGGTAGGAGGAGGAGGAGGAGGGGGGGGGGGGCCAGCCTGGCTTCCTCTTTGATTTGTAAAAAATGCATTACCTCCGAAATCAAACGGAAAATTACTGCGCCGAAGCAAAACACACAGAGCAGGAGAGAGAGAGAGGGAGGTGGGAGAAGGGAGGGAGGGTGAGGAGACAGGGAGGATAGGTGTGTGTGAGTAGAGAGAAGGTGGGAAAGAGGAAAGGAAGATTCACCTGTATACATGCACAGTGGTTTGGGAAAAGGAAGATGGATATAGATATAGGCGGTGCGTAGGTGGTATAAGAGGTAACTGGAGGAGCCCTGATAGAGAGGAGAACACATGAAGGAATCCTCAGAGGGGACGAGTGTATGCGCGCCATGCACCACGAGAGTATGGCGAATGAAAGAGATGATATACCACTGATAGCCTGTAGCCCACAGGGAAGAAGAAACTTATAGATTACTACCTCGAACAAAAAGAATTTCTCTTTTTTAAAGACACAAAGCTCTGTCTGCCGAGGCCTTCGGTCAGCGTGTGTTTACATGACCTACCAGATAACACATGAATGAATACTTTATTTTGGTTACATACATTCTAACAAAACAAACATCAGATCATTTAAAGCACACTTTGTCAGCCAATAAACAAAAGAAAAAGAAATAGTCTTAAGATAACAGTTTTGGCCAATCCTGTACAATACTCATGAAAGAGTCACCCAGAAAATGAGCAGTAGAAAGAAAAATAAATACAACTGTATACTTAGAATGGAAGAAGTTTGGTCTAACCTTGCAGTGCAGCTGGATCCATCTGATTCAATGTCTGTCTTGCATGGCTCCAATCTACAACAACTGTGCTTGGCCCCAAGCAGCACAGCCCAATCAGCGTCTTGTACAGAGAGTAGCATAGATGCTAACAGATACAGAGGAAGTTTTGTCAGACCTGGACCACATTTCTTTATTAAATGAAAAACAAACAACACTTAAAGCATTTCTCAGTAGAAAGGATATTTTTGCTCCACTTCTGACATGTTTTGACGAGAGTTTGTTCTACGAAGTGGCTCACGTTTTGTACTTTTTACCGTGGCAGTAGTGCCCCCCTACTACACTCTCTGATTGGCCTATAATGAATGTGACTGATGGACCGATCATCCAATCATCTGCTGGATATGCTTTTGAAAGGTTCTGCCCATTCCCAAACACTCTCTGTGGGCTGTTGCCCAGATGGACCAGCGAAATATATTTTCTGTATATTATACTGTCTATTGAATGGTCCATCTGATGTGTCAGGTTAAGTTTGGTAAAATATTCATATTTTACATGCTCTAATGCATTTGGTCTTTTTGCATGGTGTTTTAAAAGCTTAGATTGCTTATGGAAGTTTGTTTAAGGTTATCTCCATGTTTACAATTTATCACTGAATGAGTGGATGAGCAGCGAAGTCACTTCGATCCAAGTGATCTTTTTGTCATTTCATAACTCAACTTATAAAACCAACGCATGTCTGTATATACATATACTTTTTAGTAGAGGCTCCAATAAGAACTCTGTCTCTGAACTAAGCCGTGATTGGCCAAAAAGTTGGTGTCCCTTGCTAGATTTTCTAAAGGCTTAATACAGAGCAGCGAAGGGGCATAGATGTCTAATGATCTTTTATGTGGCTTCAGCAATAAGATGTTGACAGGTCATCATATTTATTGGGCAAGTGACACAAAAAATAAACTACATATTGCAGCTTTAACATCTGTTCTCAGGTTGCATATTTCAAGGATAAACACGTCTCGTAAATCCAAATTTTCTTCTCTTTGATAAAAAAATATTTTAATACCAACAGGAAAGCTAACATTTATCAAACAAACAATTATATCCAGTGAATGTCAAGAAATTTGAAAGTGGAAAAAACAACACACATTGAGATGTGTTAAGAGTCACTCTAACAGCGCCCTCTCTGTTCAAGGACTGTATCAAAAGTGCATTGCAGAAACATCTCAAGCTTTGCTTTTGTTGTGCAGATGTAACGCCTCTCTGTGATTTGTACCAGCGTGATAACTTTGACTCATTATGGAAAAGAAAGTGTGGGCAAAGACACATGAGACGGGTGTGAAAAAGATGAAGACGTAAGAAATGATAACATGAATGATGTGGGAAAGAAAGAGTGTGTGAGCGAGATAGGATAGGATGAATGCAACTCCACATCTGAGGACAGAAGGAGCGGCTTAAAAACAAGGGGGATGAAGAGGGAGAGAGAGAGAGAGAGGGGCCACAATCCAAAAGGCAAGATTCAGGGAGAGAGCAAGTGAGCGAGAGAGAAATGCCCGGAGTTAGCAATAATAATTTATACAAACACACCTTAATAATTCACGTTCTATTTCAGTGCTGGAGGGAAAATCCAAAATTCACAGAGCATAATTAAATAGAGGCAGAGAGTGAAGGGGAGATAGAGGGCTCGGCATTAAAAGATAGCAATGTGTAGTAACGGGGGCATCTCTTCCATCTGAGCTTTGTAAAACAAGTCTGATCAAACTGTGATATCCAAACCAGATCCCAGCCTCTCACTCATCATGGAAACACTCAAACAGCAGCACGTCAGTCTGCTTTTTCTGTTTAGGAGACAATGTCATTATTATCTGTGCTTTATTAAATTATTCTGACTTTAAAATGGGAAAACATGAAAGACCATTTTAACACTTTATCACACCTAAACCGTTAGATTTCACTGGTCCCCTTTGAAACACGTATCTGTATTTTTGTTGTTGGGTTATTTTCCCATCAATAGTAAATATGATCTATATAATTTGACAGAGATGGGATTTTCTCCAGAAATTTTGAAATTAAAATTATCCAGTTAAAAATGGGCCAATAGTGCGCCATGAAACCTGCATAAGCACATTAAGCATATTTAGGTGGAAGAAAAATAACTAAATTTGAACACGTTATATTTGTAATTGTAATTTGCTTCTGATTTACAGGCCAGGCTTCAAACTTGTAGATTCTGCCATTAACCGACAGAAGATGCAACTTCCTCATTTCAGTTTCCTGGGCAACAGCATGCCACTGTCCTTGTGATGAATGTCTTTCAGCTGACACAACACAAAAAATTAAAATGTACCAAAATCCACTTCCATGAACATGTCTCAGAGTATTAATCAAAAAGATTCCCACTCGAGCATGTTGTAAATAGGTTCTAATAAGTTTTTTAACCAACTTTTCCATATAAATAGCAAAGACATAGTAAAGTTCCTATTGTTACTGATTGTGCACCAGAACATCATTAACATGTACCACACAACAAAACTTTGACATTGCGTGTCTTTAAATTTTTAAATCTTCAAATCTTCCATATTCCATATTAAATATAAAAAAGACTTTTTTCTGCCTCAACTCTTAGTTTTCAGAGTCTATTTAATTCCTCCTGTTCATAAATGCACTTTAGGGATGTCCACCATGTTGCATCAGACTCTGCCTCCGGTGGCCACACAAGATCACATCCATCAAACACCTGATCTCTACCCCAGACATATGAAACATAACCTTGCCATATTTCACATCGATTTAAGGTCTGATTTTGAACTAAATCAGCGCCCTCAGACTCTTATGCAATACCTCCTTTTTTTTCAACAAAGTTTACACTGTTCATCTTCACTTGCTGAAGTAAACCTGCTGAGGAGTGAACTCTGGATGAACAGAGTAATTTTGCTGGAACTTTTCCACCTCTGGTTCTGTATTTTGTAATGGTTGAAGAAGAGCGTTCAGCAAGAAAAATGCCATGAGATTGAAATCTGAAATTAATGCATTTGTTTTCTAATCTCATTTTAGCATACTGCTTTATCATATTAGGCATACTGCAGCTTAGATAGTGGCTCACAAATGGTGTGCCAGGGAACCCTGGTGAGCCTCGAGACAAGTCCAGGTGTGCCTCGGGAATTTCTGCAAACATGAGTTATTGCAAAAACAAAACAGCAGCAGATGGTTTAGTTTTTTAAATTGCACTTTTAGTATGTTACATGCTTTAATGTCTGTATAAAAATGCAAATTCAGTGGTGTAAAACAATCAGTGTAAAATCTTAGAGGTGCTGGTTTGGCGAAGTGGTCAGCAACCAGGCCTGTCCCATGTGTGTTTTGGCCTGCCTGGACTTGATTCCTGTCCGAGGCCCACATGTCAAATGTCCTTCCCTGCTCTCTCACCCCCTTTCACAAGCCCATCCACTGTCTCTCTCTCCAGTGTTCAAGAAAGACGACAAAAAACACTAAGGAACTGAAGAAAACTCAGTTCTGCACTGCACATCAGCATTGAGCATCAAATTAAACCAAAATGACAAAGCCTCTGACATGTACTATTAAAAAAAACTGTTAACTCCAAATCCCTTCCTTTTAAAATTTGCTTTACAGTGTTGAAATCAACAATGTAAAAGTTGATTTTCTTACTTAAAATGCTGGCACAAAGTTACATCATGATACTGTATGTTTAAGCCCGGCTCAGGAAAGAAAATGAATTTAAATAAATTGTCCTCATGATGTGTTTAAATGTAACATCGAGAGAGAAAAAAACAGTTTTTGGTGGGAAGCCTTAATATATCCTGTTTCAAATATTTCATTAATAAATCATCCTTTTTGGGTCCAGAGGTAAAGCAAGCATGTCCAAAAAAATCACGTATTGTAGCTCACAGGGCGTCAGTGGCACAGTCTGATAGTGTGCTCGATCGGTCACTGGAAGGTTGTAGGTTTGATCCCAGCCCCGGCTGTCACATGGCGATGTGTCCTTGGGCAAGACACTTAACCCATGTTGCTCCCACTGCTGCAGCAGTGGCATGTTAATCAGTATGAAAGTCCATGAATGTGTCAGTGGATACTGATGGACAACGTACATAGAAACTCCAACCATCAGTGAGTGAATGTGAGAGTGAATAGGTAGATGTGACCTGCAGTGTGAAGCTGCTTTGAGTCGTCAAAGAGACTAGAAAGGTACTTTATATAAGCTCAAGTCCACTTACTGTTCACCATATATCATAGGCCATTTCACATGGATATAAATATAGTGTGTCTTAAGATTTTGGCTGGGTTTCTTGATGCTTTCTTTAACTGAAAGTTTTTTTTAATCTTTTTTATTTTTAATTATATTTTTTAAATCAGAAATTGGGATGAGGATAGACATGCAGGAAAGAGGCCACAGCCCTGATTCAAACCCACCACCTGAATCTAGAACAACGGCTTCTGCACATGGACCACACAGACATAACTGACAGGCCATCACTACCCCATTAAAAAGTTTTTGGTATGATTAGTTATGTTTAATCCAAACTGGTGGTAAAATCTCCTAGCTTAAAGCAGTACAAATAGCATTGTCAAAATCAACAACTATCAGATTCTTAAAACCTTTTAGTTTAATTGTTATCTTAACTTGGTCACTATCACAAAATAAGCACCCAAGCTGGAGCTCCTGATAAGTACTGTCCCATTAACCAGGGCTCAGTGTATGCGAGTGAGTGATTTTGAACATGCACCCCTGCGTATTTCATAATATGTAACACTGATTCACAGAAAAGACGCTCCGATGCTGTCTCTTACCTCTGAGTCATAGTATCAGACCACACCTTTCTTTGCTTTGCAACATTCATTCAATTAAATCATCTAAAAGTCAACATCATTGAACACAATTTGCATGCATTAAAAATTCCCAATAAAAAGAAATGGTAAGATTTGCTTGACTTTGTCAGTGTGGACCTTAAAAGTTGTAAATTTGAATATTTTAACATAAGATCACAACATCAATTTATTTCAGTTGGCTTTTAAAATTTAGCAGTTGATCCTGATTTGACCAGCCCAAGAGTTAAGAGTTCGATGTTCAGGGTCATTAAACTGTTAGTTAATTTGAGGGTTCCCAAACTTCTCAGTCTGCAAACTCCAAAAGAGAAGAGAGAGTGGGGACCCTCGCTGTCCCTTAAGCAAGAACTTGTATCAAAGGGGGCCTGTCATGAAAAACCCACTTTGAAGTATTTTTGCACATACAGTGTTTGTGCATATACGTATATTTGGGTATTCAAGGGGTCCTGACCTCCACCTTTGCAACTGCCTTGCTAACTGTTCTCCTCTGTGCCATCCTTGTGTTTGTTTCAGGTGTTGTGGAGGCATGGACTGTAATTGCGTCAGTGATCTGCTGCTCCCCCCTGTGCCCGCTCTCTGGACGCCAGGTTAGTTAACAAGAATATTCAGTTACGATAAAACTCTGCCATCATCATTAAAATTACAGCAATGCATGCTGAAATTCAGGAGAAATTAACCATGCGCACTCTTTTTGGTAAACAGATTCTGGTCTCTGGAAGTAATTGGTTGTATTTTTCATGTGCTTACCAGCCCAGTTAGTGCCAGATTCACTTTGGGTGAGTCAGGGAGCTGCTTAACTCCAACCATGTCATGCAAACAGTCGTCTTTTAGAATTCAATCTCGAGCTGCATCCATCAGATCTCTCCCAGCGAGCTGTCATCATCCCGCTGACCAATCTGTTGAGGCTAGAGGGCATTAGCGCAGACTAACATTGCTCAGGGCACGTGCTGTGATATTAAACACATCATCCCTCACCTCCATCACTCATCAGTCATTCAGACAGCGATCCCCCTCGGCAAACGGCGGGGACAAATGACAGGCCCTGACCCTCGCCCTCCTCTCTTTTTTTCTTTTCCTGCGCTGAACACCAAGGGTTTGCCTTTCCAGACTGGGCCTACAAGCCGGAGTCGAGCCCCGGGTCCAGACAGATCCAGCTGTGGCACTTCATCCTGGAGCTACTGCAGAAGGAGGAGTATCAGGGGGTGATCGCCTGGCAAGGGGACTACGGGGAGTTCGTCATCAAGGACCCAGACGAGGTGGCTCGGCTCTGGGGGATCAGGAAGTGCAAACCTCACATGAACTATGACAAGCTGAGCCGGGCACTGAGGTACATGTTTGTGCAGGATGTCAGACAAAAACATGAAATGTCAACTGGAAATCAAAATTATAAGAGACATCTGTAAGAGTATCTGATCCTTTTGACAGCTTTATTAGATTTAGTCTTATCTTCAGAGAAAAAATGGGTATATATTAAGCACTTGTAAACCTCTGTTTTTAAAAGTGCTTTACAGATGAAGTTGTTGTTATTATTATTATTAGCATTATTATTATATCCTTTATCATGATTGCCCTCAAAAACATTTGAGACCATTTTTACCAACTAAAAAGTCCTTACATTGTCATTACTTTAATTTATAGTTTTTTCTCTAGTTAAACTCAATTAACCCAGTTGTATAAGAAATTAATCATATTTTATTCAAGTTAACGCACTAGCAATAGCTTTAAATAATACAAAATTTAAAAAAAAGAAAAAATTACTGATTTGCTGTGGTTAAAGGATTTTTATACTTTTCTTTTAGTTAGTGAAAAGGAGAGACAATATCTTTCTAACCAAACTCATGTGACTAGTTTGTAGTTCCAGAAAAATAACATTTAACTCCTTCAAACAATTGAAATTATGTGGATTTTAAATGTCTGACAGCCAACCCCTAATATTTTTGTCTTGCCAGACAATAACAGTATAAATTGTGTCTGTGTTTCCATTGTAAAAGATTTATTTTCAGCAAGTTATTTACTCTTTCTCATGGAGAAAGATGGTCTGCTAACATCTACAGTGATATTTTTGTCAGCAAAATGAACTCTACAAAGTAAAAGCATTAATACTTAGATGGTGACCCTAAGTTGATGTTTAAACCTTTTCAATAATGCATTGGTAAAGGAGCAAAGTTTCTCTAATGAAGATATCGCTAGGCCCTGACATTTTTACTGCCATTGCCCTTTTTCAGCCTGTCTGCTGGCTTTCCAATGATTCATTTTCCATAATTAGAAAATTATCAAAAAAATGATATTGGACACTGTGGAACAGCCGTCAGTTAAACCCAGACATCATAAAAAACAAAAACTTTAGACTTTGTTACCTGCTGATTTCCCTTACCCTTTTGTTCGTGTGCTGGCGGTAAAAGGTCTTGCAAAAGTTGGGAGACATTTTTTTAGTTTGCATTCACATGTGCAGCCCACTTCTCAAATGCCACTGGACACCCAAAAATCTGAATTTTGTTTTCATTTACTTAACAGTCAAGAATAGGGACCCCACATGTCCTGAAAAATCAGGTACAAGATTAATTGATTAGCTCTTTATTATATGGGTGTGAGCAAATTCGTTACAAAGATTTCAGGACATGTTACCCTGAACTCTTTTTAAGCCTGTTTAACTGAGATTTATTATGGGTTTCAATGTTCTACATCCCACCCCTGTCATGTTAGTCTCTTCTTGTTTGGTTGATTAAAAGTAACTTTACATGTCTTGATTCTATTTTCAAAGATTTATTACTTTGTCATAATCTCTGTTTTGTTTCGAAAAAGGTATTCAAATATTTGTGTCATTTTTTTCTTCAATGAAACAAACACAGATCTGCTGATGTATTTGATTTGTTCTATAATCAATTTTCCATCATTTATAGACTGCACAGTTTCTCAGGGAGGAATATACTGGTGTAAGAGCACGATGGGTTTCCATCATCCAGTAATATCATTAATGCAAATGTCCTGGAGAATAATCTTTACAAAAGAATGGGAACCCTGATGATGCTACATTTTACATACATTTTTAACCCTTGTCGGCCTGAATCTCTATTTTATTCTCCTCTTTCGTTGTTATAATGAAAAGATAAAGGTGGGGCTTTTTCTCGGAGAACGTCAATACCCTCAATTCCTCCTTATCTGTGGACATCCTAATGGAAAGTTCACCATTGAGCTGCCAAATGAAAAAATTCAATAGGGATTTTAAAATTAAAGCTCCAGCATGAAATTGCTTGGACTTCTTCTTGTACTTCAGAGTGAAGACACTGCTGCAGCGCTGAACTTGCTAAAGATGAATAAAACAGTTCACACTCCACACCTTCAGCAGTTTATACCCCCCTGAATGCTTGCACAGTTTTCTTATGCTAATACACACTACCCGACTTGTCCCCCCAGCTCCCCCTCACTCCCTCAGCTTTCCTTTGGCCTCTTGTTAATGGGGGCTGTCGTCAGAGTCTAATTGTTATGAATTGGCTAGGGCCACAATTAGCCTTCTTAATTAGCCTCACTTAATTGCTCAATTAAGGGCCACGGCACAATTGCCACGCAAAGCAAAACACGTACACATCATCGCACCGAGCGCAGCCACTGTGGCTACATGCTGATCTGTACATGCTGCTGTGTGTGTTTTAATATTGTGCGTCTGCATAATGAGGCGTTGCTCGACACTGTTTAATGCTGAGCTCGTCCAATGCATTCTGTATTTGCTGCACTTTAAAACAAATGTATGAGTAATGGTGCCAACAAGAAGGGTCAGGGTGGGTCCACGGCCACCCTTGAATTGTTATTGGCCACCCTATTGGCCTCAGCAGATCTGATTTGTTCATAAATTTCAACTCTTTTACCAAAGTTTTACTGATTACAACCATGTCCTCTGATTGTTGGTGTTCAGAAAGGAGCTGCTCTAGGCAGCCAGTCATAGACTAGATCAGACAGGATATATCAGTTGGGAAACTTGGAAACTGGATGAAATGCTGGGAAATTGATAAAGGCAGGGACAGAAAGCTCATATCTGTGAGATTACCTGTGTCTGGCTTTGGAGTTTTAAAATAGGTTTTAAAGGAAAGTTGAAGAACTACACATGCAAACAAAGGCTTGGGAAGAAGACAGCTTCTTAAGGTGCAGTCTTAATACCAATAAATATAATTCGAAACAATATTTTTCAGCATTTTGAATCCATATTGTTATACAAACTGCCGTTTAAGTAGTCCATAAATGCAGTGTATGGGATTTTTTCCCTGTTTTTCTATAATTTAGTTTTTTTGTGGTTTTGCATAGGTTATTAATAGTAGCCTGCATATTTTCTTTTTTTACACTCAATATTTTCTTTAAATGTCATAACCAGGGCTTGACATTTACACCAGCCAACCAGCCAAATCTGAGGAATTGTAACAGTGACAGGTACCACCAAAACTCCCACCTGCCACTTTAGCACAGCTGAATTTATCTTACTTTTACATCGTGCTTTATAGTTTGGATACTACCTTTATAAAACATGCCACTCCTTATTAAAAGGGGGCAATTTTTTCCCTTAACGGCTACGTACTGACCCAGCCTCTCAGTGCGCTAACACACAGGCTTTCACTCTGTACGCACAGCGACACAAATACAGACAGGACACACAAAAACACACATGTAGCACATCCCTTCCTTACTCACTGTGGGTGAGTAAAAGCCAGAAATCTGGATGTTTAGTGATTATTGATATTCAAAGTGGTTGAAAATCCGCTCCACTTGACTTAAAATATACTGTAGGAGCAGATTTATGTTAAATGTTGAGTGGGGTTTGTTGTATTAATGGACAGTCAAATCCTTTATAAGGGCGGAACCATAGTTGGGTAGGCAGGTGTTTCACCCGGAAGGTCAAACAGTTTTTGAACGCTGGAGGGTAGAGTAGCACGGCTGCAAGACACACGGTAATTGAGTTGGTTATGGTAATTTTGTTTTGAACACTTTGGATTGTATGGAAATAAATGGACTAACCGCCTAAAAAGCAAATATTATGTGGAGTTTCATTCATCGACAAGGTAAACTTCAGCGCGTCAATTACGTATCCTGGTGTAACGCCTCAGTGGCTTAAAGCATTGGCTTGGCCTCTACATGTACTGTGGTCAACTGCAATCATACAAATAAAATTTTCAAAAAAAAGATTAGGCTAGTAGTGGCTAGTAGCTTTTGAAAATCACTAGCAAAAGTGGTCACTAAGCCTAAAAGTTCACGTAAAGCCCTGATTAGAGCTCTTTACCTGTCCTCACAACCTTTTTAGTGCCACAGCTTGGTTTTACAAATGTTAGACAGTCATGGTCCATCCATCCTGGGCTTACAAACAAACACACAGACATGATTTGCCTAATAAACATGACTCACCATAACACAGGATCACTCATGAGCTTGTTTCAGACAAAAAACTGCATTAGACACAATCAGTGCTTTGATTCAGCCAGTTACTGTGTAATCTGGGGACTTTCAGCTGAAAACACTCTCCATTATCTCCAGAACTCGGATTGCAAAGCTAGGAAGTATGTCTCAGCAAGTTGACTTTGTTCCAGGTACAAGGTTTTAAACTCTTGGTTACTGGAAACCCTCCTAGTGTTTGAGTTGGAATTTTGACTTCAGGGGGCGTTAGATGATGTGTCCAAATTGAAATTTGGATTCTCCAACATCCATGATCAGATTGAACTCATCATAAGCATATGGCTGTATTTGTATTAGTCCGATATTCAGTGTCTTGCATGCATATCTAGTGAGGTTATTTTGACATTATAATTAAAAACATGCACTCATGTTTCCAGTTCTTGAAACAACATTTAGTAATGCTGAAAGTCTCTAGTTAACACTGTCACTAACAAAACCAAAACACCTGGATTGTTGGTGTTGATGGAGTCTGTTCTCTTCATTGATTCCTGTGACAGAGTTTGTGTGTCAAGTTTGCACAGTGAGGCTAGTAGTTAAGTAATCGTTATCATGACTGTATGGCCCGGTACCAAATGATCCACAATCTTGTACTGATCCACACCCCTGTGGTTGAAGACTTGAGGATTTAAGGGAGTCTGTAGTTTTCAGCCCCTAGCACAAGGTGAAAAAACATTTAGCATGTGTGTTTTGGTTTTGGTGTGACACCCCAGGTTTCTATGGCCTCATCTGATCAACCTCTTGAGGAATTTCTGGGCAACCCACATTGTAAGAGATCAGAAAAAATGGTTTTCAATATTGAAAGTCCCATCTCTTGACAACACTCCTTCAAGTTTTCTTTTAACTTGCAGCCTCCACCCTTTTGAGCTCCTTTACCTGGGCCAGATGGCTCCATGTTTTCCTGTTCTGCTGATCACTCTGGCAGACTGTATGCTGCAGCACCTCTGTGGGTGGCGCAGGAAGCTGGCATGACGGCAACTCAACATGCCCAGCGGGAGACACCTGAGGTGGTTATCATGGAGACTTGTTGTGTTTGTCTCACCTTTGTGAATGCTCCTCATTCGGTGGAAGCATTGACAGCTTGTCTCTATCATTTACATCTACATATGTATCACCGGGCACAGATTTTTTGATTGGCAACTTGCATCCTAGTCAAAAATTCTCCCTCAAATTTGTTGAATTATTTTATTCTACTATTTTATTCTAAAGAGAGATTTTTGTTTTTCAATATAAAATCAAGTTTGCATTTTGTCTCTTATTCCGAAGTGGACCCTGCGTGTAGTGTAAATTACCAAAAAAATGTCAGAATGTGTTTGGAACTACATTTTTACAGTGACAAGATAAAGAGGTGGTTAATCTGCAGAAATAAATCTTTGATGATAGATACTCTACGAGATGGTTTTTAATTTCAATCAATGAGGCTAAAATTTGAAGGTATGTAGGATATTGAATATCCATAATTTTTCAATTTTATAGAAGAAAATTAAAGTTGTTTTCCTGGAAACATAAAGTAGGCATGACATTAGCATAGCAAAATAGGCACACCAGTTCAACATAACAATATCATCTCTTCACTAAATAATAGAGAAGTACTGATAAAATACTGATATAGTACTGTCATTAAGATAGTATCAAGATAATACAAGATAATACAAGTTTAAAAGTCAGTGATTAAATCGGTGTACTGTAATTTAACAAAAGAATTTCTGAAGCACTTAAAAGAAACATTATTATACCAGTTTTACAATTTTGCTAACTCAGTTCAGTATGTAAAAGTCAAAACAATAACAAGAGACACCAGAGACTGTGGAGAGGCTGAGAGTGACCCACTGTCACCTCTTAACCGCCTTCACTGTTTCCCTCTTGTTTTCAGTTGAGGACTCTATTCAATAAAAATTGTGCTCAGAGAGTTGTATTAATGAAATAGCAAACCAACATTTCTGTTTCGTGGATGAATTTTGGAAAGCTTGGAAAGTCCACCTTTTAGAGGTTTTGACCCTCATCGTGTTAAATAAAAACAGGAGACGAAGTGGACGGTTCATAGTTGAGTCAATACACTGTATGGAGTGCAATTGAGAAGAGAAGTTAATAAACGAAGAACTAAATAAAACTAAAAGTTAACAGTAAAATTGTGAGGTGATGGTGGGTATCAGGTCAGGGATGGAGTTACACATTACAGGGGGAACTTTTGGTGGCACCATGGACAGCAGCCAGAGAATAATGGCGATCCATCTCAACAAGCAGCACGAGAAATTCATAAGACACAGAAACAAAATGACAGATTTGAGCAGGTCCCTCTACCTTGTGTCACAGTCATTGGCGTTACATCCAGTGCAGCCACAGCAACGATAAACAAGCTGTGTCTATCATGTCCCCTTGGTTATCACAGAAGCCACAACAAGACTTGTCCTGGTGCAACAACAAATGCATTTAATATATAAAAAAATATTTTAAAAATTAAGGATTTCTTTGGCTTTGAAAACTTAAAAAATGGGGCAGTACTCATCCAAAATATTTATGTACGATTAATCATTTTCTTAATATAAATAAAAAAATCTGTTAAAAAATGTGTTAAATGTAAGGACTTTTTATTGACCAAAACTGAGCTAAAATGTTGTCAAGTTCTCGTTGACTAAAAATTTGGAGGATAAAAATTTTCATGATGTGACCAAAACCGAAACACATCCCTGTCCAAAGATGAAGAATCAATCTAAGAGAGCAACCAAAATTAACATTTATAAGCATATGACTTCGCTTAAATGTACTGTATGTTGTATGAACAAATACACTATTTTTATTTATTTAAAAAGAAAATATAAATGATTTTTATAATGCCAGCTCTACGCGACAGACTAACTGTTGGAGAGGATGTGGGACCGCCAAAGCTAATCACTATCATATCTTCTGGGACTGTATGATGGTTTAGCACTACTGGAAGTTAATGAGAGACAGCATGGAAAAAGTCTTAAAAGCTAAGTTTGATTTTTGTTTTAAAGTTCTGTATCTAGGGAAGATGTGTCCTCAAATTCAGGCTTTTCACAGGGCTTACATGTACACGGTGATATTGGTAGCCAGCAAGAAAATGATTACAAAAAAGTGGTTGTGCCAGGAGCTATTAACATTAACAAACCACTTTAATGTGATGTATGATGATGATGATTTTGTAATGGAAAGACTGGCATCCACCTTTAGACTTAAAAGTGACGTATTTGATGAGTGTTGGAAAGGATGTGTCAAGTTTATCGAAACACACAGAACAGACGTCATATGAACTGTTGAACTGTGACTCACTGGAGTTTCCGGCTACACATGAAATGCTGTTTTGTTTTGTTTTTTGTGATTATGTTTTTAAAAATTACAACAAAAAAACATCAATGAAAAAATCCACTTCCATACACTCTTGGTAGTAATTTCAAATGGTTACACTTTTTCCTTATCATGAATTTTAATAAAACTGATCACTAAGGATGATATTTGTAGGCAGACCATGTAAAAGAAGAAAATCCTCCATTTGACACCATTACCCAGAGTGCCCTGCACAACAGTCACAGCTCACAGGTTACTATTTCAAAGACAATCTAGTGTGTTCACTCACACAGTATACATACCTATGTCAGTCTGATAATGTAAACATGCCTTCATAAGTAGGTTTCCTTGTAATGTCCAGATTAATATAGTCTGAACACTTAAACACATCCTGTATAATACACATATTGTATAAATGAAGAGATAGGCCTGCTTATATTTCAACAGTGTTGAGTTTGTTTCTCTGTCTTTCTTTCATCCTGTTGTGTAACATTGACTGTATGTAAATGCCCTCTGTGGCTCGAAGCAGTTCATCTTTTTGACTTTTTGTCTGTTAGCAGCTGAATAAAATTTCCCTTTAAACAAGTATCTTGTATTGAATCAAGGCAGGCAGACATGAATTGATTTGAGGTAGGAGGAGATGAATAAAAACAGTGGGAAATCAGCATAGCTCCAGCCCGACAGCACTCAAATTGTTTACTTATTCTTTTCTGTGAGCGATGAAACACAAAAACCTTGATGCAAGCATTATATTAATCCTTCCCTCCTCTTTTCCTCTTCCTCTTCCTCTTTCCCTTATCCTTTACCCCCTCGTTCCATCCTTCCTTTCGATTTCCTCTACTCTCCCGCCTTTGCAGGTATTACTACAACAAGCGCATTTTGCACAAAACCAAAGGAAAGAGGTTCACCTACAAGTTCAACTTCAGTAAGGTGGTGTTGGTGAACTACCCCATCCTTGACATGGCAAACTCTCCTTTCTTTCTGGCTCAGAATCACTTCAACGGGGGCTCCACAGCACCTGACTGCAGCCCAGAGGTACGACTGGGTGGGGTGGAGGGACTGAGAGAAGAAGGGGGAATGAAAGATAGAAATGCTCTTTTTGACAAATCTGCATATGAAGAAGGGCTGCAGGACAAAAGCACAATATTATCATTAACACACTCCAAGCACTGGATAAACACATCACAAAACTTTGCCTTTTCTTGTAAAGAAGAGAAAAAATTATATGAACAACCAATAAGCTACTGCCTCACGTCATCTTCTTTTCCCTCTTGGATGGAGACCTGTGCATATTTGTCACGCCCTTATGTTATTTTGATGCAGTTGGATGAAATTTCAAGCATCAGTTACTCTCAAATTTAGTGGCACTAATTTTGTAGTGAAGACAAAACTTTTTCTAATTTATTGTGGACACAGGGAGACATGTTACAAACATGTAAACATAGCACAGACATACTGCAGTGAGCCAGTGGGGGGAAAAGTAGCCATCAGGGGGGTCCAACAATTTAAATGTATTAGATTTCAATACTCTTAACAGGCAACGTATCCTGGAAGAGACAGAATTGAAATGGAAATAAATATCTAAATATTTTAATATATAGGGGTCCATAGTATGGAAAAGTTTGGGAACTTATGATATAGCATGGACTATTTTTTTAAATCCCACTTCTTATTATTAAAATGGTAATTACTGTGTCATCAGCAGACAAAAGTTTTTGTTATCTATCCCAGGTTAATGTCTGGCAATCCTGAAAACAACAGAGTGAGTTTGTTTTTTTATGTAACAGATAAATAAAAGCAGCTTTCACCTTGTTAGACACAGTGAAAAAATAACAATGAAGAGACCATTTGGCTTTAAATATCCAAATGAAAACAATTTTAGATTAAAAGAGATTATGGGTGAATTCTAACAGAAAGTTGAAGGGCAACATGTCTAAATTTTGAGACTAAATAAACACAGAAAATCAAATTATTTGAATAGCGGGTTTATAACGGTATGTCTGTATTTTGGGGAATGAAAGTTAAGTCGCATCTGATTTTTTTTTTTTTTTTTGTGAAACAAAGAAAGAAAGGTGAAATTGTGCCTCTCTTTGCCTTAATATTTTACGAGTAGGGATTTAATCCAAGTAAATGAAATCCATTTCACTTCAGTGATTTTGCATTTGTATCTCAGGCCCCTGCTGTGCCTTTTTCTGCTTTTGTACAAGAACATTTTTCATTCACTCTTCAGCAGTGAACTCTTTTGAGGGCTCGGATTTTTTTCAGAGACAAAGAGCAGAACAAAAAAGAGCAAAAATGATCTAATTTGGTTGAAAAATAATATTTAATGTCTCTGCTTGTGGCTTTATCAAAGCGTTAATATATTTAGAGAAATTACAACCATGATCAAATCTATTCAATTTTCTATTATTTCTGTCCCAAATTGTGAATATTTTCCAGAAAACTGTTGAAAGCAGACTTCTTTGTTTAAACTTTGATCTGAGAGTCAGCCTGCAGTTTTAATTAACATCTGACGTCCTCAAAAGTGTCTCAAACATGAAAGTACAGTAGGACAGAATCATCCGCCATTTGTCTGTGCTCCTCTTAAGACAGGATAAGGCAACGCAGACTGTGAAGGAGATGCTGGAGGAGGAGGAGGAGGAGGGAGAGGGTTTTAACTTGTCCTTAAAACAAAAGAAGACGTTATCCCCCTCCCGCGCTCATCCCTGTCTCCGATGGCGTATCCATGTGCTATTGATTGAAAATGAAAGAAATTGAAAGCAGAAGGGTGGCGTCAGATCAGATCAATGCTGGGTCATTAATGCGGTTTGTTAAGCAACGTGGATCCCACAGCTCGGGAGTACAGTCTCGCCTTTCAAAGTTACGTCGCTGAGGGGTGACAGATACTATTGATCCAAAAGTCCTGCTCGGGGAGAGAAAAATCCTCCCTTTGTCCCCGTCATTCCTGAGATTCAACTGATCCGTTTATTTTACCTTTGCCTCCTTCTGCTTTAAACAAAAACACAGGCACACAGAGCTGCCCTACATCCTGAATGCGTGTCACTTTCTAAGATCTCAGTCCCATTCTAGCTGTGTCCCTTCTCCCTCGCTCATCCTTTGTGCCCACAGTCTTAATCGCTGCTCTCCATTTGACTCTGAACTCATCTTGCCTTTGACTTTTTGAGCCTCTGCGTCCTCCCTGCGTCCCTTTTCTCCCCGGAGTCCAGTGACACCTCTTTTTATCCTGTCCTTGCTGCAACTTCACTATTTGCATCGCACTCTGCAGGGTGCTTGACGTGACTTTGTCCTGCACAGCACAACTGTCAGGGCCTGACAATATGGACCAAAGAATACCGTACATTTCTTAGCTGGACGGTGATACCCAAAGTACATATTAGTTTTCTTTAAATGGTTGTTACAATACAAGTATTATAAACTTTAATTAGTTTTTAATAAAAATCAACTGATACTGATACCTGTTTAATTCAATGTGAACAAAAACTACAGTCTTTGACACTCCAGGTTGGGCAAATCTCAACTGAACAAAGCAGATTTTATCATATTGAGAGAGATGGTTTTGTAGAGCAGGGAAAATATACAGAAATGTTCCCATCATATTTGTGCAATTTAGACTTTGTTTTAGAATTTTCCTACAGTGTTGAACTTGAAAGTTGAATGGTGATTCACAATTGATATATTGATTTGTTTCCAGGAAAAAAGTAACTGATACCCCTAAAAAGAATAGCAGCCCTTAAACACCGAATGTTGGGTAATTTGTCTTTAAAATGTTTGGAAATTGCAAACAAACTACTACACACAATCTAATTTGTAGAAATACATTGACAACATTTCTTTGAGGTTGTCAAATTCTCTAAATCAAATTTAAATTATTTAAGGACCGGAGTTAAAGCATAGTCAAGTACAAAAAACCTTAAATCTTAAAATGCTCATATTTTTTTAAAGAGAGAGAGCACTCTCTAAGTTTCACAAATATGTTGGCAACATTTGGAAAAATAAGTGAAACTCACCAGAAGTTCTTCACAGGTTCCACATATGACGTTGCCGTCATATGTGCTGGATTCTCCAGATTCCATACCTGTAACACGGCAGGTCTATTCTGCAAAGCTTTAAGTTGGCATATTTGTTACAAGTCAGAAAATTTAGAGGCCAGTCGAGGTCCTTTGATGAGAAAGAGACAGAAGCTACAAGTGTGGTTTGGTTGTGCTGAAAGCCTCTGACTCCACCGTAACAAGTGTGAATGACAAAACATTGATTCAGGTTTTTGATTCTGCTCTTCCCAAACACCGTCCATGTGATGTTTCCTTGATGGACATGAACTATGTTTAATAAGAATGTGAAACAGATCGTTTAGTCTGTCAGTTCAGGATAGCAGCATCTAAAGTCCACAAACACATTTGTTAAAAGTGATTGAACTGAGGTGCCACCTCTCCCCACTATTTCCAGACTCAATACCAAGTCTTAAACATTTTAAATTAATGAATTTGCCAATGTTGGATGTTAAGACCTTTGTTATTAGGATCATTTCTATATTTCTGGTTTGAAAAAGTTCTGTAAACATTTTGTAACCATGTGTTTCAAGATGATGAAAATTATTATTTTAATGATAAGTGGTTTCAAAACATACAGAAATGTATTGATGTTAGGTCATAGTTTTAAAAATATGTTTGCAGCATTTGGAAAAGTGGTTGGAACTGACCAGGAGCAACTTCTCCAACTGTTGCCAATGTATTTGTTTTATTAAGACATTTCTCTCTCTCTCTTTGTAAAAATGTGACTCAGTATTAAAAAGCTTATATATCTCTTGATAACATTGAAAATCATTTTGTTTTTATTCCTGATTGAAACAGTGTGCTGGAATTTGTGATTTGGATACCTGAAAACAATAAATTCTTGAATATTGAGGCTTTAGGACTTCTGTTCTTGTTTAGGTATCAAACAGGTATCAAGGTAGTTTCATTTTTCAACTAGTTATATAACCAGATAAATAATTAATACTAAGTCCTCCATCAACATCAACATTTCAAAAAGACAGTCTTTACTGTCTGTGGTTCCTACATATGAACAGAGCTTAAAGCCTGTGATTTCATTTTTAACACGTTTGTTTTCTAAATTGATATAAACAACTGTCTGAATTTATTATATTTATGTTTTTGTCGTTGTTGTTATAGGCAGCATTGGTTGCAGACATTTTCCATGAGTTTTTAGATGGTGAAATCATTATTTTAATGATGACTGTTGTCAAAAAGTTCAACAGCTGAATGATCTACAGTCACATTTTGGCCAAAAAATGGAGACCATGGTCTAAAATACTTTAAATGTTTGCAACACACAAGTTTTAAGGAGACTTTTCCAAATGTTGCCAGTGTTGCTTTTGTACAATTTAGGCAGTGTGTAACATCAAAATAATGGAGGGAGTTTTATTTTTTTGAATAAAATCGTAATCAAAGACAAAAATGTAACAACCTCAATACACTTAAATGTGCTGAATGTTTTTGTACACATTAGACAATTTAAAGGAGTGTGTCTGACGTTTTTTTATTGTTATTATTAAAAACAATAGAGCTCCCAATGCTGGGGTTTTAGAATTTCCAATTTGTTGCAGTGGTATCAAAGGATATAAATATAATGTTATTGTTCCACAAAAATGAAAACACTCCTGAATTAAAGAATACGGGAGTACAACAGTAAGTCCCCATTTGATTGGCATTATCAGATATTGCTGGTGGTTCTTCTTGGAATTATTTTTACTGATTATGAAACCTGGAATCTTTTTTAATTTGAACATCAGCATAAACATTATCGATAAAAAAACTATGTATTCGTTTGATGAAAGGTGGATCCCCAGGATGACATTAGCTCTTGTTGGGAAAGTACATGTTCTGATGTGTCCTCTCTCTTTTGTCCTCCGTGTCTTTGTCACTCAGGCCATACAGTCCCTGTTTCCTCGTTTGCCGGACTCCAGCAGGGCATCGTCCCTGTTTGATCGAGGGACCACAGCACCAGGCCCCGAAGGAGACAAGCTAAGGCTGGATACGTTTCCTTTCCTCAGTTCAGGTGAGAAGAAGAGCAGGAATCTTTTAGTGTACCAGAAACAAAACCCACTTTCTCTTTTTCTTGAGGAGGGAAAGACAGCTTGTATGGAGGGCATATAGGCACTGCACACAGAGAGGAGGAAGGAAGGAGGAGATGGTGGAGGAAAAGAGCGAGAGCAGGGAGAGGAATGAGGATATGGGGAGGCATGAACATTTATTGTTAAAGGAAATAAGAGAGATGGCTGTCCCATTGCAGCCCGGAGTGAGGCTGTGCTTCAGGTAAGAGAAAGTCCAGGTTAGATCCTGAATTATGCATCTCAGCGCTGGTGCAAAACAGGTTGAAGGTTGAAGATATCATCCACCTTTTTTACACTGTTGTCCACATTTGGAGGTTTCTTCACAATGCAGGAAATGCAGCGTCGATTTTTGCACGTTTCTCTAACACATCTGCCTTTGTTTGTTCTCTCTACGTGCATCAGAATGTGTAAGCCACAGAGAGAGCGCACAAACAGATGTACCCTCACAAACATGCACTCTTAATCACACAGCCTGCTTCCCCTCGTCTTTTTTTTTTTTTTTTTTATTCCTCCCTCCCCACTCTGTTTGTCCTCAGGTCCTTTTCCCCCCCTTCCTCCCTTCTCACCCTCCTCTCCCTCCCATGTGTCCCTGCTGTCCTAATCCCTTCCCAGTCAGGAAGGCCCTAATTGAGGGTGCAGGCTTCAGTTTGTGGCCTGTGGGCGCCCATTACTGTGTTTTCATAAGCAAGTGAGGCCTGCCTGACTGATTCAATATTCATGTGTCTGCCAGCTACTCCTGGCCCAGCACGCAGAGACTTCAGCACTGTCAAATTAGCCCTGCATAGTAAATAACAGAGTGAGAGAGAGAGAGAGAGAGAGAGAGAGAGGAGGGAGGGAGGAGAGGTGGAGGGAAAGGAATCTTTGAGTTGGTTGTCAGTTGGAAGGAAGTACAGTAGGTCGAGCGGCAATGCTTTTGTTTGTTCATTAAAATTGAATTTCGAGCATCACCTCAAGTTTACCTCCTCTCTCTGCTAGCTAACATGGAGCTGCATTCAGATATGATTTTTCATTTCCCTCGTCTTTTGTCTCTTAATTCAAATTGAATCAGCCGGAAGTCAAAACAGTTTAAGGGAAATTGATGGACCATGTGTAAAGTTTCTTTTCCTTGTTGTTGAACTCTGGAGTGCAGGTTCTGTCCTGTTGGAGCATTTTTTACTTATAAGGATGCACAAAATAATCAACATTAAATCAGCACTGATAGATAAAAGCTCAAAAACTGATCAACATTTAGGGATGCACTACACTGGTATTTGTCTGCCAATATAGGCTTATTTTTTCTAACTTAATTTAGCTGATATCAAGACTAATTATTAGAAATAACTGCAGGTGTATTTTTATTTTAAACCTACATTATATACAAACTATATTTTCAACAATGTAGTAAAACCAAGCTTCATCTGCTCTTTCTAGAGCTTAAAGCCACAGTGATGTAACAGCCTGCAAACAGGAAATTGACCTTTCTATGAAGCTTATACATTCAAATTGAATTAAATCCTCCAGTTTGGCGAACAAGTTGCTAAAACACCCCAACTTTGTTGCCGGTATATACATAGTGATTAAATATCAGAAGTAAATAAATCAGCGGAAATGATCACATCTGCAAACCAATTATCTGACTTGAGAATCATCTCAAGTTGTTGAGAAAATGTTTGCCCTTAGTTACAGCTAATCTGTTAGCTGTAGATGTGGGCTACATGTGCAGTGAAATTTGTGGAGTTTAAAGGGACAATGTGTAGTGTTTTAAGTAATTTATGAGCTAAAACAATGTCTGCATTCATAAATATGTCCTCATTTGTGTCAGATTGCCAACAATCTGCTTTGTCCTCCTGAGCAAAGAATTTCTTATCTGTGTTTACATAGAACGGGTAAGTCGTATAGAGTCTTCCATGTCCTTCCAGTCTATAAAAACTATGAACAGCCGAGAGGGACATAAAGTACTATGTAGTACTACTGGCTAAGGCTAAAAGCATTTTCCCTCAGAGCCAGTGTGAGTGAAACAGAGAAAGAACACAGCGAGACACGCTTCAGGGTTAATTTTGACAGCACTTTTTAATTTAGTTTTAGTCTTTAGTCTTTTGCCTAAAATATCGTTTAGTTTTAGTCATAATTTAGTCTTCTAAATTGTTTTAATTTTAGTCTAGTTTTAGTTGATGAAATTTCACAACATTTAAGTCAACAAAATCTACTGTAAATATAGTCGACTAAAATCTGAAGTGTAAAGTGTAAGGCATTTTTTGTGTTTCCTTGAATTTCTCAAGTCATGGTTTACACTTGGATCCCACCACCACGAAGCTAAGGCAGTTGTGATTGGACGTCCCTCTTAACTCATCCAACCTTTCCACACAACCAAAATAGCTGTGGGATTAGCTTGGATATATTCCTAACTTGTCCCTACTTTCTACATGGCGAACTTGGGTCTGAATGGATTAAGTCTCTGTCAAACATTTTAGTCTAGTTTTTATCTGTTGACAAACATGTCAGTTACTTTAGTTTTAGTTTTTGTCAATGTACACTTTTTTTTTTAGTTATAGTCTAGTTTTTGTCAGGGGAAAAAAGGTTGTTGACAAAAACTATGACGAAAATAATTAGTCGACAAAATTAACACTGATGCGCTTGTCACTTCCCCGGCAAATTTGAAAGCCTAACACTAATGATTTAATGCAGTTTACAGTTTGTTTGAAATAACGTACCTCTTCACCAGAAAGAAAACTCAATGAAGTGTTGGATGACATGTTGATGTAGCTTCTAGGCACACGGCAACTACTGTAGAGTTCAGTGGTTGTAACGCACAATTTGAAAAAGCGAGGCAGTAGAGAGCACTATTCATTTGATTGCAAAATACAGTTTCACCACTAGATGGGAGAACAAACTACACAGTGTGGCTTTAAACAGTTAACGTTAATCATTAGGGCAGTGCTTCTTAAACTGAGGGTCACGGCCCACTGGTGGACCACAGAGATACTACAGGTGAGCTGCAAGAGTTCATTTACAATAACTGAAAAAAAAACACATTTTCAATGATCAGAAAATGCTGACTTACCTTTTTAAGTCCTCAAACTCACAGAAACAGCCTGAAGATTTAACTTGTGAACTTTTTATCATTTAAATTGTCTGACAAGCAGAACCATGGCCACACTTCATCTGGTGTTGAATTTTCAGTGGACAAAATATGAAAGGAAATATTGCATCAAAGTGCTCATACTGAAATCCGTCCATGAAAATGAAACAAGGTGAAAGATACATTGAGTCTCAGGTTGTGGTTATTTAAGGGTTTAAGGTGGCTCCAGGTCATTTTCAGGCTTCATAATGGTGTTCTTACATCGGGTAAGTCTGGTAAAGCAGCAACTGGGCCCACGGTCTGCACCGGGGCCAGGGCAGCAAGTGCACAAGCACAAAATTAGGTTCACTTGTGCCACTTTTGCTGTAGTAGTACTTTTTTGCTGTGTTTTTCTCACTGTACTTCTGAAGGATGACATACCCCTCCTCATTGGTCAGTTGTTGTGCTGCCGAAAGAAAATTGAACTCAACAAAGATGTCAAAGGACAGGAAATTACTAAACACTACTGAAGATTTGGGCATGTGTTCCTAAAAGCATAATTCATGGATATTAAAATAACTATATAACTGCACACGACTGCTCTCTCCTGCTGATTCTGAGGAAGTGGAGGGTTTAGGGGACAGAGTACTTCCAGAGGGGCACTTGAAAGTTGTTGCTGAGGGTCATGATGCCGTGTTAATCTGACCGTGAGTTAAAAAAAACAAACATAGACCTACCTCTGTTTTTTTTTTACATTCTCAGTTTTTAAATCAGAACTGATTCATATTCCAGTAATGAATGACACTCATAAGAAAAATTAATTTAGCAGCTTCATTATCTTCTTTCATAAGGTCAGTAAAAAAAAGACCATCAAAAAAATCTGAAAAAAAAAACAAAATAAAAAAAAGGAAATAAATTAAAATTAAATGAAAGAGAAGAAAAGTTAAACAAAACTACTTAACTAAATTAAGCCCACCCCGGAGATAGAGATCTCCAGTGATTTACCGAATATTTATTTATACCCAGTTATTTAAAACACAGAGAGAAAAAATATTAAAATGATCACCACTCAAATTCTTAATTCTTGAAACATAATAATTAGGTTAGGTCCTAGGAACAGGAAGAGTTGGTCATGTTTGTGTTTCTCAGGGATCTGCCCTGCAAAGCTGTTGTCCAAGAAGAAGAATTAATTCTTACTTTAACTTGATTTTAAAAGGGAACCACAGAGCTCGGCACTGATTTAACCCTCAACTGCCCTAAAAATATTCCTATAAAAAGAGGAATCATTTTATTCTGAAAGTCCAGAAAACTTCAGGAAAAGGGAGAGTTTTATTTGTGCACTACAGAGCTCACTCTGTGTCAGCAGCCTGCCACAGTGCTGGTATTGTGAAGCATGTTTTAAATTTGACAAAATCTGTATTTGTAATTACAAATAAATACAATTACAAATTTAGTTCATTTGATTATCTTTTTGTTTTTGAAAATGATACATTTAGAACCAAATGTTTTTCTTAATGATAACAAATAGGCTGTCACAGTTCAAGTGTCACGTTAATTCTGGCACAGGAGGGACTTGATGTCCTTGATGATACAAATACTGTTTATTAATATTTGTATTGCTGTCAGCTACAAAGTAAAGAAAAGTATCTGCATATCTGGTCAGGGCAACATTGGATATCATTCATTCATATATATTTAACATCTGCAGGTTCTTTTCTTCATTATGGCTATCACCAAAATAAAATCAAAATAAATCCCAAACAAAACAGCTGAAAAAAACAGAATAACAAAGAGGACACAATAAATGAAAACCGGTTTACATGTGGAAAAGTCGTAAGAAGTCTAATCAAGCCCTTCACTTTCAGGTTAGTTTTTATCAGACCCCCTCTCTGAAATCACACAGTGGTCTCAGCAGCAGCAGCATTTTTAATGACCACAGACACACTGTGACTTTTTTTTTTTTAATTTATGTGACACGCAGAGATAATAAAGCATTCTGAGGAGGAACTCTGCCTGATGAGTTCTTGTATTTGTGTGATCTTTGGTTTGTATCCTTGTGTTCACATGTTTGCAGCAGGCTGAAGTGTGTGTCTCACAGTCCTGGCATGCATAAATGAACCATCAGGTTTTTGTTGAAGGCAGCCGTGCCAGCTTTGGCCCCTGTGGCTTCTCATTAGACTTGCTAATACCGCTGAGCATAATTAGCGAACATTCTTGGATGTTGTATGTCAAGAAACCTTTGGCCCTCTTGAGCGCTAACCTCCGTCTCTGATTCCTCTCCATCCTAGGTGCCCCGTGTTACTCCAAACCCCCGTCCCTCCTGGGCCCGTACCCGCGCAACCCACCCTTCGACTACCCCTGGGGCTTCAACCCCTACCTCCCAGGGGCCTTCTCTCTCAATAACTGCCCCAAACTGCCCCCTGGCTCGCTTTACCCCTCCCAGTTCTACCCCAACCCTCTGCAGACCAGCCTCTCCCAGCTGCCTCACCCCTTCTCCTCCCTGCTCCCCCCAGGGGAGGCAGGTGGAGGTGAGAGGGGGGCGGCGGGGCAAACTGGAGGCACAAACGGCACTGCGGGGTGTCAGCCAGTCAGACTGTGCCTGCCACCGTACCCGGGGAGCCTGTCGATGGGTCGGACTGACATCGGGGTGTCACTGGGGGAGAGGGAGAGGGTGGAGGTCAATCCCCCAGGCTCGGGGATAGGTTTGGGTTTGGGAGCGGTGGGACTGGGAGCCGGAGCGGTGACGGGCCAGCAGAGCCCCACAGAGAGGAGAGGAGGGGTGAAGCAGGACCCGGAGTCAGACTCAGACCTGGAGATCACAGATCTGAGCGACTGCAGCTCAGACAACGAGAATGAGCACGAGTTCGGCATCGGGAAGGAGCCCAGCCTGGCCAGCCGATCACGGATACTGCTGGATGGGAAGAAAGGGAGCGTGCTGCCACCCATCTCCTCTCTCCCTCCGCCCGTGTCCCCACATCCTCTGAAGAGCCTGATGCCCCTCACCCCTCCTCCCCCGTCCCTGCCTCCCTCGCTCTCCCCCTCCATTGCTCTGCATGACAGACACAGGGAGACAGAGACTCTCAAAATGATCCACAGCTAATACTTTCTCTCCACCGTCTTTGCCAGTCTGCGCTCTGATAACTCTCTTTTTCTCTCCTTTCTTTTCTCGGAGACACTTTCCTGCTTTAAAATGTCAGCTCCTGATGGACACTTTCTTCCAGGAAAGGCTGTTATGTTCTTTACTGGTGGAATTACTGTTTCCCTGTTTGCTGTGCAAGTTTTTAACTCGCCTTCAGTCCATTACTCTCATCTTTAGGCAACAGTTTTTAAGGTATCAGCTGTCCATCTCACCATCCTGTCCTTTCTGTTTTGATCTCTCACACCAAATGATGGCTCCACGCTTTGTACACTTGCATTGCCAGCAAGGACTCGACAATTTGCTGTCTGCGGCCGAGCTATGATAGAAGGCAGCGAGGTGGTAAATTACAGCACGGCAACAAACATTAACAAACAACATCCCTGTACTAACAGAACAGAACAACAAATAATGCTCCAATCGATCCAATTTTACACATTTGTCCTGTAATTCTCCAGATTTGGACCATGTACTAAATCACTATAAGTTCTTAGACGTAATCAAATGCTGCCACCTAGTGGTCATTTAACGGAACATCTCCTGAAGCCAATTCTCTTCATCTTCTCCCTGAAATCCTGGGAGAAAAAATGTTTCCACCAACTTTATTTTGCACTTACTTTGAAATTCTGTTGTTTCTTGCGAGATGATTTGAATGTTCAAATCTTTATTTTAATAGTGATAACTGTGATAGTGTGTGAGTATTTATTTTGTCCTGTGATTTAAGTATTTTCTGCACATTTTCTAACGAAAAGGGAAAGAAAAAGAGAGCCAAGGAAGCTGGACCAATCTAGAAATTTGTATGAATATTTCAGTGTATATATTTTATTATGGTGTACATTACATTTAATTATTATTCACTATGATAAGATTTAGCTGTATTGTTGTGATTTAATTCCGTATTTAAACATGTTGGATAAATTATAAGCTTAGGTGTATCAAAGTTTAAATTATTAATGCCAGAAGATCTGCACTCTGAAGATGTTTTTCTACGATGAGGACAGAGTTCACACTGTGGGAATTGTCTCACCCCAATTAATCGTGCCCTTTGGTCATTTTTGCCAGCTGCCCAACGTACAAACCCTTTGGGTTCAAAAATATGCCAGTAGACTTATTTTTATAGTTAGCATTCACCAAGTGTAACTGTAATGTAATTAGTCTAATGTGAATAATATTGGTCTTTGCATTTTCTTTTTTAAATCCTCTCCTCCAAATCTGTTTTTGATTATTTTTCAATCAGTGCTTTTTGTCCGCCCCAGCAGCACGCCAATTTGGTTTGCTCGAGGACATGAAACAGTGTTGAAAAATAATTCAGGAACAGTTTATCTCTACTCAAACAGATCTAATGAAACAGCCATTTTCTCAGCACAGAGTGAACACTAAAGCATATTGTACAGCTTCATAGCCTTTATATCCGGTGGTTTGTCAAACAGTGGCGGTATACGATTCGTTGTGAAAGCTCTATTGTAAAGTTAATGTAAAGTTCTATGTTTGTTGAGTTGCTACAGGACAAAAGGCCTCCAGTCACCTCCTCCGACTAACAGCTGTAAATACTGTTTCCTCTGTGTGTATATGTGTGTGTACACATCCCAAAACAACAATGCAGTGCTTTTACCTGTCATCTCTTTGTTTTACTGTAAAGAGGAAAAATGGAAAGTGGCAAAAAAGAAGAAAAAGATAAAATATCTTCAAAGCAATAAACATTATTCTGGAAAGTGACTGTTGTTGACTCTGAGTTTGTTCATCAGTGTAGTTATTTCGCCTTTACTGAGTGAAATATAAACAAAGTGATTTGAAAATAAATTTTACACTAGGTCTGATGCTCAGTGAAAGGATTGTTTTCTGTAAGAACTACCAACAGTGACATGCATATTGATTACAAGATAATCATAGGAAATGTTTAGGAAATGGAGAATCCCCATTTTATTTATTTCCTTTTATTTAAGAAGCATCTGTATTGATGGTAAAAATTAATGATAGTGACATGCATTATACACATGGTACCAATATCAAATGTCCTTGACATCCATTTTTGGACAGTTAATTGTATTAATAACCTAAAATTGCAGGTAAAGACCCTCAGACTGCACAAATGCACTGAAATAATTTGGAGAGTAAAAGGAACTAACAGACTTGTCACTTCTCAACAAGCTTTTCCAAATATTTCCAACACATTTTTGCTACTAAGATAGTGCTCTCTCCCTCTCTTTGGATTAAGAATAAGACTGAAAATCATCTAAGTTCTATACTTAAGATGACACCAACCACTAAAATGACACAAAACAAGAGTATAGATTAAGAATATCTTGGCAACCACTGTATTATTTTATATAATGTAACAATCTATCAATGTACTGTACAATTTACACCGTGTGTAAAGGTTTTACTGAAATATCTAATACCTAAAAGCAAAACAATTACAGAGGACTCAGAATAATATTTTTTTTAGAATCATGTCAAAGTTTATAGTTTGGTTTTAAGAAAATGTGTTTCTTTTTGGTAAAAATAATTATAACAATAATAATGGAATTTTTTCTCCATATCCCTCAGACCTCTAAAAAAAACCTTCACTTTCAAATTGATTGAATTTTAAATGCTTAGTTAGTTATTATATTAATATGTCAGATGTGACTGAATGTGTGATGAACTAGCAGGAAAAAGCATCAAATGAGTGAGGAACACATTAAAATGAATCAGCAGTTAAATTACTTCAGACTGAAATTACATTTTGTCTGAAAGCTGTGCTGCTTATCTTTGCATCATCTGTTTAACTTTTTAATTGTACTATTTGATTGCACTTCTTAAATGTGAATATGTACATTATTTATGATAGCTATAATAACAGGGACATGACAAATATAAATAAATAATGTTTAGAGAATGTAGGCTTACAGTGCTTGAACATCTGCATACTGCGTCATTATTTAAACCTTTTTGAAAACGTTATGCCTTAATGTTCCCTGTAGAAGTAACATTCTATCAGATGCCGAAGTTAAATCAGCTAATTACAGAAAAAATTAAAGATCCTTAACCTGTGCGCTGACCAGTGAAAACACAATGGATATTTTCTCTATCATTTTCTGACCACTTAAAAAGTCAAATAACAGTCCAGTTTGATTCAGCTCTTTTAACTGATCTGGTGACCACAGTTTAACCCCTAAACAGGCAGATGCTCTTTCATTTCAGGTCCACAACATGTTTCAGGTGATTACTGAAAAACCTTAATGCTACATATTAGCTGTTATAATGTTATGGTGTTATTAATCATTATAGAACTATTAAATATATCTGAATCTAAATATATCTGATTATTAAGCAAGGCAAAGACTCTGTATTTATCAATGAAATGGTGGGACCACAAACAGAGGCTTGGGGAGGTGGGAATTAATAAAACTGATATGATCCTAATGTGGCAGTTCTTTGTTAGATGAAGGCTTTTCACACACATATATACTGTATATACAGACATATAGATGTACATCAGTTATGTCAGATGGGAGCTCTATCATGGACTCTAAAAGCGGGGGTCAATGGGGAAATCTAACAAATGCATTAATGACTGTAAAGCAACACAGTTTCTTTAACTTCACATTTGTCAATAATGTTGTTTAAGCCCATAAAGTTTTGTTTTCTTCCCATTATGAGTGATAACGCTGAACCAAATCAAGGATGGAGAACAACTCCACTGAATGTAATCATTACAAAGATCATGAGACATCACAGAGAAACTGTAGCAGATCTTAAACAGACTTAGTGTTTACCAGATACAGATGAGTTTATTGTTTTTGCTCAAGTTAATTCAAGAGTTGAGGTCAATCTGTCTGTTCATGATCGAGCAGTTTATGTTCACGTTTGTCCACGAGGTGGCGCCAAGAATCCATAAAGATCAGAGACACTGTTTTCTATGGAGACTCCGATTTCATCTTAGACAAAATGTTCTTTATTGTGCAAAGGGATCTTTCATTTGTATTGGGGCGAACGCTATGTAGATCGGTGGTTTTCAAACTTTTGTTGTGCCCTAAGTACACCTAAAAATCAAACCACTATCTGGAGGCACACTAAATCCATATAAACGCAATATATCCTGTTCTATACATGTAACAGTATCCAATCAATCCATGCATATTTATTTGCATTTAGAGATTAATGAAATCTAACAAATAGCTGTATTACTTGTGAAATATTTATACAAATTTAAAAGAAAAACATTAGATTTTTTCATCCCTGAATTTGGGAACATTTAAGCTCGAGAGATCCGTCTTAAAAATTAGTAAAACCAACAAACTAGAGAAACCAAATTGTAATGATTTCCTACTTCCTTTCATTTTGTTAACAGGCAAAGTCAGAGTTCTATTGAAGAATAAATAAGAGCTTTGAGGACACAGAACATGCAGGTGTAAATGCAAATCAGTGCACCTGAATACTTATTTGTGTGCCTTGAGTCAAGTCTAGGCACTCGACTTGACTATTTTAACATTTTGGTGATACCCTGCAGGATTTCAATATGTAATAGATATAAAGAAATGCAATACAATATCTTGCACAATATGTGCATATCTCCATAGCAGGTTTACAATAGGAGCATCTCCAACTTGTCTCAAATGTACCATGAATATTGGATGTACAATACATTGTCTCTGGAATGTGGAAAAAATAAAATTATTTTGAAGCAATACTGACAGAAGAAAGCATGGCTCTCAGACATCTGTCCCATTGTCCTCTTGTTTGTGTGTTAGGCCATATAACTCAACATTTGAAGGGCTATACGGAAATAATTCAATTTTTCTGATGCTTGCCAGGAAGACTGTAATGACATAGTGAGTTGGGAATGAATATGCATCTGTTCAGCTGTGGAAATCTCTGATATCTGATGTTATTACTCTGGAAAAATTGACATTACATTAGAGGAAGGTCTTATCTTTTTTGACAAAAATGGGAGAAACTGAGCACTTCAAATATTAAGTGCAGTTAAATATAAAGTGACTCCTTGAGCTCAAGGATGTTTCTGTTGGACAGTACACATCTGTACCATCCTAGGCGAGTACACATTATCTCAGAGGTTTTCATATGTTCAAAAAAACAGCAGTCAGGACTAATATGAGACTACACTGCAAATCAGAAAAAGGAGTTCATCTATGGAGCGGCTGCACTAAAGAAATGAAGACAAGTACAACAATAAGTAGGTTCAAAAACATATTTAAAAATACCTGACTAGGATGGTATAAAGTAAAAGACAAGGGTGTGCCTTGAAGTAGTGTTCATCAAATTAGCTGGATTTGTACTGTGGGGAATGTTTAGATTTTCTGTTACAGTTTTGCTGTTGGCTGGACCAAGCTGTATCATTTGTTGTCTCTTTGAATGCCTGAGACTTAAATTTTTTGAGTTCATGTTTGGAAAAAGGGGTAGGACTAGATATGTTATTTACTTCATCCTACACCCTTTCGAACGAAAAAAGGAGGACTCATGAAAAATAAAGATCATGATATGTTGTTTGTCTTTTTCTGGACCAACTGTCGAGATACTTTGTCGAATACTGTGGAGCTTTATTGTTATTACTGTTATTAATTTGAAAATCAATCAAAACAATGTAAAAAAAAATAGTGGGGGAACTGGTCGTATGTCATTATTATTTTATGGGGGCTAAAATGGGATTTGGAGGGGCTTCAGCCCCCCTTAAAGGAGAGCATTTATGTGAAGGTGTGCAGAATAAAGTGTAACGGGGGGGAAGGGTTAGCCTGTGACACAGTGCGGAAACAAGCCCCGAAACTACTTTTTAAATGCTGCCTCTCTAATTATTAAAAAGTTATCAAAAGGAAAAAAGAATTCGTATTACAACATGTTTTTGCACTTTAAGGAATATGTTAACGAATATAATTTGTCTATGTAAATAAGTTGTGTTGTCTGAGTCTAGTCCTGTGCGGGTTTTTTTCGTGTGTACTTCCGCGTACAATGTTTTTTTTCCCCACTGACACACGACAACTTTCGAACAGGAAACCTATCTGACGCTCCGACGGTCGATTTCTCTGTCTTTACGGGTGAGTCCATGATTAAAACACGATACTTATGAGCTGCATGAGTAGTTTTATGTTGTCAGGGTTTGTGTGTTTGATTTTCGGTCGACGTGTTTGTTTTACCGACAGAAACGGTTTACCCCCGTTACCCTCCCCTGTTGTAGCGCGAGCTGCAGACGTTGAGTGCTCATACAGGAATGCTGAGCCCGGCTGGCTGCAGACACACCGACTCATGTTTGGATAAAAAAAGCAAATCGTATCAACCTAACTTAACACATTTTCAATGTTTCTAGCACGGGTCTTGCTTTAAATGTTGTTCTGCAACTTTCTGCCCGCGTCAGAGTCAGTTTTGTAGGTAAAATAACCTCAGGTAGCAGAGTTTGACCGAGTGTGTTTTCCTGGGAAAGTCATCCAGGACTTTACTGCCAGTCTTGTTTGGGTCTGATAGTGAACCACAAATCACTTTAATATGCTCAAAGGGAGTTGTGCTGTGTCATTGGTAGTCAGCTTGGAATTTATAGCAGGTGACCTTGTGAAATTTTATGTTTTCTTCGAAAGTATCCCTCAGACATTTATTGCAGAAGTTCTGTGGTTGTTTCTTAAGAGGAAAACAGAGCTCTTGTAGGCTTTATAACACTGTTTACATCTCATAGGACAGAGTTTGGAGTTTTCTGGACGACTTTTAGCGCTGCACTGAACATTATGGTATATTCATGTCTATCAATCAATCTAGATTTGTTTAGAGCCAAGTGATAACACATTTTATCTCCAGACGCTCTACATATGTAATATGTAATTAATAATGTCATTAAGAGAGAAGTAGAAGGATAGAGAGGCGGGCAGAGACAAATGACAGTGATACAGTAAAGTAAAGTAGTTATAACTGAAATCCATGTTCATAGTTTGCTATAACATTATAATTAACAACTATAATTATGAAGTGGAAGGGACTGATGTTGGTTGTCAAATGTCTTTGAAATGCTGTCAGGCAATTAAATTTATGAAAGGATCATGAAACTAAGTGATGTTGAGTTGCAGATTCACAAAACAGTCAGCAAAGCTCATTAAGTTCATTTATGAAGTCCGTTATTTCTCTCTTTGATGGCCCATAGAATTACATTTAAGAAACGTCCCATCGTTTCAGGTTACAAATTAGACTATATGATCTCTGAAGGATGATAGGTCTGCATGATATGAGAAAAACATTTGATGTGTGATTACGCCAGAAAGCTCCACAACAGAAACCTGAATTTTAATAATTTAACAAAAGATAAAGAGTGTAATAAGCTTTAACTTACAGGGTCAAATAGTTTGATACAACACTTGCAGCTGCAGCATGTTTCTTCTGAATCATCCAAGAAACTTTCTTCTCTACAATGACTCAAATTAAGATTAAGGTAGCTAATAGCCAGCCTTGGTTTCATCTGACAGCAGCAAAAGTACACCACAATGGTACCACAATGGTACTTGACCAAATTAAAAAAGTCATTCTTAGCTTATTGTGATGAATTCAGATTGCTGTGATGTGTTGATTTTGCAGCCTTATAATGCAGTAATGATAGAATTGCAATTAGCCGAGCAGCCCTGATGGGCAATCAAGAAAATAATCTCAGGAGAGATCTAGGAAATATGGATGGGATATGAGAACCAGTTCCAGTTGAGAACCATTAAGAACTAGCTTTAGGAATCAATATTATTTGCCTTTGTCCTTAATCATCAGTGCTGTAGATCTGTGTGCAGTCAGCATGAACGACACAAGCAGTACAGAAAAGGATGACGGCAAAAAGACAGACGAAAGAACCAGTCTGAAGCTTTCCTTTAATTTAAAAAATATGATGATAACCGAGAAATGAGCAATGTCTGCCTTTGTGATTTTGATCAGTTCTGGGCATACATGCAAAATTCTGAAATACATGTTGTTGCAGCACAGCATTAAATTACACAGAAAACCTGTGTATGCCCACTTATGCAACAAAAAAAAAGTCATAGAACTCAATCAAGGAATCAATACGAATGGTAGTGTTAGGTAGAACTGATCATAGCATTGCCAATAATTAAACCTTATCAATCCTCAACCCTAGATTAAATGCACTGAATCTTCCTTTTTTTAATCTTGAATCTTGAATTTCCATTGAATTGGGATACACACCAATCAAAGAACAAAGTTATCTCAACTTTTGATAACAAATAAATGATTTTTTGGAGTTGCTTCGAGTACAAACACTGTTATTTATTGGCTTGTTGTACCAAAATATGATGATAGTCCAGGGTATAAAAATATGTTTCCTTCCAAAAAAACAAACAGGTTTTTTCTCTAATAATATGTGTGGTGAATGCACAGCATAACTGCTAAAATAACTTGGAGCTTCTCATCAAGACGTTTGTTGTTACATTCAGCATTTTTGTCAGAGAAAAGCAGTGTTGGCAGGAAAGAGAGCCTAATTGTGTACCCTGAACTACCAGGTTATCCCCACAGTTCTGTAAGAGTGGTTTAAAGTTGAACAAATTCATGATTCATGCAGCTTGTCCTTTATTGCTTTAAGTAGCGAGAACTTAACATTTGCGATATTGTGTTAAAATGTCATTTTGGTGGTTTAACTGCTCTGTCCTTTTGAAACAATGGTGCTCAGCAAAGCGATTAAGATTAAAGTAATCAGTACCAGATCAAGCCTTTGTTTTGCTGTAGTGTATTCATCAACTTTGTTTTTGTTCAACATGAAAAGAGGCTACAAGCATACGGCACAGTTTGACCCTCACAGCCGTCCCCCGTCCCCCGTCCCCTATACCCCTCAGCCTATATAGAGAGGGGGGTGCTGAGTGCAGACAGCGCTCAGTAATTAGTGTCTGCATATAATTGATTAGCCCTGATGCTATTGCTTTGTGAAACAGAGGACATTGTCTGTGAGGAATAGGCGAGAGCTTCCTGCGCTCTCAGGAAACTGCATCACTGTACATCTAGCAGCGTGGCTTCATTACTGCTCTGCAGTCATTAAGTACTGACAGGGGGCTGAAACAGTGTGGTGGGGTGGGGGGGTGGGGGGGGGTGGGGGGGGGGGGATACAATGCAAACGTCTTCATGTTTTAGCTGAATGACTGACATAATATCACATCTTAATGGAAAAATGAAACATGAACAGACCACCTGATTGTAAAATGATTAATGATAAAATCACTCCATAAACAAATTAAATGACATGATGTCTTCAAATTTGACTTAAAGAACCTTTACTGTGCTTTTTCCAATGTTATATGCCCTGTAGTGCCCAGGTCTCCTCTATGGGATAGGGTACTTCTATGCACTTGACAAAAAGTCAGTGGCTTCAGGACTTCTCCCTCTTCCACCGTTTACAGCAGCACTAGCTACCAAAAATGACAAAAACATCTCTTGTCTGATTTATTTATTCATTTATTGTTTGTGTATTTAAGTCACCTCACTGTATTGGTGTGTGGGTGTGTGTGTGTGTGTGTGTGTGGTGGGGGTGGGGGTGGGGGTAGTACATTTTTATATCATAACGGGTCTGAATTTATTAAGGATTAAAGGTTATGCATAGAAGGCTATAAATTATGATTGACATGGTTAAAAGCCTTGTGGTGTTGCCTTAAGTCCTGTCTAACGTTGCCTCTTGTCTGTTAGTTGGTTGATTTTAGCTTGTAGCGGTGTCTTTAACCTGGTGCATGCTGCTGATTGGACTCATACGCTCCTTTCAGTATCGAAACAGCTGACACCATTCTGATCTTGTCCAATTTTTTTCTGGAGTCCGTGCAGAGTCATTGCAGACCAGCAATTTTAGCACTCAGCATCTTGAGCAAAAAAGTGCTCTCAGTGTCAGCATTTTTTCTGTCTGTTTTTGTCTCACTCTCAGTTGTAAAAGCTAGATGATTTGGAACAGCACTCCCTCCCTTACTGGCTGAAAAAGATGAAGAAAAGGTGGTTTCTCTGTTATATATTTTGTCAAGAACAACAGCAGAGGAGAAACTAATCTGACTCATCTTTTAGAGGGTACAATATCAAAGTTTACATCTTATTCTAATGCCATCACAGGACTCCTGGGCAAAATTTTATCCATAAAGGGAAAATCTTTAGCACACAAAGACACGTATCAGAATCAGAGTCAGAAATACTTTATTAATCCCCAAGGGGAATTTTGGTTGTTTCAGTTGCTCTTATACACAGAATAGCAGTTGGAAATATCAAACAAAGACATTAAATAGATAAGAGCATAACATTTAAATAAAATGAAATGAAAAACATGAAAAATTGAAAAGAAAAATTAAGTTGGCAGGTTGCAACATGAAGAATCTTTGAGCAATATCAACTTCCTTATGATGGAAAAATAAGTAAATTAAGTAGAAGTGAGATTGTAAATACGGCCAATGAATTTGCACTACTAACATTAACTATATTTACAGTATGAATGTAAATATGATAGCACTGTTTGTCCAAAAAGCAAGTTTGACAGGAAGCTACAGTTTGACTATAAGGATATTGCACTGGGTATTACGTTTGCATACTTATTAACAAATATCAGAGGTGTAAATCAGTGAAAAATGTTTTTTCTCCAGGACCTGATGGAGCAGTGATGTTAAAGGGAGGAGTTATCAAGTGTGATGGCCACAGGCAATTAACAGACTTTATGGACTCTGCTGAAATAGGCATTAGCTGACATTCCTAACATCCATTCCAATCCTCTTTAATTATTTAGCTCATTAGAAAAAGTTTACCAAAGTGCTGCACAATGACTTCCAAGCAGAATGAAAGTGATATAAAACAAAATAGAATAAAACTAAGACTGTAAACTATTAATGAAAGCCCACAAAAACATAGCAACGAGCACTGGTAAAAAAGTTCACTGAAACTGACACTTTGGTGCAGCTGGCACAAAAACTGTCAGCTGTGGCCACAGGCTGTGAACAGTTTTTTATTGAGCATAAGACCAAGCACCTTATAAAAAATCGTTCTCTTACTGACGTCAACATGAACTTAATCTACATCAACAATACTGTCTCAACCCACGGCACATGTGAAAATACACCAATACTGAAAACTTAGTGTGTTGCCAAGCCCAACAGTGTGAGTTACCGGTTATTTGTCATGTTTTTATTAATCACTCCTCACGGAACATCAACGGTTTTGTAGCCAGGTTGTTCGTCCAGTTTGTCTTATTTGTGCATCTATGACTTTCACTCCTCAGGGGGTTTGAGAATGAAATAAATGAGCTGCATTTATGAGCAGGCGCATATTTCCTGTTAATTATGACAACAGTAACAGGTTATTGAATTATGTTTGTGTTAAAGGCGTTACAGGCAGCCTTTTTTGGAGACTGTGATGTGTTCCCCAGCCAGCCGCTGCACCCCAGAGGCCCCATGTGAAGCAGGCCCTGCCACTTCCTGTTGCGTTCTGCTAGAGGAGAGGAGCCCTGCACTTGTCATCTCTCTCTCTCTCTCTTTCTTTCTCTCTATCCACGTTTTACAAGTGCAGGCTTGTCTGGAGCCCAAAGGCTACCTTCTCTTCCTTTTAAAGGAATGTTGGCTATTTAATCAGAGTTGCTGTGCCTCTCTCTCCCTCCCTCCTTGTCTCACGCTTTCTGTCTCTATTGTTGCAGACCTACGTAAACTCACCCACATGTGCAGCCCCCTCGTTGGGTTGGAAGATAAACTCTGATGAGGATACAGTGAGACAGCAGTCTTTATTAGCCTCTGTGAGAGATTCCCAACAACTGTGATGACAGGTAATGGCACCCACCTCTGGAACAGCCAGGGGGTGGCCTAAGGGCCTGGAGCTGTGTTGCAGGCAAGCTAATAATTTACTGTAGCCAGGGCCGCACTTCAAAGAGAACACAGGTATTCTTCTCTGGCTGCAGTCAGATTGACGCACGGGCTGAAGATAATGAGAGACAGAGTGGACGGCGAGGCTCTGCTCCTCTCTGCAGGTCAGCAGTGAAATCTACTGATTCCTCCTGAATGAGCTCAGTTGGTGAGGTAGGGTGAGTTGGGGTGAAGATACAGATGGGTGTGTTTGTGAGTGTGTGCCAGACTGCATGGGAAGGTGCCTGTGCAGCAATGTTACTTTGTCATAACTTTTCCTGAGAACAGTACTAATCTCAGCCCTGAGGTGATACTGAATGGCTTCAGTTTATGTTCTTGCAGCTTTAACGACATGCAGTGACATACTTTATATCCACATTATAAAACAACAAAATACTCTGAGCGTCTTTAAACGGGGAACCCTGATCATACAGGCTGAGCTGTCGTCCTATCTGGGCTCAGGTTGATTAGTGTTTCTAATAAAAAACAGAGCTCAAAGTGCTTTCTAGTTCTAAATGTTGCATCTTCTCTAGCATTTACGGTTGCTATCGAAGCTGTCAGGAATGTCACACACACATCAGTGATTAAGTTTAGAATTTTCACACACTACAATACTCAGCCAATCAAATCCTTCTCTCAGATGAGGCAGTTTGAGTGCAGACAGTGTTTTTGTGAGAGGAAAGACACACATGGAAGTTTCAGGAACACAGCAGGAGAAACAAAGTGAATCTGGGATAAACAGACATTTTGTACTTAGAAACTGGAAGAGAAGACAGCAACAATGTGCTTTTAATAGAGAATGGACAGGCTTTTTATTCTTCTCCCTGAGCAGTTCAAACCACTATGGTTATGGTCATTTAATGCAATAATATGAGACAAAGTACACTTATTATGCAATCATGCTGACTAAAATCAGGTCCAAGGACACAGACAATAGCATGTTAGAGCACAAAATGATTAATACCGTCATATCCAAAAGAACACTTCAATTTTACCAACATTTGAAAACTCGTGACCCAGTCCTACCATCGCATTGCCCCAAGCTGCGGAGAGCTGATGCCTAAGTAAAGTCCCCTGAACCTGATGGTCCAGCGGCTTCTTCCAAACCACATGAACTAACCTTGACAGCACCAGGACCCCAGCACCCCACAAGTTAGACCAAATCAAGTTCAACAAAAATAAACTGATGCAAAATACTGGGAAGAAGCAACTCAAAGCATAACTGGCATGTTATTTGGCCCTCAACAGAGAACAAACATGGGCAGATTTTCTAAGCACTGTGGAAGATCCTTCACTAAGGAAAGCCCTGTCGAGGTGCAGTGTCAGCGACCACAGATTAACTGTAGAGACGGGTCGTCACAAAAAGAGCTGGCTTCCAGAGGAGGACAGCGTCTGTCAGAGGCAGAGCTTCACTGACTCACATTCTGCCATAAATATTAGGCTGTGAGAGAGGAGTACTGTTCCCAAATAAGACACACACACACACACACACTAGGGATGTAACGGTTACCGGTAAAATGGTTAACTGTGGTAAAATTTCCCACGGTTAGTATTACTGTTTCCTGTTTTAATTACCGGTAAACCGAGTTTGATTACCACACTGTGTCAACAGCTCACAGTGATGCTGCTCATTGCCTGGAAAAGCCGGAACAATGCGTCTGCTCCTCAGTAAAGCAGCCGCGGTCCCTCACAGATGGAGGCGCACATGCACAGGTTGCTTTGTTTGGCCTCTGAAAGTGAAAGTTTGACCACAGCAGTGGGCGCCCGCACAGACCGTATAGCAGAGATTTTTCGCCCTCGAAATGGACAAAATCTGAAGTCTGGTCGACTTTTGGACTAACAAGGATGCTGGGGGTAAACTGATTGAAGACGGTCACCCTGTCTAAAACACGAAGCTGCAGTGAAAGAAAAAGATGCACGTGAATAAAACTCCTGTAACTCCTCGAGTAAGTGAGCTGACTGAGCCGGACAGAGTGAGAAGATTCAGTGAGCCATACCTGAGTGAATTATAGGTGTTTTATCAGTATTTTCAGTGTAAATAATGTATAGTTGTAAATAAATATTAAAGGGGTTAAATTATTTCAAGTGTGTGTAAAAGTACTTTTTTAACATTTTAAGCACACTGCAACAATACCGCGATAATAATGATAACCGTAAAATTTCATACCGTTACATCCCTAACACACACACACACACAGGGCTTACAACCGATACACAGAAGATCCTGTATTTAGTTGGAGAAATGTAGAACTGTGAGATACCAAAGTGTTTGAGGACCTGAGGACAACCAGTGAAACCTGAACACACACAACCACAGCACATACATTTAAACATATAAACATGCACATACAACTATAGGTGCAAAAAAAACAATAAACAAAACACACAAACACATATACTCATAAATGCACACTTTAATAACACATTGTTTTTTGTTTATTTTTATTCTAATATCTGATTTTTTTTCATATATATTTGTAATCATAAACCTTTTTGTCTTGATTTTTTTTAACCTTTACTATCATAATACTGTTAAAATGTATCTTTATAATTAACTATTAACCTTTTGTTTGAATATTTTTTAATGGGACCTAATATGACATATAATTCTGACTTCCCAGTTTCTGGTCACATGATATTTCAGCCCATTCACAGAGCATTGTCAAGCTATAGCAGCCTAAAGACAGCTCAGCGTGTACCTGCCAATCTCTGTCATCTCTGCTGTCACTCAGGACAACTTCAGTCAAACCTCACAAAGCTCTGTGCTTGGTTTGTGTCATCAAACTGTGTGCATGTGTGAGCCATGTGAGTTTTGTGTGTGCAGCGAGGATAAACCACAACTGAATAACTTCTGAAGGGGCCAAAACCAATGCATCCAATCTCAGTGTGAGTGTTTACCTGCCCTCACACTCATTGATAACAGGATTTTGTACTAAAGTGCCACCTTTGCTGCAGCAGTTTGTTCCTCTCGCCTTGAAAAAGGGTAGAAAATGGAAAGAGTTGCATCCGTCTGTCCGAGTGTGACTCAGAGAGAGAGGTGGCTGGAAAGCTGATGTGACGGAGTGTGTAAGAGTGAGAGAGGGAGGAAACAGAGAATGAGCTCTTTCATTTGAGGGTCAGGCTGGAAAAAGCGAGACTACACTCCATAGATGATGTTTACTCTTGAGGAGTGAAGGACAGGGGGTATGGGGGGGTTAAAGTTTTGCCAGTCTGAGGGGGGGTGTTCAGACAGTTTGATGGCTGTTTGGTTTAACTTTTGTGCTCTTGAGGTTGTTAAAACTGTGTTCAAATTACTATTACAGGGGAATGAAGCTGATGCAATTTATGAAGTTAATTATAATTTCTATTGACATTTGAGAGATGAATCAAGTTTCCGTTAAATCACCACTGATTTTATGAATTCAGTTGGTAGATTTGGCAATTTTGATGACAAATTTGATGAGTTGCCACTTTGACTTTGTCATCCTCAAGTGGGTGTAAAGTCTGACCTATAAGTAGCATGGGTATAAAGGCCTCAGTCTGACTTTAATGGGGTTTTATTTCTCTTCTACATGATGTGTTGTGTTCAGATAAAGCCACAATGTGCAGGTTTTGTGCAACCTTGTAGACCTTTTAGTTCTGTCTTCTTTCACTGCGATAAGCTTGTGCTTCTGCTTCCTACATTACCATGGTTGAAGTCTCTGACTGTGGGTATTGCTGTGAAGAGCACACCCATAGCCTGTGACAGGGGCGCTGCACCTGCTGCCTTCGAGTGGGAGGTCTTTCAAAAAAAAAAAAAACAACTTGGTGCTTCTCGCAGTTTCCCTGCAGCAAGACTATAGCATTTTCTTTAAGTGCAGGATTGTGACTCAAGACCAAACGGCAACCTCAGAGACTGAAAAATGGAGCCAGTGGAAAAGTGCCATTTACTGCAGTTCCTCGAGAGTCTGCTTGAGGCTGGCTGCTGGAGGCCTGAAGTTATATGAACGGACAGTTATTATAATCTACACATTTACAGCCAGGTTCAACAACAGCTTTGGTCTCAAACAAGGGCTCCCAAAGTGTTTTGGCCCAGGACCCAAATGCAAATGAGAAGTCTGCTTACTTTAAAAACTAGTAATTGTCCCAATGTGAAACATATCTTTGAAAGAACTGAACTTATTCAAAGCTGTAGTTATGCTTAAGTCATTTCCTGGCTCGAGGCATAAGACTATATTGCTTTGAATGGATAAAATACCTGGAATTTTAGAGTTACAAAATCAATACAAAATCAAAAAGGAATCTTGGGTAGCATTATGGACAGGAAAAATGTGAGCAAATGAGTGTGTGCTTTTGTTTTAGATACATTTTATTAAATGGATGAAAACAGTCTTGTCTGTATGAGGCAAAATTACAAATATAGCTTTATTTATTGGTGCTCATATGCGTGTTTCTAAAATCACAAGTTGTAGTTTCTATTATCGTTATGGCGGGAAATGCATGAGTGTTACAACTGCCCCCAGTCTCCCCCATGAATGATTCTATATGAAACTCTTACTCATTGAAAAACTCTCCTTGAGTACAGGCAGCAGATTGGACTGTTTTCAGCAGCATTTTTATCAGCCTTTTTGTTGTCTTAAATAAAGTTGTTAGGAGTTGGGAAAGTTTTCTCCTGTTTTCCCTGCGATCAGGTGTCATCATTACACCTTGAGAGACATTCACATTAATTCCTGAAGGATGTAGTAATATGTCAGTTCATGGTGCAACACGCTTGGATGTAGGGCAGGGCAATTAATCGAAAAATAATCAAAACCAACATTTAGACCCTCTAATCAAAGTAATTTTACTCATGTTGATTATTTTGATTATTTTCCCTGTGTAAGTCACGGTACCGTGCCCCCTCCATACAGTCTGTGTTCACTTTCGCCAAGAGCGAAGGATGGACTGCCAACATGGAGGAGACAAGCGCCAATCTATCAGAGGACATTGTAGCCAAGAAAAATGCCGTCTCTGTTGTTTGAGCATACTTTTGATTCTGTGCAGAGGACATTGAGCAGAAAGGAGTTAAGTGTAAATACTGCAGGAAGACCATATGGACGACCGTAGGTAACACCACCAATTTGTTCCAGCATAGCATAAAATAATCGTTCATTAATCGTAATCTAGAGCTTCAATTAATCATGATACTGAGATTAGGTAATATCGCCCAGCCCTACTAGGGTGCACGTAACACAGCAGAGTCACTCGCTTGCAGTGCTCTTGTCTCCTCTTGTCAGCTTGCACCCCTGTCAACAATATCACACCTCTGGTACAACCCCTGGAAACTGAGCAAATGTGCGGTCACTCCCCCATTCAGTCTCTGTAATGTTCACTGTGGAAAAGAAAAACAACGGTTAGCATGTATATTACCACTTGGAACGTCAGTGTGAATGGGGCTACAGACACAGCTGTGAGAGCCCATGTTGTATTGTGTTCATTTAAACAGCTGTGTATATTTGACCAGGCCATTCTCATATTGTTAGTGTAATTAAAAGTTCTGTTATCATGTTTTTTATTCTGTTTTTAAGCTGCAGTGATAAACTATTGGTAGTTAACTAGGCTGCAGACTAGTTCAGTTGGTTGTGTATGGCTGAGTTGACTTACACAAGGCAGACACACAGTTTGCTCCACAGATACCCCTGCCTTTGTTTTTCCACAGATGCACTAAAGCATTTTGGAGGCAGCTGCGTTAAGTGTAACATGTCTTTGTGTGTGATCAGGCCCTCCATCTTAAAACCCTAAACAGAACAGTTCCACACCATGCACATTATGTGCCCATAAAAACAAACTGTTCTTACCATTTTTGTTTAGTTTTGTTATTTCCAAAATTATTCCTTCCATTGTTGAAACAAAAAATGATATTTTAACAAGGTGTATGTATTTGATCTGTGGTGCTTCTGAAGACTGCCTCAAGTGGACACTTGAGTAACTGCAGCTTTTGGCTTTATTTTTCAACACTGGAGGTCCCCACTTGAATGAGTGGTAGTACTAATGTCCAAGTGTGGGGATTGATGTTGTATTACAGTGTTGAGGAGGTGCGAGGGGTATGATGTGTAACAAAGCAGGAGAGCACACGAGTATGGAAGCTATCAGGAGTGTTATTTGGGTCATTGTGAGTGTTATTAAACCAGAATTGGAGTCATTATTTCATTTGATCTAGATTCCAGGATAGACTATCCACTATTATCAAAAAAAAGAAGTGTCTATGGTAAAGGAAGCATTGCTATTGTACACCACACGGAGAGTCCTATCTTTAGAGACAAGAATGCTGCATATCTGGATTGAACACATGAGGTAAGCATAATCAAGCAAGGTGTTGTTTAGTGTAGACAGAGAAGCATTTTTTAAAGCATTATGCAGATGTCAAATCCCCCAAAAACATTCACAAGGGGAGTATTTGTTGCGTCATAGTTTGGTTTCATTGTAAAAAATCTAGATGATGGTCAATGGACTCATACCTGCAATAGACTAAAGATGATGAAGTGCTTTTTGTCCCTAAATCTGAACTTTTCTCTGCAATTATGTCTCCAGTTGCACACTGAAACACACACAAACATACACATGGAAGCAGTTAGGCCAAGCTGGAGGTTGACTTTGAGCCGCCAATCCATGCCAGTCGATTGGCTCTGGCCAATCAAATGTTTTCCATGGAGCAAATGACCTCTATATGGGGACATGTGGAGAGAGAAAGAGAGTGGGGGGAGGGAATAGGAGGATAGAAGGGAGTTGATTTGGGTGAGGGGTGGCAGTTTTTGGAGCAGGAAAAACGAAGTGTACTTTGGCTGGAAGGAGTGACGATGGAAAATGTAGAGAAGGTGTGTTTAATATGCAATGCCATGCACGGAAAGAACAGGGTAGCTTGTTATTTGTGGTACCTTGTTGGACGACGACGAAAAAAAAAGAGATGAGACTGAGATTTTGGCAGGCGGAGGGGGGGATCGTTGGGCATCATTAAAAACCTCTGAGAGCGATGTCTACTCAACTGAAATCATATGTAGAGAAGGTCAGTGATTCTCTGCAGCGATTATGTCCAAATAAAACCATCAAGAAAAGGTCATTGCAGTAAAACTCTCCGAGAAGATGCAGCAGATGTGGTGCAAAGAGCCCTTTTGTAAATGTGAGGCGTTCAATGATATGATTCTTGTTTAAGAAATAAAGAACAATATATAAGGTAGGATCCTGACAAGCGAAGAAAAGACCTGCTAGTGCTCTCTCCATGCTGTTGGACATAATCTTATTTTAGCCACTACGTAATGGTCGTTAAATTACATAATTGGGCCTTGTCTGTCGGCCATGAATGCACTGGCTGTCTCGAAGCGAGTGTACAAGGGAGTGTTTTATTAGTGTGTGTTAGTACTGAAGGTGGAGAAGAAAAAGGGAGAGGGACAGAAGTACTGATTCAGAAAGGTGAAGCTTACCCAAAGAAGAAGAAAGGATGTGGTAGTTAAAAGCAGAAGGTAAAAAACTGTGTTTTCGACCGCAGTGGAATAACTCACACAAACACACACACTGATGTCACATCCCTTGTACTCACTCTGCAGTCTGTTATCTCCGGTATCGTTGCTGTTTGCTTACTGACGGAGCAGTGACAAGATTTCAGGGATAACTTTGCCCTCAGAAATGTCCAGATCATTGTTTTGCTGCCCTTTTAAGGGCCCAATATTTAATCAAGGTTTTATCTTGAAACATCTTATCTTTGTGAACTGAAAAGTGCCTTATCTTTAATCAAGTCTCTGTTTGTGGAATAATTTAAGATGCTTGTGACCTGAGACAATCACTTCATAAGTCACCCCTTCTGAAGGTTGTTCTTTGCTCTTTCAGTAAGTATGGTTTCGGTTTGAGTTTTACAGAATGTTCAGAATCAAAGCATGTTGAAGTTGGGACATTTGGACAGTCATACAGTAGATAGATTAATATCAGTGCTTCCTGTAATGCAGCTTCAACTTCATGTGAAACTTTTTATTAAGATTTTAAATCCCAAACACTATAACCCCAGCAGCACCTCATTTTTGATTAAGTGATAATGAGGTAAAACATTATGGTCCATTTGTTTATTCTGTCAATATTAGACTCAATATGATATTTGTATATAGCCAGTTTGTGCAGCCAAAATATCGGCTGTAAATATCAGCCAAAAATGTTCATATCTGCTGATACAGATATTCAGCTTTTTAAGCAATTATCTGCCAATGCCATACCATTGTTCTGATAATGTGTGTCATCTTTAATGGGGCGGTATAAACTGCAACACTACATCTCTTGCACATGATCTGCATTAGGCAGAAGAGAGGAAAAAACATCATGATGCCATCACAAAAAAATACTGACTTCAGAAATATTATTTTAAATTAAAAAGTTAGCAAAAATCAGATTTCACAGATGGTTCTGTTTGTATTTGGAAGACTTTGCATTGCTCAGGAGATTGTGGTAGGAGACAGTTGGATTGGTCTCACAATACTCTTTATTTTGACAGACTGCTCATTTGACTGAAAAGAGGGCAGAAGTTTTCAGCCCTTCATCTAACCTTTACCAAAGTTGTACCAGATGAGCAAGCTGAGGCATACTCTTTCTTTTCTGCATTAAAATTTTAGAAAATAAAACATGCAAAAACAACATTTAGTACATGACACACTGAGATCTTCTGTTTTATCTGGTAAGCTGTGCCTGAATCCATAGCTTACTGTATAGTACTGTTGTCTTCAGCAAGCTTGTTTGGCATCTGTTGAAGCCTTTTGATTACTTTTTCGTAGTCATACTGATGCAAAATCAATATCTGAAAGGCCTATTTCCATTTAAATTTGAGTCACCGTGCTGACCACGGGGGAAATTCCCTCTCTACTGTATGCACCTGCTTTGGTGTCAAAAATCTCTTAGCGGTCAGGCTCTATTTTTCACACCAAGACTTAAGGCTGTGCAGTTAGGTGTCATCCATGTGAGCTTTACAATAAGCATATCCCAATAAATAAGAAAAATATTTTATGTTAAGTTAATTTTCCTCACTCTGCATGAGGAAATGCATTTTTATTAATGATTTATTATTAACCTTTGAGCAGTTTTGGATAGACAGGACAGTGATTGGAGCCAAAAGATTGTGAGAGACTGGGATGGAAGTATGTTTTACTTTAGTTCTTGCTCACATATACCTGTGTGATAGTTGGGAGGCCAGGCAGAGTCTTGTGTGGGGCAACAAGAATTGGCATTGTAACTTGAGCTTATGTGTAAACATAGCATGTGTCTGTTAAGGTGGCAGCGCTGTGGCAGTTAAAGAGTACAATATTTTACCGTATGTATGTACTCATTTACGTTGTTTCTGTATAATTTGAGTGTTTTTGCTAATTGCATTTTGCCTAATAGTGCCTAATCTTGCCATTGGTTCATGTGTAGATGGAAGAGATGAGCCATAACTTTCCCTCAGGATCAACAAAGTACCTGTCCCAATCTGTTTATAATAATTAGACCTTCTGAAAAAGACTAAAAACACAGCACTTTTCAGGTGAATTAAAGCGTTCAACTGTTTCTTACCATTAATATCAATTACCAGACATTGCTCTCTGCCTCTCAGCAGATGGAAATGTCAGTCTGGTGCAGAAATTCTGATGTCAGTTCATACTCTCTGTTGTCTAAACTGGTCACAATTGTGCATGATTTCAATCCTGAGCAGAATTTTATTGCATACTTTTCTGTACAGTCCTCACATATTCATATGTATCAGTTTGACAGACTAAGAAAAGTCCAAACTTTGGTGTATTTTTGCTAAAAGTCTTGTTAAGTTTTCCTGCTACTGCAAGGACCATTTATTCTTAGTTGTAACTTTTCAATGTTTGTCTTTGCTTGGACAGTTTCTGTATGCTTCTGCTAGATTTTCTAGACTTTCTCACACATACATTTCCATTGCCTGTTCTCCCTTTTTTCCACTGTTACTACATTATTCTTCATTTCCTGCTGCACAGTGTCCCCTCTTTTAATTTCTTCTCCACGCTCCCTATCCTCCTCCTCCTCCTGGTCCCTCCTCAGTAGGCCCCTTGCTTTTTCTTCCCTCTGTTTAGTCTATAGTGTTCATATAGGCTAATGCTGGGAGCTGCAGCCATGTTTTGCAGCCACTTTATCTCAGGAGTCTGTGACTGCAGACTGAGCTGTGAAGTAAAACAAATATAATAAACAACATTCCTGTAACATTTCTGATGTATGTGAAAGCATTGAAAACTACAAGTGCACCAAGAACACGAGAACTCCTCTTGATGTACCAACATTTATTGATGTAGATCTGTTGCAGGGTAAACATACTGCCAAAAAATCTCTGAAGAACCTAACCAAACTTTGTACATGACCTCTATTGATATCCAACGCCTTTTCCTGTTCAAGATCTTTCGCACCACGATGTTCCTCATTTTTACATCACCTCATGTCGTTCATTTTGTGCACTTCCTTTTCTGGTTCCCATGTGAACCTGAACTCGAGTGGCACATGGCTTTTCTTTGATGCACTTTTATTTTTTTCAACATTTTCTTTATACCCTTGTTCTCTCTGTCCTCTTTCTCCCCCCTCTTTCCATCTGATAGGTCATATAAGAAATGGCTCTGATAGCTTCCTGAGGAAATTACACCCTCTTCCTGTCTGTATGCCTCCCCATTTGCCACCTTTCCACTCCTCCACATTTTTTCTGTTCTCCCTCTTTTTTTTTTTTTCCTTCTTCTGTGCCCAGGCGCCTCGGGGATCTGCGGCTGGAGGAACAGTGGTTCTGGTAGGAATCCCCCCGTCACTGCTAATGAGGCTTGGGTCTGATGAGAGAGCCAGATAAACAGCAGTACAAACACACAGCAAGCTATAGCCATTAGCTGCTGGCCTATTTTTGGACACTGCCCTCATACCTTATAGAGGGCAGGACACAGCCTATTGTGACCAAGTGTAAGAAGAGAACAGTGACATGTGTTCATACAATGGATACTGTGACCAGGTGCATTCAGTTATGTGAATGAGCGGGGATTACTTTAGCATTTTTAGTACAGGATGATGTACAGTGTGCTACCTGCTGTGTCATTTTGTAAAAAGTTGGTAGTTAAAGTGTTTAGGGATGCACAGTAGTATCAGCTTAATGTCAGTATTGAAAGATAACAGCTTAAATTGTCAATTATTGGTTGAGATATATGAACATTTCTGCAGATTTTTACAGCTGATACACTGGCAATATAGATCAGTGTATGTATGAATGTACCACAGAGCTTCATTATATAAAGTCCTTATTTTGTAAATTAGTTTCTTTTATCCTCATACTCCAAACTTCACGTTGGGTTAAAGTAGCTGAAGTTTTGGGTCAGAATTTCAGCTAGTTACATTTTTGGCACTTAAAGTAGAGTTGGGAAATATATCGATGAATGCAAATTATTTTCTGCAGAAGATTTAAAAATTAAAAATTGAGATTTTTTTTCTCGACTTACTCGTATTGTAAGTTGTTGCAATGTTTGAAAATATAAATACTGAAAATTTGCGGTGTCCATGATGGTGGACCTTGTCAGGTTTTGCACAAGCACATGATTAGGCTTGTATTTGTTTTTTTTATATTAAATTAAATATTGATCAGAGAGCTCCATGTTAATATACTGTTAAAATAGCTCACCTTTCAGTGTTTATGTAGACAAACCTGCCTACATATGAACTACAAAATCAACATTTTATGACATGCACTTTAACTTTAAGAGGAAAATTCTGTTTCGTTTGGGAATATATTTTAATAACATAAAGACGAAATTTGATTCATTCATGATGTCATTTTTGTTTCACTTGGAGGGTTTTTTTTTGAGAGGGAAACAAATTAATTAAATCATAACTTGAGTGTTGTGGGAAAAAAATCAGGGATTTAATTTTTAAGCCATATCGGCCAACCCCTTACTTAATAGTTTTTTTTTTTTTTTTTCTTTGGAGCAGTGGAATAATGATTTATTAAGCCAAATGATGCTGAGTGAACTATCAGGTACACCAACATACTCACTGATAATGTTGCCAGCGACCCGGGGGGAACGGCTGCATGGTGGGAAAAAAGTTCCTTGTTCAAATACCTGTCCGACATTGCCTTTCTGTGGAGCATGTTCTCCCAATGCATGCATGGGTTCTCACTCACACCATTGTTTCCTCACACAATTCAAAGACATGGGTCTGGTAGAATACTTACAATTATCCTTAGGTTTGATTGTGAGGGTGGATATTTGTTTGTGTCTCTATTGGTGCTTTTCCATTTGTGGAAACACCAAAACAGACTTGTGTAGTCTGTTTTGGTGGAAACACCAAAACAGACTACACAAGTCTGTTTTGGTGGACGTGTTTTCTGTTACGTTTCTATTTTGTATTACTTACTTAACATAGCAGCTGTGTGACACTGCTGAGACATCCAAGACAACAGTGAAGGAAGCAGCGGAAATAAAGTTGATGGCTCTCTGTGAGTTGGTGAGATCAGTTCCAGAGATGACTGGAAACAGCAAAACCATTTCATACTGGGTGTGTTGATGCAGTTATTAGGTTAAAGTTGCAAACAAACTGAAGAATTAAATGTGAAGAGCTGAAGATAGAAATAAATGTTTTTTTAAAGTTAATATGTCCTCCTTGAGTTACGTTTAATACACTAAAATGTAAGTTTTTGGGTTTGAGTTCAGCTTCAGCTGTCACATGTTGATGTCTCTTCGGGCGCTTACCTCTCTCACCCAAAAACATAAACTAAAAGAAAAGAGAGAGAAAGTGTGTGAATGTGTTACCTTATACTGATGAATTATTTAGTTGGAAACTTCAACCATCAGTGAGTGTGTGAGCAAATAGGTCTGAATGGGTAAGTGTGACCAGTGGTGTAATCGTTCTCAAAGTAATTAGAATGACCAGAAAAGCAATATATAAGCTCAAGTTCATTTACATACTGATATCATGCCAAAATATTGTGCATCTCCCCTGTTAGTATGCCTTTTTGTTGGACCAGCTACATTACAAACAAGGGTGGAGTACCGTAATGAATCCAAAAGATGCCAGGGTGGGAGTGATAACCCCTGTATGCAGTATAAGGGGGACATGGGTCAGTGGTACAATCATCAGTCTCTCAACTGGAATGCTGGGGGTTTGATCTCCTGTAGTCCACATGTCAAAGCGTCTTTGGGCAACCCTCCATGTTGTAAAGTCAGCAGTGTATACATGTATGTGAATGGGTTTAGTTATTCAACTATGCCTAGCCCCTCTGACTGTAACATGAATGTAACATTGTGTAAAATGTGAAGCAGTCTAGTAGCCAGGGGACAAGTGCTATTTAACTTCATTCTATACTGAAAGGGTCAAGCAGTTTGACTTTTTCCAACACTAGTTTGGCAGTCAAACACGCAGAGTGAGATTGTGTGTGTGTTCCTGTGTGTATGTGAGGTATCAACCCTGATCTGCTCTCTGGGCTCATACTTTCTGTTCAGTCTGGTGAGTGCAGTGCAGATCATGTGATCGTGTAAGAGCCTTACTGTGAGGAAACTTGCTCAATTGAACACTCTTTGTTTGGCTCTTCATGCTTTTGATGTAACCATGTTAGAGCTCATTATTTGAGTACGCTCCCTTTTCATGGCACCTGTCACAGCCATGATATTTTGAGGATCTGTTTGTGTTTGAGTATGCAGAGCTTTGAAGTGACACTTTTAGGTCAAGGGTCTGTATTTTTCGAGATTATTTCTACTGTTTAAGACTTTAAAATGCAGCAGGTGTTCATTGGTAAGCTAAATCAGTGTATGCAAATCCACTTAACGACACAATTTTCTCTCTGTTAAGCTCCCAAAGTGTTAACTCTGCACTTTTTAACTTCTTCAAAGAATTGATATCATTATTCCTTTTGCTTGACAGTTCCCTTATCATATCCTCCAATTTTTGTTCTGCATGCCTTGCCAACCAAAGACGCCATGCTATCATTAGAGGCAGTCTGCAAAATTATGATGAAGTCAAAAATAATGGCAGACAAGGGGCAGAAATGTTGAAATTGTGGCTTGATTTTCAACAAAAAGACACTTATTGCATAACGTTTAGTGGGTGGAAAACCAGTAATTTGCAGAAGTATTTTGCTATGCAGCACTGCATAAGGAGTGTCATGTGTTTAACAGTTTTACCACCAAAAAACCTATGTAGACCAACTTTTGCCCACACAGAAAATCATCAGGATAAGGCAAAGGGGGCCCAACCCGGGACTAGCGAGATGTACCTTATACAGTGGCCACTAAGTGTCTTCAGTCAAAGCACTGGCAAGCAGCAGGGCAGAGCACTGCTGACAGCAGCAAAACACTCAATGAGGATCTGCCCTGCTGCTTGCCAATGCTTTGACTGAAGATACACTTACTGGCCACTTTATAAGGTACATCTTGCTAGTCCCGGGTTGGACCCCTTTTGCCTTCACAACTGATTTAATTCTGTGTGTAAAAGGTCCACCAAGCCCCTGGAAGCATCCCTGAGTGATTATATTATTATGCTGTTGTTATAGATTTGTCAGCTACTCTTCCTCTCCACCACATCTCATCTATTGGGTTGAGATCTGGTGTCAAGTATAAGAAACCAGTTTGGCATGATTCGGTCAGCCTGTACAAAGTATAGCCTTAGTTTCCTGTCAGGAGTGGCACCTATTGTGGTCCTCTGCTGGTCATCTGCGTCAAGATTAGATGTGTTGTGCGTTAGAAATGGTCTTCTGCAGAGCTTGGCTGTAAGGAGTGGTTATTCGAGTTACTGTTGCCTGTTTATCATCTCGAAGCACTCTGGCCATTCTTGTCTGACCTCTGGCATCATCAAATCGTTTTCCCCCAGAGAACTGCTGCTCACTGAGCATTTTTTTCTTTTTCAGACCATTCTCTGTAAGCCCCACAGATGATGCTGTGTGAAAATCTCAGTAGATCAATGGTTCTTGAAATCCTTAGAGCATCCTGTGTGGCACCATCAACCCTGTCACGTTCAAAGGCACATCATCATTGTGCTTCTAATTGAGCAGAACATCTCCTACCTTTTCACTGTGGACTGAATAAAAAGCTCTGGTAACTCCACAACAGACTCATAACATACTGGCCTCTGTAGCAAGAAATAATATCCTCATCTGCCCAAAATGGCAGTGAAAAGCACTCCTAAACTTTGTCAAAAGTCCCGATTAATAGATAGACAGATAGATAGATAAATAGATACATGTATACTTTTATATGTTCCCTTGGGGAAATTTGGGTATTCACTAGCAATAGTAGGTCATGCGTAGGTAATCCAGGTCATGTGCCACTGCCTTTGGTCAGGGTGTTGATATTGTAATCCATTTTTATATCCTTGCTGGAGTTGGCAGGATGACTAAAAACACATTTAATGATCCATAACGGGTTTTACAAAAGGACCATGACAGTTATATAAAGATGCATTCAAAGTCAGCCCAGACAAATGATAATGAGACAAATAAGTTAAATGTTATTAAGAGTTCTGGTCTTCACTCTTAATTTGTTGTTGTTTGAAAGACAAATTTGTTTGTTTCTCCAGAACTGCAAAGTAGATATAGCAGATATTCCCCATTTTTTTTTTTTTTTTTTTTTTACCTTTAAATAAAAACATATCATAAATTATATCAAGTATTTTCATGGAAATGAATGGGATTTTTTTTTTCTTTGTTTGTTTTCTCCTGGATAAAAGTTGCCTCAAATGCCTTAAAATAGACATGAATTTTCTAAAATGAAGGACATCAGTGGCCAAGTTGTGAAAACTGAACCATACCAAAAACCGTGAGCAAAGAACAGAGGTACGTACTGAACCGTGGGTTAAGTATATTATTGCATGCCTAATATATATAGCAAACATAAAAAAAATGTAATGTCAGTTTGTTCCAATATCATTCAGCCTTATAACCTTGTACTTTGCCTAGCTTGGCGGTGCTGAGATAAGCTTTTGGATGATGCATTCAGTACATAAACAATGAATAGGCTCAACAGCAAAGCATCCTGTTATCTATCTGAAAGCCACTATAGAAAAACTCCCAATTCAAATCAGAAGTACCATAATTGTTGAAACTTTGATATAGACGGTCAATCAAAATTTTAACCTTCTGGGAGGGAGATTTGTTGTGATCTATTTCAGCTGGGGAAAAATTCACAGCATGATATTTATCTAAACCTTTTTGTGTCCAATAAAGATGTGTGAATGTTCTGTTGGTGTCTCTGTCAGGTAGCACAGGAGCAGAGCAGATGATGCTGTCACATTTGTTTGATTTAGACAGCGTGCTGTTGATAACCTGAATATCTGCTGGTAAATAATCCATGAATGGTTGTTAAAGCCTTCTGTCTTTGTTGCTGTGATATGGAAACATCTATTGATTTTATTTGATTTTCATTGGAATGATGTTAAAGCAAAAGAACCATGGCATGTTGATTTTGTAATTTACACAACAGTGCTTGCCTTAAGCTCCTCTTAACGTATCCCCCTCCCCTCTAACAGTCACCCATTGACAGGTGTGGGACCCTCCAGTGGCGCTATGGACGCTGAAGATGCCCACTACGGGGTGAGGTCACCGCTTGACTCCTCCTCTGAAGGGGTTTAACAATGGACGCGGGGTTTGCATAATGGATCTGATGTAACAGTGACTCAGTTATTATTAGGTAACCTGGTGATGACCTGGTGGAAATATGAAATGCCAAAATGTGATGCTGCTTCTCCAGTGGAGGTCTAATAAGACAGGTGCTTTTTCCCTCTGTTTGCTTCTGTATCACATTTGTGTTCCTGAGGTGCAGAGGAATGCTGCTGTAAAGGACCAGTTGTTGTATAAAATACACACACACTCCCTACGATCTCACAGGAATGGCCCTTCCACATACATGCTCGGTCTTAACACACACACACACACACACACACACACAAAGGCACATACGCTTGATGGCTATCATTGGATTGATGCCACCTGACACTTAGTTAGTACAGGAATTTGATGAAGGGGAGGGCAGGGCGAGGGGCAGCTGCTGACTCTCAGGAGTACTGGACCTGATCCCTGCAACTTCTGGGACATTTTGCTTAAGCTGTCCTTCCTTAACTAAATTCATGAAATGACCCTCACATTCGGAGTATATGCCAGTGAACTAACAGAGGTGAAAAGAGGGAGGGTCCAGTTACTGTTGTAAACTCACAGACTGTCTCCATCTGTTGTCTGAACTCTGCATGTGCTGGAATGTTCTGCTCCGCTCCTCCTGCTTTGCTACGAGCTCTTTAAACGCAGAGCACATTTGACCTTACCAACTTCCCCTCCTTCCTGAGTAGCCGCAATTAGCTTCCTCCCAGACTGCCCCAGTTTATCTCTCTCTGTGCGAACATGGATTATGGTGACTCAGATACTCGCCAAGACATAACAATAACAGCGGATCAGACTCAGCATCTTCTGTAATGAGGGGGCTGAAATGCTATGTTGGTCGTTAGAGCAATATTGTTGCTTCATTTTATTATTAGAGCCATCTTTCTAAGGGAAATAAGGGACATTGATATCTTTAGAGAAGTTTGAAAGTTAACTTAGTGGGAAAGAAGGAATATTTTGCAGTCAGCACAAATATTTTGAAAGCTGCAACAAAAGTCTTAAAAAGGTAAAGTGGATCAAAAACCATTATAACTACACCTGTTCTAAAACCCATGTAAGCAATACTCATAGCTGTAGATGATAGATTTTTCTGCCTTCTTGGACTTACATCTATGTTTGTGGTGCATATAAATAGAGTGAAGTCTCATTTTAAAACTGTGAATGTGGTAGAGCTGCTCAATAATGGCAAAAAATAGTTTAACTTAAACACTCGGAAAACGGGTTAAAAATGCAAGTATGAGGCACAAAAATCATTTAATCTCGATTATTAATTTTTCATAATTGAAGGGGGCAGAAATTGGAATTAAAACTCAATTAATTGCCCATCGTGAGGCTAAACAGTTTATAAACTGTTAATTTTAGGAATTAAAGGACATCCATATTGTTCACTCAGCCCATGTGGTAATGCTTGTAGTGTCAGTTTCTACAGCTGGACAGTAATGTTGGACTCAGACGTCTGAGGAGAGAAGACAGAGGATGTTCAGCATCCTCAGATGTTCAAAAGGAGAGGGTCTTTTGATTTGCAACTTAAGCTTCAAGGCCCTGTTAGATGATTCACTCAACAAGACTAAAGTTGTCTGTGTTTTGCTACGATGAGCATATGTGGAGTCTCACATAATTCTAACTGTTAAAGCGGAGAGAGCTCTGTTCCCTTACTGCTTACAGTAGCCACACAGGCTTGTTACACCAGCGCTGATGAGATACAAGACAACACCACTTCATTAAATGTCTCAGTCCATTTTGAAAACTCTGACGGCTCAGTGAAAAAGTCATAAGTAATCTGCACCTTGTGATATCAAACATTTTGTCCTTTTCCACTCCTATCGCTGTTTTCATTCCACTTTCATCGACTTTTCTCTGTGGAAAAGTCAAGCATTAATTTAACTTATTTGGGAAAAAATGCAAACATTTAAATATGAATTGCTGTTTATCATTCAAAAGGGCTTTTACAGTCACCAGATCACCTGTAGGAGCATTTTAACAATTACTATCATTAAAAAGTAGAAATGTTGACAGTCAAGACAGAGGGTTTAATTGTGACTCTGTTAGCAGAGTTGTCAGCTCTGTGCACCTGTCAGCCCCGTTTTATCTTATCTATCATTGGAGCTGTAACAGAGCAGCATTTTATCTTTCCACCAGGGCATGGTTTGCTCTGCTTTAGCATTACTGTTGTTGTTGTCATGGTGACAAAGTGTTTTTCTTGGTAAGGTGGTGTCGGTGGTTTCATTTTAGTTAGTTTCACAGGGCTCTGGGTGTGTGCTTGTTTATTGTATGTCAGTGAGTGTGTGACCATGCAGATGTGGGTCTCTGTTTGTCTAACCCCTCCTACACATGTCGCTCCAGCACATGGCCTTCCTCAGCCCACAGTCCGGCTGAACAGAGCCATGAATGAACTCATTCTCTGTATTTCTCTGACTTCCTGCCTGTCTACCTGTCTGTCTGTACCTCTTTCTCTCTGTTTGTTCCCTTTGTCCTCTCCTCTCTCTTTCTCTACAAGAACTTACTTTGACCTCAGAGCTGTGCAGACTGACTCTGTATACTGTGTGTGTGTTCAGGCAATATATTGAATTGCGGGTTTGTACATTGACACATAAACCAACCACTAAGTGATTTTTCAGTTCCTGCTAACTAACATTTAGACAGCCTGTGAACAGCACTGCTCATACAGTATAATTAGACACCTTCTGCAAACATGCTGTCATGTTCCTTTTAATAATGCAGGAATGTGTAATATCCATTTTTAAGCTGTTATGCATTGAAAATATTTAGTATGAAATAACTATTAACCAGTAAGTCACAGATGTGTTATTAGTTTGTAGCTATTTTAGCACATTGGTGCCACAACAATGTTAATCCATTATTGATTATCGAAGATATTCTGCTAACTCTTCAGCTGTCTCAGTGTAAACTGTAGGGTAATATTCTGACAGCTTATTTTTTGTACCAGTCAAGGTTGCCAAAATTTCTGTACTTGTCAGTACTGCTGACTCTTTCAACTTCCTTGCATTTTAAAATTTTACAACATCCACTTTCCAAAAGCACTCATGAAGGTTAAAAAGAATACAAAGGTCCATTTTATGTCTCCCCAACTGGGAGTAGAGAAGGTGACACTTTCTAAATAGCACAAAGCTGTTGGCATTGTGTCCGAACTTGAAAGATTGCCAATGTGTTTGCATAATTCTGACAGTTTGCAGGAGTTTGCTTGCAAGTTTTGGTCATTAAAAACAAGAAAACCCAATACTGTGTGTTTACAGTGTTTCATTCTGCTGTGGTATCAAAATCAGTATCAGTATTTTTTTATTCTTACTTAAAGCATGATGACTCTTTAGCCCATGCATTTTATTTATTTATTATTTATTTAGCCTGTATTTAACCAGGAAAATTATATTTAATATTAAAAATCTCTTTCCAGAGTGGCAGTAGCACAGTTAACAAAGTTTCCACAAACAACAAATAGCCATGAGCACAAAAAACACATGAAATACAGTAAAATGCAATACTTAATAGTTGCAATGGGGACTATTTGTCAGGATTAACAACAATCAAAGCTTAAGCAGTTAAAACAACTGCTGCCAGATGGCTCTGCTTCCAGTGTGCTCTTAACAGTGTCCAATGAAACCAGCTCATTGAGTTTCAGGTCTTTTTGCAGCTCATTCCAAGTAAAAGAAGCAGGAAATTTCGATGCATTTTTACCTTTCTTAGTTCTGGCCTTAGGAACAGAAAGCAGGAGGAGATCCTGGGACCAGTGAACATAAGATTCGGTGCTCCTCTGACTGATGAAGGTCAGAGGGTGTGATGGGGGCAGACCTCAAATCGCCTTGGAAATAAGAAGATACCAGTCTATGTTTAGACAAAGTACAGTAAAAATCAGAATCAAAATATTGGAATGCATTGTTTTGTCATGTACATTTACACTCACAGCATATTTTTCTTACTGTGTTGTGCAAAACCTGTCACTTAGATGTCAAAGCATTAGCTACAGGCAAACATGAACCACCACCACGGTATAGCCAGCAGCACAAGAGACAAACCACATTAATATCATACATTTGCATTGATTAACTCACATTAAAACACCGTCTCATCAGTCGATATAATCTGCAAACCATAAAGCAAAGAGTAAGGAAAAGTATGTTCCTCATGTCAATCCAACCTCGCTTGCACCATCACTTGTTGTGATGGTGTTTTTTTAAGGTTTTAAGAATTTGGCTCAGCTCAGTAACAACATCACTCAACAATCGAAATAAAGGGAAACAATCTCTAAAATGCATGACTGACTTGATTACAGTCAACATGGGATAGAAATGCCTAAAACAGTATTAACCTATCTTAATCCATGTAAACATGGTCTTACAAGAAGGCAACAGTAGTGGTCAAAAGCTCATATTTGTCCTGTCTGCTCCCATTTGTCAGTGTCATGTTTTTTAAGTTACACTCCACTAGAGAGAAAATGACCTAACTTATCCAGGGAGACCCATTATTATTGTTAGGAACAAGCTAAAAATAACTGACCTACCAGATTTGTTTGACATATATGAAGGACTGTTTTGTCCTCTACCTAACCCCCGCCCACTAAAAAACATATTTTTAAAATATATTGAAAAGGTCCATTAACAGCAAAATATGAAATATGATATAAAGAACTAAAAATGTATTCATGAAAGCTGCGATGAAGTGGCTGAAAATAATAGTAACACATGCATTCACAGTTGATCCCTGTGTTGATAATGTAATACTAACATACTCTCCCACAATCTGACAAGCAAGGGTATGTGGGAATTTATTATGTTTGATTTCCCATCAACGGTCAGTGTAGTTAATATGCAATACTTCCTGCAATGCATTATTTATGTCTTCTTTTTCTAATGAACCCATTGAGATGTTGGATGGAGATTTGACATGGGCTTTTGCATCCACACATGCAGCTGACCCCCCACTTCCTAGTTTAAGGGTTTTGTGCTTGCATGAAAAGGCTTGAAGGTACCGTTCTCTCAGACAGACCCCGACACAAACACACAGCAGGACTGTGTGAGTAAGCTGTTATCTGGATGCTTTAGAGTGACAGTAAACAGTGGGGCTTTATGGTTGCAGTCCTTGATTGTAAAGTAATAAAGATAACATTGTTTAATAACAGTGCACAAACACTCAAGAGCAATGAAGAATGAAGCAACATAAAAAGGGCAAATAATAGGTCAATGCTGTCTACATGATGTGTACACAGAGATTAGGTTGAAATTTAGAGAAAGACAAAGCAAAGCCAAATGTAATTGTAACATTTTCTGAGTTTCTCAGGTTTCCGAAGGTTCACATCCCCTATTGCTTTTACTCCTGTACTGAAATATGTGGTCAACTGTATTCAGCACCTTCGCCCAACAGGGATTGGAAACTTAAATAATATAGGTAATGTAACAGTATTCAGGGGACTGGAAGTATTTGATTTGCCAGGCCCTACACCAAGTAAAAAAGATTAATATGGTAAGAATTACTTTACAGTAATTTGCTCATTGGCCAAATAGGCCTATTTGAAGTGTTTAGCCTAAATGAAGTCTTATAGCTCTTTTCATTTCATTTAATTGTGTTTAAAGAGTATTTATTTTTGACTAAAATCTAATGACATTCATACCTTTCTCATGTCCTAGACACTTAATGCAGGTAATTTGTTGTATCTAATAGTCAAAGATTGCAAGCAAGAATTGCAGGCCATCTTCTTAAAAGCTGCTTAAGTGTTCATGCTCTCTCTTTTGGTTAAGTATCTGATTGGAGATCCATTAGGTTTCTTTTTTTATTTTATCACTGCTAATAGAGATAGTTACCTACATGTACAGTCCCTTCCAAACCAAATCACACCACAGATTTGAATGCTTAACCCTGGCACTCACAAAATGTATAGGCCAAAGATGCTGACCCCTCTTTGCCCTCTCTGTTCGGTGAGTTGTCCGTTATTGCCCTCCTGCTAAAGGAACAGACAGTGAAGGATTTACAGATGACTTGACCATTACTACAAGGGTAAAAACATACATCATCAACACTCTTTTTCTCCCTAAAGTTTTGATTGGATATATGTTTAGGCACCAGTAATGTTTTGAAAGTATAAACTTAGCACCAGTATTGGGTAAAAGCAAACAAAAAAAACTAGCATACCAATAGATGTGAATATAGGACCATTTCCTTATGAAGGGTAGAAGGAACTAGTTTTAGGCATTGATCTTATTTGCCTTTATGCCTAAAAGCTTTCTTACCAATTCATCTAACTTAGTTCTGCTTGCATTGCAAAACCATTATGTTACTCTTTGGTGAGAGGCAGTCAGCAGGCATGACAGCAAAGGATTCGAAGAAATAGTGGTGCACACAAGCAGTCAAAAATGGGGCATAATTATGCACTAAATTACACCAACAGTGTAACGGGAAATGTCCATGGCTTCCAAGTTTTAAGCAAAGTTGGAAACATCAGCAACATGCTGAAACACTGTAATCCAGCATTTAATGTCATTCAGTCTCAGGTGCACAGTGTGTTTGACATTGCTGACACAGAAACCTATGTAGGCCTACGTTTTGACTCAAAAAAACTTCAAAGTTGGTAAGGATTTGGATCAATAGCAGAATTATCAGTTGCAGGGGTGCTGGTGTGGCGGAGTGGCAGGCAACCAGGCACGTCCCACATATGCTTCGACCAGCCCTGGTTGAAGTCCTTCCTGAGGCTCATTTGCTGCTCTATCCAGCTCTCTCTCAAGCCCTTTCGCAAGATTTTCCACTTTCTCTTTCCACACTGCTCATTAAAGGCTAGAAAGTGCAAAAAAAAAATCTTAAAAATAAAAAGAATTATTAAATGCATAGGTATCAGTAAAATTGTATTAAAACCCATCCCTACCCAACAGCAGCTGCTGAGTAATAAAATAATGAAGATTGTGTTATTTTGAAACAAACTGTATTGTGGATCATAGAAGTCAGACCTCGAAGTACAGCATCGTTGCCACTATTTTGGTTAGATTTGAAAGAAAACTCTGTATGTACGGTGTCTGAGGCCTTTTTTCCCTGTAGTTACACAGTTTTTCCACACCTCTCAATTCTTCACTTTCTGTACTTACTACACTTTGCCCTTTACACTCTCATAATGGCAGACAATGGTAGATGTTGTTTGGTGAAGCTGTTAGGGTGTTTTGAAGTGTGTTTGTGTATGTGTTTGGGTGTAGCCGGCCTGGGTCTGCAGCCTTCAGAGGACTGAATGCTTGTGTTGTTTATGTGTTCTGGGTGTGTTTGCGTGCAGGGGTAGTGGTGCGTGGTTAAATTGGTCACCCGTTCTGATGTAATTTTTTTTTTTTTTTTCCCATTCATGGATTTCAAAGGCAAGTTCTTTTTTTTTATTCATCTCAAACTTAAAAAAACGGAAAAAAAACAAGCAGCAATTAGTCAAGGCAACATAATGCATATGTACATCAGACATCTGTATATGTCCGACACTGAACTTATACACATGAATACATACACATATGTGTCACACAATACCCTGTTTGAGAAGGGACAGGATGAAGCTTACAAGTCAGGTCCATTACAAAAACATAATAACCATAATAATATTTGTTATTATTATCATTAAATAATTTGCAAGCACCTCAGAAAAATATTAATGTATATATTAAATATATATCTATACAGATCTACACATCATACACATATTATAAATAGTATATACACATACTTACATATCATCTGTAATGTTAGCATGAATACTTATTTAAATGCACACTCTCGTATTCATAATCATTTATCTCTTAAGTATATACAAACAATAGGCTTCTCCACAAAATATCTGTTCTAAACTAACATTTTATGTTACTTACAAAAATTAATTGCATATGTTAATATTGATCAGTGTTTATATATACTTAAATTAATTATATGGTAACAAATTATTTAGGTATAGAACCAATTTATGGTTCAATTACTAGTATGAATCTAATAACACTTTTCTATAATGTAATTTAAATATATGCCTATTATTGCACATTTTTAAAGTGACACCCAGGCTGTTCCAGAGTTCGACACCACAAACAGAAATGCACTTACTGTAAGAGTTGTATGGACCATCGGACAAATGAAATTATGTTCACCCCTTAAATTATAGCCCCCCTCTCTGGAATTGAACATCCTTTGTAAATTACTAGGTAACAATTTTCTAATTGCTTTATATACCAATTGTGCTGTTTGCAATTTTACAATCTCAAAAAATTTTAACAATTTGGAATTCGAAAACAGAGGACTGGTATGATCTCTATATCCAGCATGATTTATGATCAGGATAACTCTTTTTTTGTAATGTGCAGATCTTTTGTAGATTGGACTTGTATGTGTTTCCCCAGACTTCTACACAATAAGCGAGGTATGGTAGGATCATGGAGCCCTAGAGTGTGTGTAATGATTTTTCTGGTAATAAATACTTTGATTTACCGATTATACCAATGCTGCTTGATATTTTTGAGCACAGATATTTTAAGTGTGGTTTCCAGCAGAGCTTATGGTCAATCAGAATACCCCAAAACTTACATTCATAGACCCTTTCAATAGTTACATTGTCAATTTCTAACTAAATTTTCCTGTCAATTTTTCTATTTCCAAAAGACATAAACTTTGTTTTACTTTTGTTTAGTGATAATTTGTTTTTGTCAAACCAGCATTTAAGTGTACACAGTTCATTCTGGACCATGCATGACTTTATGCAGTTCTTGTATAAAGCTTTAGTCTCGGATTAATTTGGCATTTTATAGACTCATAGGGTTAACAGTGTGCCAGCTAGAAGTTTCTGTTTCTGAGTGTTTTTTGAACTATTAAGAAAAACTATCACCAGAGTTAGAATTTGTCCAAACTTAAGTGAAAGCACAAATCGACATCAACTATTTTGCAATGCATGTTAAACACTGAATTATTCCCTCTTGATTTTAACACGTAAACTAAATGTTTTAACATTGCCTAGGGGGAGAAATCTGAAGCATTTCATGAAAATCCTCCCCAAATCAATAAAATAATCAAATTAATTTAGTTTTAAACTTTTTTAATTGCTTCATTGTTGGTGCATTAACTTTCATTATCAGTGTCCTGTTCCCTCAACTTCACAAATTATTTCAGGAGAGATTTAGTTTAGCTTGAACAGTGAATTATAATAAGTAATTTTTTAATCTTGTATGCTTTAACAATGGCTTATTTGATTAATTTAGTCACAACACCTCACAAAGTGATCAAAAGCAAAGAAAAACACATGAACAACCACTATTTTATGCTGAATCTTTGACTGATCCGATGAATATCCTTGCCTTGTTCAGCACACATGAATGGGATGTTTCTTACCTTTAAAAACATAACCAAAAGATTTATTTGGTCTGTCTCTCTATCTCTCCTGAGGAGGTGGGATTGGCTTCTGGGATGTTTCCCGTCTTTCCTGCTTGATGTTTTTTCACTTGGAAAGTTCAGTGTGTCCGATCTTTAATCTGGCTTTATGTCTGGCTCGGCTCAGCAGGGGCTCAGGATGTCAAAGAGGTAGCCCACTGGTTCAAAGTATAGCTTATGATGTTTGCTAATTGTCTTGTTTTCTTCCCCTCTTCCCCCTCTCTTTCTCTCTCTGTAGCACGGCGTGTTTGGGGCTCAGTGCTCTAACCCAGCCATGAGCATCATCGGGGCTGAGGATGAGGATTTTGAGAACGATCTGACAGATGTGAGTAAATTAAAGTGTTAGTTACATAACCACTCAGATTCTTATATTGTTTTATTTATCTAAGTTCTGCGATTTCTTTCTCTCTCAGGTGGGGGATGACAATGCAGTCTTCAACAATATAGAACATTTAAAAGATCGGCCAACGCACCTGCTGGTGTTCTTGCAACATGTCATCCTACAGTTTGACCCCGCTCCTCTGGTGAGAGCTCTGTAATGTAACACTGGCTGATTTTAAACCACCCACCACATGCTGCTGTTGAACACAGCATACTCTTCGTCTATAGTATGTAGTATGACTGCCAGTTGATTGTTTTTTGCAGTTTGCAGTGCCCAGCTTTGCTGATTCTAGGTCTGTAATCTCAAATACTGCTGCAGTAGCAAGCAAGATTTTCTACTTCTGTCATTCTTAGGGGTGAAACACAATATTTTGTTCAGTTTTTTTTTTTTTTCTTCGTCTTGGGGGGGGGGGGGGTATTTTTTTATTTTTTTGCATTTGTGCCTTGACTGACAGTGAGAGACAGTGGGCAGCTCTGTGAAAGGGGGTAAGAGAAAGCAAGGGGAGGACACTTCCAGCAGAAGCATGCACATGGGCCGGTTGCCCACCACTCTGCCAAACCAGCACCCCAGTTTTCAGTTTTGAGTCAAGTTTTAGTAAATATTTTGTTACATTTTTCTAAACTTTCTCTCACACGATGAATACACGCAGCTGTCAACACAACTTGTCTCTCATGTATCTAAAATTTAAGAACAGGAGTGCTATTTCTCTCCTTGTACAGCGCATTTAAAATAAAAGGGCTTTACTAACTCAGACTTGTTGTAGCATAGAGTTCGCCTGAAAGTATTATTAATTTTCTGGTCAAATTAAGCTGCTATAGCAGAATCTCTCATGTTCATATTGTTAGATGATACCACTTTTGAGAAGACAGATGGACATCTACAAAGTCAAAAAGTTTCTGGCACGTCCAAACTTTAAATTGGACATGCCATCCTTTCCATAGTCCACAAATTGATTTTAACTGATGAAAGCTCTTTCTTTGAGTCAGCGTTTGTAGATGTCAAGTTTCAAAATGAAACTTTTACCTTGTTCACAAAGTGTTTCCTTTCTGGCCGGCTGTCTGCACGTGAGCATCAACTGAAGATCACACTAGAATGTGAATAATGTCTGCGTTAGATTAGAAGTGCCTTTCTTAATTGTTTTCATGGGGAAACAGAAGTGTTCCCTGGCTGGAGACTACAATGAGGACAGGGAGAGGTTTGTTTTTGCCAGTCTGAGTGAGTGTGATGTGCTCCAGCTTATGGGTCCCTGTAGAGCACTGAATTTAAGCATGGTTCTGCATGAATTCCTTCAGTACATGTGACATCAAACTGAACCATCTGCACCAAAATGGCTCAGTATGAATACACACGCTGTTATATCCCTAAACATTCTGTTTCTGTATCACAGTCCTATTTTGTGATGCTTACTTTAAATGGACCTTGATTATGACCCGCCATTCTGTCCCCCCAAATCGCCCTTGTTATTCCATAAAAGATTGACCAAATTAGACATCAACAAGTTAGATAGAGATCTGCTGTCTTCTTTGTCCGCCTTCTCTATTTACTTCTCCTTAAAAGTTAAAGACTCTGGTCAACAAAAACTAAACTCCATCAGGTGTATCCACTAAACCGTAAACCAGTGTTTCTTTGTCCTGGTTAAATTTTGCACAGTGAGGGAAAAAACCTCCTTAAAGTGGACTTCCTGATTCATAGTATGATAAATCCCAAAATGCTTTGCAAATAGTGCATAGCTTGAGCCAGGAAGTCCTTTTTTAAAAGGGTTGTCTCTCATTGTGAAACACACTGCTAGATTTTTTCAATTCAGTACAACATTTGAGTACTTTTAGCATGCTGTAGATCCCTCATTTATTCACACACTTCACACTGCTCTCACATTTGTACTAAATCATTCTGCACTGCAATTTTTTTTAGTAAACAACTCAAACAAATCCAAACAGACCATTTAATCAATACAGCTGTCTACACAGGCCATACAATGGCCGACATATCAGCTGCATATTAAACACACAGATGTGAGCATCTGTGCAAGCATGACAGTGTGGTGTGTAGTGTAGGTCCTGATTGAAAGAGTGTTGTCACGACTCATTTGTTTATTTTTTTAACTACTGCAAAAAAACTACACCCAGTGCAAGTGCTGTTTGTGTGTTTTTCATTTAGGTGATTGAAAAAAATAATATCAAGGACAATTTTAAAAGATGGGGCAAACAGATCTCACCTCTAAATGAAACATGATTGTATAAAAAGATCTAATGTGAAGCTGTAAATTACATGAGTTCAGCTGTTTTTAGATAGAGCATGTGTGTATCACTGTAATGATTGTTCAAGCCTGACTTTATATGTGTCAGTGCCGACATAAAGCACGCCTGTCCTGTCCTTTTAGCTCAGCATGCAAGGCATTTGCTGTGTTCATACACTCTGCTTTCCAGCATTTTGGTTAATTCATGAATTCTACCCCATCAAATGATGCCCTACAGTATTTTTTTACTTTCTGTCTATGTATGTTCAATTAAGTCACCCTAAACTGAAATCAAATGCAGACCACTGTTCACACAAGTCTCTGAAATCTCAAGAGTGCTCATGCTCACAATTCATAAAACATAATAAACACTGAAGTTATCCCTCCTCTCTCTAACGTTCTGTTTGTCCCTTCTTTCACAGCTGTGTTACCTCCATGCTGAACTTCTCAAGAACCTCAGTGCCAAAGAGACCAAGAAGCAGTTTGCAGAGTTCTACAACATGTTCTTGGACAAGGGTGCAGTAAGTAACAAACTACACAGCATCTACTTCAAGACAGTCTACTTAGCACCTAAAAGTAGATGTGAACCTTTGTCGCTGGTCCTGAACTCCCCCTACCTGTAGTTGCCATCTGTTAGTTGCTTAAATATCACTTTAATGATATTACATTTCATTTTAGGACTTCAGTAGGTAATGTGTTTGAAACAAAAGACAACAACAGATATGTCCACCGATGGTATTACATCTTATCAGAGCTGTCAAAATACTAGATATTAAAATTTCAGTCCAGTTCTAATAACTGGAAGTGCTATGAGAGGCCAAACCTGACATTTCTGGCATTGTTAGCTGAGTTATTAGTAAAAATGCGATAAATCTGCCCTAACACGTAATGTCAACAAATATTATTGAAATTGCTGGATGATCATGTGGATTGTGATCACTGCCAGAATCTACCGATTTCCCCCCTGTGTCATGATCAACATTCCCTGAAGCTTTCATCTAAATCATCCATCCATTTTCTATACTGCTTTTCTCTTTTGAGGTCGTGGAGGCCTGGAGCCTATCCCAGCTGACATTGGGTGAGAAACGGGGTACACCCTGAACCGGTCGCCAGCCAATTGCAGGGCCTCATAGAGAGACAGACAACCATTCACACTCACACTCATACTTATGGGCAATTGGGAGTTACCAATCAACCTGATGAGCATGTTTTTGGTCTGTGGGAGAAAGCCAGAGTGCCTGAGAGAACCCATGCATGCGCGGGGAGATGCAACCTTCTCTCTGTAAGAAATGTGCACTGCTTGCTGTGCTGCTGTGCCACCCTCATCTAAATCAGTCAAGACTGATTTGAAATTATTGTGAAATGTGGAAAACTGCCCTCTAGCACAATGTCAATATATCCTTTAAATATCCTGTATCCAAATCTGTGTTTGGATCACCAAAAGCTAATCACTTCTCTCTTGTGCCATCACCAACATTCCCTGAAGATTTCATAGAAATTCACTGAACTTGTTGAATTATCTTGCTCATAGGCAAACAAACTTACAAACAAGCAAACAGACAAATGCTGGCAGAAACATAACTGCCATGGCAAAGGTAAAAATTAAATAATAATAATTAGATAGCAACAAAAATAAAAGTCATTCCCCCCTGCCTACTTTCTAATTTCTTCTTTTAATGAAAAAAAAATGTAAGCAAACTCCTGTATACAGTCCAAAGTGTGAATATGTGGTACATTGCCAATGAATTTAAGTTTGAACAATGCTTCATTTCTTTGTCAGCAACAGCTTTTTGTTTCAAAACAAAACTAAAGCTCTCTATTTTTGTGTCTTTGGAACTTGATGCTGTTGTTCATTTTGACAACAGAGGCTTGATTGTTTTTTTGGAATATATGTGTTTATTACATTTTTCAAAAAATAAAACACAGAACTGCTCAGACATGACAGAAAAGGAAGAAAATAGACAATAGAGTTTGGACGTGTGGGTACAGTAAATGAAAACAATTATGAAATAAAAATGACTGACTGTGGGCAAATTTCACATCCAGCCCCTTCCCTTTCAACCTCCTGCAGCCAGACAAAGCAGTATCCAAATGAGAGTTAATACAGAGCCTACAAACACAGCAAGGCTACAAGGTGCCTGTTCGATAGCGAGCACTTAAAACAACGTCACAATGACAGGCTAGGCTGATCTGGGGAACCCATGAAGCAAGGACAATGACAGCGTGGGCCCGATATGTTGCAAGAAAGGGTCCCGGACCTCATAGAAAGCATCTATTTTGGAGACAAGCATGCATGTGATGTATTCATCAGGAATGCAGTCCATAACAATGTTGTGCCATGATTTTTTTTGTTGGAGCAGCATTTTTCATCCAGAAGAGTAAAATGATCTCTTTCTAGCAGCAAAAGTCAGTATATTGAGAAGTCTCCTCTGTTTATGGTCAGTCATCTGACCATCTGGGAGGCCAAGTATCAGGCACATAGGGTCGGCTTGATTGTTTTTGAACATGAGGCATCAACAAACACAAGATAAGAATCTGACAACAGTCAGTTTAATGCATCTTATAGAGCTTAAATGGGTGAGTTAGGGGTGGGAAATACATGGAATTTTTAAGATATTTAGATACATTTTAAAATGAGAGAAAGGTTAGAATTATTTTTTTGCATAGATTAAGTTTATGTTGATTTTTATTCTAAAGAACATGACAGACCTTATGCTTTGTATTAAGACTGTTTACATAAGATCCACTAGCATTTATATTGTGTTAGACCACCATATTGTCTTTTTTAGTCAGACAGAGAATAATCAATCTTTATCATACAAGAATAAGTTTTATTTACTTACCGAAGGTGGCTTATTCTGATGGATAAACTTTTCTGCCCACATTTTCTTTCCCCAGTGTAAATATAATCACTTTATTTGACTGGGAAATGCTTTCTAATGGAGCTCATGATTTGCTGTTATTGCTTTTTTTTTAAAGGAAGCGCAGAGTGTTTGAGGGTGACCTTAAGAGACTTGTCTCCATTTTTCTCACAGTGCATCTGGTCTTCTTCGGCTCTGTTTTTTGTTTTGATGTCATTCTTGGGTTTGGACACAGTTCCTTATAGTGATTACTTTAGCAGTTGCTGCAGATGTAATATGACTTATTATCTAATTCATGTTTGCAGGGTTTTGTGGAAAGAAAAACGTCTAATAGTCTTATAATGATAGACCTTGAGCTGAATGGTTGCTCTGTCTTTGTATGTTGTAGTTCTGTTAGTTATCTGTGAGTAACTCTTGCTCATATAGATTTTAATGGTGTGTATGCTGAAGAGTTTTGTAAAGGAGAAGCGAAGGCCCCCGTGTGACATGTACATTTTAATCCTTTGTCTTTGTGTCGTATCAATAGGCTTTTGATGCAGAGCTCTGTTTTAAGCTCGACTCTGGAGGGAGGAACACACTGTGTACACACAGTTTATTTGCTATCTCATTGCGTTGTGTCATCTCTGTTTGCTCTGTCTCTTCTCTGTGTCCCTGCAGCGCTCTTCACTTCCTCTGTCTGCCTCTCTCTGCTGTTTCTCCCCTGCACACCTGGTCTCTGTCACTTCTCAGTTAGATTTCTTTCTCTAAGCTCCTGCTCTGTCATTCTCTCCCTCTCTGTCTCTGTCTCCCTGTCGGACCCCACAGCTTCCTGTCAGGAATGTGGGAATGCCCTCTGGGAGGACTCATCCTCTCTTGGGGTCTCTGACTTTAAACCCCTCTCTCTTTAGTAAACTCGTTGACTTAAACTCAGCCCTTGTTGGCCTCTTGCCTGCTCACAGCTATGCATCTCCCGATATGGAATATCTATTTTCCCTCTGTTGTCTTTTTGAATTCCTGATGTTGAAATGACCCCTTGTGGTGATTCGTTGTCACTGCACACTTTGCTGACAATTCTTATCAGGCGATGACACAAAGTTTTTCTTTGGTTCAGCACTCAAAGCACAAACTACATATACTAGGTTTGAAGTATTTTGGGATCATCTTTCTACGGCCAATGCAGCTACTTTTGGCAGAGGAAGAGCAGTGGGTCCAAATGTTATAGTTTAATAGTTTATGGAACTTTTTTCTAGGGGACTTCAAGGTTTTTTTATTGATTTTGTTTTGCCCAAACATTTAGCTTTATTTCAGATGGAAAAATAATAGTATAATTGAAATAATTAAATAGTTTTGACAGCTTTTTTACATGTGTTCTTGTACATGTAGAAAATTCAAAGACATTTTGCTTCTGTTTCTGTCAATAAAAAGTTCCAATATTTTTGTTTTTACTTGGAAACAAAATATGTTCTTCCTTGAGCTAACCTGCTAAGCTAAACTGTAGAGTTGGTATAAAATTACAATTATATAATAATATTATTTTCTAAATGCACAATCAATACTAAAACTACTTTAAAATAAACTAATGAAATAATTGAACTACCTTGAGTACAGAACTCTTTTCTTGTCATGGAGTAGTTTAGTTTGTGTTCATAATAGGGATGCAACAATGCACTTAGCCAGTGATTAGGTTCATCCCTTGTGATGTTGTTCACAGTTTTTTGGTTGTGTGGTCATGACAACCATGGCCATTGAAGTTCTTTAAAAAATGTATTCTTTCCCATTCTCATGCATTTCAGGCAAAACTTTTCCAGAGCAGCAAAGAGCAACTGAAGAGACAAAGCATTTTTTTAATTTCTAAACATTCCAGTATTTGACTTAAAAGCAAAAAAACACACTTTGCCATAAACATCTAAACAGTTTGGATACAAAACATAAAGTATGCATATTAAATAAACTTCTCTGTGTGCTTTTTATCCCTAGAGAACATCTAGTATACCTTTTTTTAATGCTGGAAAAACAGGCTAACAAATCAACAAATCTTAACTTTAATTATATAAGTTTTTAGACAAAAACTAAATTTTCTTCTACTTGACATTACAATCAAACACATCCTGATGACTTTTTATTTATTCTTCTAATTGTCATTTTTCTCTGCTGTCACTGATAACATCATAATCTAACCATAGACATCCGCAAGCCAAGGCTCATTAAGGCTTGTTAAGTTTGTTTCTAACAGTCATCATGCCAACGTTAGCCAGGATTACAAATTGGATTATAAGGTTCAAGCAACTGGACTTTGGACAAAGTTAAGGAAGCTTCTCTCTCTCCTCCTCTCAAAATAGAGGTGTTATATATCTTCCCAACTTTAGCACACTGCTACTCAAAGCAGGAGTTTCCTTAACCCTGCGCGCTGACTCACAGGCACAGACATAACAGAGAAAATACAGAGACGAAAGGGAAACGATGAAAACCCAAAATATCGCATATCACGTGCTATTATTGAACGATGCACTTCATTACTAATGTTTCAATAATTTTATAGAGAATTGTTAAATCCCTGACCAATGACAGTATTGATACGCATTGACAAACAGGTCTTTATTGATACTGCAATCAGTTCTATCTCATTTGGTGTAAAATAGTGACAGTACATTTTAAACAGACCTTGTTACCAATTTTATTATGCCAGGAAAACAAACATATTTTTTCCAAAAACAATGACTTTTTAGTGGTTTTTAAATGTCTGACAACCCTCCTCTAACATTTTAGTCTTGTTTGACAGGATTTTCTTTTTGTCACTGAAAAAGGTGGTTGTCGATATTTTATTCATATTTTTTGTCAACGAAATTAACACTTCAATACAGCACAGCAACAGCAAACACAAAGGACTAATTCAGCCTAAATTGATAAGATGGTTAAGGGTTGTGATTTAAGTTATAATGTCTATGTTTTTTGGTTGTTGATTATCTGAATAATGCCTCAGATGGTACAGGAAAACAAAAACAGCAATGAGCTCCAGCCTATCCCCTTTTCTGAAATTAGCAGATCAGTTTGTTTCAAATAATCTGGTTTGACGCTAGTTTTGATATGATGTGTGTTAATAATATAAAATTGTCTCTGAAAATATGATCATTCGGATGAATCACAACCTCCTCAAGCAGTTTCAGCAAAAATAATATTTTTTGTGAAAGGTTTGTTGGCTAGTTTATTGGTTAAAAGGGATCCCCATGAGTTTCTACCAAGGCCCTTGCGCTCCTCTCACCAGGCAGCAAATACTCTTCCTAGTGTCCATACATATGACAGGAATACTTGAGATGACAATTAACCATTTAACCATCATATAATATTACTCACCTACAACACGAATCCCCCAACCCACCCAGCACCCAATACAACCACCAAAAAAGGGTCTCGAAAGGGCTGCTGTATTAAGCACATTAGATAAAGCTAAGTGCAGTCAAGAGATCTACAACTATGAGGAAAAGAAAGTTTTTATCTTCTTGTATGAATGCTTTACATCTGGTCTTTAGTTGCCTCATTATACTCTAACTTCTGTCCGTCTTTTTTTGTGTGTTTTTTGTTCCAAACGTAGATTCTCAGAGTGGCTGTACCTTCTCATATAAGCTATGAATTGGGTAAGTTAATTCTTTGTATACGGAGTAATTTGGAGTGTTAGATATTTGACATATACCTACACATCCAAGCCCTTTGTTCCTGTTTATTAACTTTCCTTTCCCTCTTCTCCCAGATCGAACTCGTCCAGATCTGCTCCCTGAGGACCTCCAGAGGCGATTTGCCCTGGAAGTTCAGACTCTTCAGGCGGCTGAGGTGGCCAAACAGCTGGAAGATTTCAGGTGAGAAATCTGATTCTGATCTCTTATAAGGCGGCTAGGCATCGTTTCTGTTATACTCTACTACCTTTGGGCCAGCTGTTGAAAAGTGTTACGCCATCAACTTTAAATGAGAAATGAGAATACTGTTATATTTGTCTCTTAAATTTATGGTTACAAGAAAAATGAAAAAATAACTGACAAAAATACACAAAACATGACCACAACGACTTTGAACTTCAATTTTGTTCAGATTGGTTTGCTTGTTCCAGAAAGATTTTTAACCTTCCTTTCAGAACTGTGTGAATGCATCAATGTAGAGGTGTCAAGGTCCTGTAAGAAGGTTTAACTGAGTTTAAGACTTGATGAGAGATCGTATGGAAAAATATTGTAGTAGTTAACCCAAAAGTGTCTCATGTAGCTGTAGTTCATGGTTCAACAATGTGTGGCTGGAGAATTAGCCTTGTTCACAGTGCTGTTTCAAGGTGTATTTCCTTCCCTGTGACGTTTCACCTTCACTGTGAACATCAGAGAGGGAGAATGGGGTAGTTAACTCCATATGCATTTTGTATCCAGTGGTAACATCGGAGGTGAGGCAGGGGGACACAGAGCCAAAAAGGGGAGCACAGTGCTGTGTATGTGAGTGTCTGCCTGCGCGTATGTAAAACTTACATTGTGCTGTCACTCACTTTTCCCTCCGTACAGCCATTTGACTGGGAACTTACATCAATATCACCTTGTAGCAGAATAAGTGATAAGGTGTTGGGGTGCTGTGTCAGCAGAAAAGGATTTAACACTTTTTGGAGGGAGGGATTGAGGTGCCTTGTGGGGTCCTCATAGCCTGCCTCATACTGTAGGTGTATCTCTTGTGTTACTGCTCTTTCAACAGCATTTATCAGCTGTACATCCAATGAAGAAGCTCAAATAACATCATGTGTGCACTATACTTAAATGTCCCTAATTCCAGCATGTAAGCTGTGTGTGTAAAGGATTATTGTCGATGAGGTGGTGTGTTGTGTTGAGGATACTGCTCTTTTAACAGTTTTCATCACCTGTACATCCAGTTAAGAAGCTACTCCTTTTTAGATGTTGAGTCCAAAAATGTCTTTGTCTGTTTAACATTTGTACAGTGGTTACAGTAACTGCATTTATAAGACGCCAATGACATCTTTGGACTCAACATAAAAGTACACAAGAGTACACATCTACTCACTTCATTAACTGCAAGAGTACTTTTGTTATTTACAGACTAGAATGTCCCACTTGCAGAGTTTTTTACATTGGCAGAACAACAAGATACCTACAGGACAGACTTGCAGAACACACATATGCAATAAGAACTGGAAACATCTAGTACCCCATGGCAAAACATTACCTGGAATTCCATAACAGCAACCCAACTTCATTACAAACCATTGGCATTGACCACATCCCGCTGACCCTCAGAGAAGGTGACAGACAAAGAAACCTGAACCAAAAGGAAGCATTTTGGATTGACAAAGAAAATACCCTGGACTGAATGAAGAACAGCATTATACTGCTTTCTTGTAAAGGGAGGATGTTGGTTAAGCATTTTTAAAGCAGAATTTTGATAAACTTTCACCCATTTGTTTCTGTTTTGTGTCATGTCATGCAAGGTTTCGGGTTGAAATTCTTGTTGGTGCCTCTATTGGCCTGAATAACACCATCTGCTGGGGTTTTTGTTTGTTGTCACTATTTGAAGCCTCTAAGCCCAAGTGGCAATTTCCTATTAGTGGAGCACCTCATGAAAGGACCTACTTCAGCCTAGCATCTGTTTACATGACTTCCTGATGGAGGCGTGATGCAGAAACGCATCAAAGGTTGTTTTTAAGGTCTACGTGACCATGCTGATTAAATAAAGGCTTTTGAATAGTTTACAGAGAGTGCCTGGGAGTCTTTTCTTTTGCTTCAATGATTTTGTGAACCCCATTCCAAAGAACAACCTCAAACAAACTGTTTTTTAAGTCCAGGAAGCACTTCTTTCCCTTATCTTTTGATATTCATAACACTTTAGAAGCTTTCGAAAGACTGCAGCAAACACATTTTAAACTCAGAGAACTCTTTTTCATGTCCTCTCTAACTCTGAGTATTTTACATATTTTGTGTCTTTCTTAGTTAGATTAACAAAAAGCATGTCAACCAGACGCCCATCCCATAGTTATTTTGTTTTGTAATGAATCACAACTCAAGCAGAAGTCTCACAGGGACAGAATAAAATGGAAGAGAAGAAAAACCAATCAAAATGACCTTTTCTCGTGCTCAGTAAAAGCCTCTGCAAAATTTAATAAAACTTGTGTTTCACCAAGCTAGAAAAAAGTTAAGTGATTACTGCTAACAGCGCAGACAACATGCAGGATTGTGTGATTTACAAGATGTCTTTTGAGGATCTAATTTGAATTGCCATTCCATGACAAGAAAAATAATGGCTGTGCCAAATATTGAGAACAAATATTTTTTACCCTCAGGGATAAGCTATTAACTTTCAGATCTCTTCAAAAAAACTTTGTTGATCCGCGCAGAGGCCAAATTCTGGCTTGAAGGCAAAGCAAGTTTTGTAAAGAACCATTTATGCATGCGGCAACGAAAAATGACTTACACAGATATGAAATGGGAAAAACAGAGCATTTAAACAGCATCAAACAAAAAAGACATCAAAATGAAAAGAAAAGCCCAACCACCATTTTTTTTAACACCCTTAAAATGCTAATAAGCAAATCACAATGTTGTCTTGGCATGGGTCTTCACCTATGGTCACTTTCTCATGTGCAAGAAGTCATGGGCTGCTTTTCAACTGAACCTGTTCGTTAAATCTTTTTGCCTATGTAGGTCCACAAACCCTCTAGATCAGTGATTCTTAACTGGTCTGACTCATGGCTGGTTTAAACCACCTTTATGAGAAACTGAGACCTAAGAAATGAAAAATGTTATCATTTGAACCCTGTATGGAACTAAACAATACTAAACAAACATGTTTGAAAAGTATTCAAAGCTTTAAATCAGTTTCCATTTGACTTCACTTCCCCATTATATCAACAGAACTTTGGTGATTTTTTTAGAGATCTGTAAGAATTAATTAATTATCATGAGATAACCAGCTTTGTTTGACCAAAATCAGGAGGTAGATAATTCTAGTCTTGAGAGGATCATCAAAATGTTCTCATTATTACATTAATACAGACAAAGTATAGTACAATCCAAACATCCAGTGTTTCCTACACATAGACAAGTGGTCCCCACTTTGCAGAGGGCTGAGATAGTTCAACATTAAATAAAAACACAAGGTGAGATTAATACTTAAATATAGTCATGTATTGAAGAAGTCCTTAACATCAAAATGTGCATATGTGCTTGGGTGTAGGCAACAATAAAAGAAAATTTCTTATTTTTTGTCTTAAACATGTATATAATCACCATATACATGCACAAGTATCATACACTATTGATTCAACATTGCTCAGCAGCTTTTTGCTGTCAAAATTACCCTGAACACCAACACACCACCTCATTGACAATAATCCTTCACACACACAGCTCACTTACTGTAATTAGGGACATTAAGTGTAGTGCACACATGATGTTATTTGAGCTTCTTCATCGGATGTACAGCTGATGAATGCTGTTGAAAGAGCAGTAACACAAGAGATACACCTACAGTATGAGGCAGGGCAGGAGGACCCCTCAAGGCACCTCTATCCCTCCCTCTAAAAAGTGCTAAATCCCTTTCTGCTGAAACTGCACCTCAAGACCTTATCACTTATTCTGCTACAAGGTGATACTGGTGTAAATTCCCAGTCAAATGGTTATACGGAGGGAAAAGTGAGTGACAGCAGAGTGTAAGGTTTACATACACCAGGCAAACAACACTGTGCTCCCTTTTTGGTTCTGTTTGCCCCTGCCTCACCTCAGATGCTACTAGAGCTGCACAATTAATTGTCGAATCGAATTTTAATCGTGATTAGGGCTGAAACAATTCCTCGGATAACCCGGGTAATTTGATTAGAAAAAGTCCTCGGGGCAAATTATGCTTAATAAAATCCTCAATATAGTAATTAGCTTTGTTACAGCAGTAAAGGCAATAATATAGCAAAAAGAAATAAGCATGAATAAAAACAAATCAAATAAAAATAACCAAACTAAAAATAAGTACTAAAAAAGCAAGATATGACCCAGAGAAAAAAAATAAAACTGCAAGAACAATGTAAACAAAACAAATTTAAAAGTACCAAAATATTGACACCATTGCACAGAGGTAAATATCAAAATCATTTCATTTGTTGTAAGTGGTTTAGTGCTCACTGCAAAAACAGTTATAATTGTAACTAAAGGGCCTGTTAATCCATTTAGATTTTTACCATATGTATGAGTTGTACATTTTTGAGATATCAGCTGTAGAGATGTCTGCCTTGTCTCTGGTATAACTGGACTGATTTGCAAAAGTCCTGTGATGCTCAAAGAACCAATACATTTGAAAAACTTAAAACCCGTGTCTCATTCGAAAACTCATGACGTGGTTGCTCCAAATAATCTGCAGACCTTGTGAGCAGTTTCATGTAGGAACTATTTTTTACCAATACAAAAATGTGTATTTTGATTTTGGGATCCCGTTAATGCTCAAAATGTTCGACAAATAAGAAATAAGTTGTTAATTTAAGAGACCTGCCTTATTTTCTGTTTTGTATGTTACTGATGATTTTCAATAAAGCCGAAGTGATTCAATGTAAAAAAAAAATTCAGTGAACGCAATGCACCTGTTATCCAATTACTCGATTAATCGCCAAAATACTCGATAGAGTAATCAATTACAAAAAGAATCGATAGTTGCAGCCCTAATCATGATCACAATTTTGGCTGCCACAGCTAAATTAACCTGATTGGCAGCGATGTTTACATTTAAAATGCAGGCTCTGCTGCATATCTAATCAAGCACTTTCTCAATCATAAGTCAGCCAACCACCAGGGGGCAAATGCATGGTTAGCAGAACAATGGAGCCGTACATGTCCTTGACAATTATTTATTTATTTTATTTTTCATTTAACCAGGTTTGTCCCATTGAGATCAACAGATATCTTTTTCAAGAAAGACCTGAAAAAGAGATCTGTCACTACAATTCCCTGAAATGTAGTGACCTGCCTTTGCTCGTCTCTCAAGGCGGAAAATGGCAGGCTGGTGTTTCTTCCCAAAAATCTGTTGGCCTAAGCCTAATGTTATTGCCTTTTCTGTACAAGCTGTAATTGTTTCCATTGAGTTTCATTTCGGGATTGCACTCTGTAATGGCATATTTATTCATTTAGCCCTTGGTAAATTTTATTATTTATCATTTATTGTTATTTAAAGTTTCATTTTGCACTTTGTTCACATATTGTTTGCTCAAAAGTAGTGCAATAAGAATACAGACGTTTTCCCTATCATGATGAATAAACAATAATCATGATTAAAATATTGATCAAAATAATCGTGATTATCATTTTGCCCATAATCTTGCAGCCCTAGATGCTACCACTGGATACAAAATGAATAGGGAATCAACTACCCCATTCTGCCTTCCTGACGCTCGGTGAAACATCACAGGGATAAAAATACACATTTAAACAGTACTGTGAACAAAGTCTCCTGGCACGTGAACTACAGCGACATGAGACACTTTTGGATCCAGAACCACTGGTTGAGACCTACAACGAAAACCTTGTTTGTGCCTCTGTTATCCTGAATAACACCATCTGCAGGAGCGTTTGTGTGTCACCATCTGAAGCCTCTAAGTCCAAGTGGCAATTTCCTATTGATGGAGCACCCCTTTAAAAAGGCCTACTGCAGCCTAGCATCTGCTTGCATGACCTCACAATGAAGGCTTGATGCCAAAACGTGATAAAACATTTTTAAGGTCTACATGACCATGGCATTTAAACAAAGGCATTTGAATAGTTTACTGAGAGTGCCTTGGAGTTTGTCCTTTTTGCCTTAGTGTTATAAATATGTGTGTTTTATGCATTGTATTTCACTGAGCAGCACTGAGTTAGAAATCATCCATCAGCAAAGGATCATTCTTTTTAATCCCTCTCTTTTTGCTGTATCTCTCACAGACAGAAAAGGATGATGGGTATGACCCCCAACGAGGCTGAGCTTATTGATGTGGACAACCACTATCCCACAGACCGCATCCCCACGGAGATGAAGGAGAAGTCTGTCGCTGAAAACCTGCTGGACAAGATGTCAGAAACACAGTGAGAGTTTTTTTCTCTTAAAATCTGTTAAATTTTCTTCACAGACATTGCAGTGTTACTGGTGTTTTGGGCACTAAAAACTTCAAAGAACCTACAAGTCTACCAGTTTAGACTGAAATAAGTGGATACTTTGAGGTGGGGTTCTCATCTGCTTTGTCAGTACCCAAAGTATGCTGCAGAGCATGTTTCAAGCGTTCAGGGACAATTGCCTGATAAAAGTTTTATCTCAATTTTATGTTGAAGGATTTTGAAGGACATGTATTTGCTATGATGAAGTCCGCTTGCAGTACAAGGGAAGTTTAATCACTTCTCAGAAGTATGGATGACAGAAATGCCCCTAATGCTGTTGCAACCCACCATCAAACAACAAAAGATGTGTTATGTTTGTTTTTGGCTCACAGGTTAGCAAAGAACAGTCAACTACGAATAGAACATTAATGACAGGGTTTCTTACTTAGATGCAGTCGAACACTGTGGGAACACCCACAGAACTTCATGCCCAGTCAGCGCTGAGTGGGAAAACAAACCACCTAAGACAATGCGTCACGGCTTCAGGGTATCCATTTTGCACAATAAATGAAGATTAAATATCATATTCTAAGAATATTTTATTTAACCAAAGCACAGAACTGAATATAAAACACCCTACAGCTTCAAGCGATCCACAAGAGGATGTATTTGCATATCAGTTATCTTGGATCAAACATTGATATTCGATTTTTGATTTTAACATCTCATAGTTGATGCAATGTTGCTTTCCCTCAAGGAGCATTGTGTACATAAATCTACCACAGTTTTGGTTTTAAGTGGGTAAAATGATTTAAACTGTTTAAAAATGGGTCATTATAACAATTTGCCTTTCATATTGACCATTTTTCATACGTAAAATGGGTCAAAGTGCTCTACTAAGTTATAAAGCAAAACATTTTAGCATTCAACACGTTAAAAAAGAAAGACTTCATTAAATCTGAAATAAACAATTTCATTTTGATGGTGTGAGGTCAAAGGCCAAGGTCACTGGGCCTCATGTTTTGTCTCTTGTACATAATAAGTTTACCTTTCACATAATCACAAAGCCACCTTTGCCCTTCTTGACCCACCGCTACTCTTTAACTCTCAACTGACCAAGTTGTAGGTCAGTAATCATCGTTGAATGTCACTGAAGGTTGCATTATTTGTTTTAATATGTGTTTTTATTTGTCAGGAAGTTTGTATTGCAATGATAGAAATGCTTCTTCCAATTTTTGCAGCTCTTTAAAATTTCCATCATTTATGATGGTTTGGCCTCTTTAAACTGTTTTAACCCCTTGAAACCAAATGCTTGCCTGTAGATCTGTCCTTTTCTGAATATCAGTCTCTGTTCTAATACAACAATGACTTCTTTTTCTTGTCCCTTTAAGAAAGCATCTTCCTGAAACACTATTCAGTTATTGAAGATAAATAAAACTAAGCTCTGTGCATAACTAATGAAGAACAAATCTCGCAGAAACAGACACAGCAGGAGAGAGAGAAAACAAGCTCCCCAGAGAGGCAGCAGTGATTGTAAAAAAAGCACAACAGAGTGAGGAGGGAAGGAAGTGAGGAGCTGAGGAGGAAAAGATGGAGTCAGCAGTGCCACGCTGGCAGGAAGGCCCTCTGCTGGCTTTTTGCCAAGCAGTGGGGAGTGATGGTGCCGTTCTTGGTGGTGGTGTTGTGGGGGTTACACACTGAAAGTCAAGATAAGAGGGGCAGAGAGAGGGGCCAGAGGGTTATCAATGCAGCCTAACACCTGCCTGCTACACAGTTAGAGAAATAGAGTGGGAGATGTGGAGGAAAGTTAATCTATCCTTGACCCCGTGGCAGTCTACGATGTGTTATCCTCCACGAGAAACGAGCAAGACCAAGAGGGAGAGGAGGCCAGGGAGAGGGCAGAGGACTGTCTAACTTCATCTTGTCAAGATAGAGGGGAGAAAATGAACAGAAGTACCAAAAAATACACACTGTTAGCAGAGAGGAAACAAAAGCCTCACCAGAGGTCTATATCCTGACTTGATAATTCAGTTTTGACTCACTCGGTTACTCTCTCACAGTCGGATCTCTATCCCACAAGCACAAACAATTCATTGGCTTCACTTTTTTTCACCCCCTCTTACAATCGTCTCCTTATTCTCCTCACTCTCACACGCCCCCACACTCTTGCACCCGGTCACCCCCCAGTCCGACCACAACAAAGTGAACTCACCCCAGCTGTTTCCCATTGGTTTCTCTCCCAATGAGAAAAGGACAACCAAGGAATTTGATTGGACTGTTCAGGGAATTCCCCGGGAAACCCCTCCTACCCTTTATGTTCATACCAAAACACGAGTATCCGATTTCCAAGATGTTGCCTGCCTGTTGCATCAGACTAAAACAGTGTTAAATAGACATTTCCGCTGTGCTGGACCATTCCTCACTTTGGATTCCCTCTGCAGACAACTGATAGGACAGAGAGATACATTTTTAGGCAGCCTTTAGACAAGTTTGGCTTTTTCACTTCTTCGATAGTGTTAGTTTATTTTGATTTTTTTAGAGAAGAAAGAGGTGCAGCTTTGGATGCATCTTTTGCCTTTTTGATCCTTTTTTATTTTGTTTTTTGTTTTTTTTTTCTTCTTTAATTTCCCGTGCCGATTTTAGAATATGTTCAATAGCTTCTGTTCTGAACACAATAACACAAAAATCAACTTCGAGTTGGATCAAGAAAAGCTTAGCTGCTTCAGATTCCACAGGCCTAAAACACACTTAACTATCTGTCGAGCAAGAGAGAGAAAAAATGCTACTTAAAAAGAAGAGGTGAGCATGCTGCTGCAAGATGAATCTCTTTTCTTCTGTGCATTTATCCCTCTGTTGTGGTCACATCCCTGATAATCTGTCTCTTTCCTTTCAGACCAACTATTGTCTCGGACGAGGAAAAATGGTGAGTAAGTTTTTTTTTTTGCATGACAGTTTTCTATGAGCATGTTTTTGTGCATAAGTGCCTGATTTGATGCATGCGTGGAACAAGCCTGGGTGTGGCCAGAACCTCCAGAATTTTGCATACTGGCTTATGTGCACACTATAGTCGTTTAACATGTCTCTCATTTGAGTTATGTTAGAAAAATGTCCTTTCCTTAACATGAAAATGATGTTACTTTGATAAAGAAGCTTTTACAGTTCTGCATAGAAGTTTAAAAGTGGCTAAGATGCTTTTGTAATCTGGATTGATGTGCTGCATATTGAATAGAGAACTGAACCGTATCATGCATGCCTTTCTTGTCTCTGTTGCTCTGGTTCTTTATTATCAGAGTTCTTTATGCTGCAGTCAGTATATTCAGACAGCACCCTCTGTAAAACTGTGACCGCTGATGCAAAACACTTGTGCTTTTGTTTTGTGCACATCCCCCAGAGGCTCCTCCCTCAGGTCCTTTTTTCTTCTAACTCCTCAGATTTCCCTCGACTCCTCCTTTGTGCTTCTATCAAATTCATTTCTCCTGCTGGCTCTTTCTAACTCCTCCCTTTCTGGACATCCTCAGCTCCCCACCTCCATGCATCCAGCCATCCTCACTTTCATCCTCACACTCCTCCCTCATTTGCATTCTCAGTTTCATGCAAGTCTTTCAGCATCATCATCATCAGCACCACAAAAGAGAAAGTGTGCACTAAGAACAGATGCTTCTTAGAGAAAACAGATTAATTTTGCTCAGGACCTATCGACTATTTAAATATGTCTGATTCATCTTAATCAAAATATCTAACATGCTGATTTTTGACGTGTTGTATTAAAAAGTATAACTAATGATTAAACAAAAACCTTTTTTCCTTTCTCTAATAGCCAATCCATCTTTTCAGCCGTGGTCTTCTATATGAAGCACCTTGGGGTGAAAAACAGGTCAGCTGACAATAAGAAGTCAAAAGGAGGCTTCTTTAGGAGCAAACTTGTAAAGGTAAGGTAACATCACATGTCTAGAAGAAAGTCATTTCTATTCGGTAATTGACAGTGAAGTTTTTCTGGTGTCAAAAACCAAAGTAAGTATGGAGGTACACAAACTGCTGTTCCTCTAAGGTCCATTTCCTTCAAAAACCCTGAGTAATCACATTATCATTAATGTAAACAAGGCCTTTTAGAAGAGTGGCTGGCAGCTTAGGAGTTAGTCTACACACCCATGAACAGAGGCTGAAGTCCTTCACTTGAAGCCTTAAGGCCTGCATTCAGTTTTGACCTGTGGTTCCTCTCCTGTATGTCTTTCCCTTCTATCTGTTTCTCTCATTGTCACTCTCCCTCTCTCTCTCTTTCTTTCTCTCTGTCTCTGTCTCTCTGCAAATCTTGCTTCATTCACCGTTCTGTCACTCTGTTTAAGGCATTCAAATCCCCAAAATAAACCTTAAATAAAGGAAATGCAGGTGCAGGTATGGCATGTGACTCCTTTTCTGATATTGTTCCTGCCATATTTTCCATGTTTCCAGCTGTATTCTCTGTGTATTCACTCAAACAGAGGCATAAAAGCCAAAAAATACAGTTTTGGTTTGAGCTACTATTTTTCATGTGTACTTTATGTACAGCAGGTTGACTTTTTTGTTAGTCATCTGTTATGATGTGATAAGTCTTAAGAATTATGTATTATTAGGAGCTTGGCTGATCGAATTTAGGAGCTAAAAGGCCACCTGAAACCAATGACATGTGTCTCGGAGAATATGTCCATATGTTTATTTACTACGCTTTTTCAAGAGGTCATGTTAGCAATCCCCTGATGTAGTTGTAGATGTACCGGGGGGTAAAGAGATCCCCTCTTTGTGTTGGCTTCAGAAGCAGAGATATTATAGAGGTAAGAAAAGGAGGTCAGATCAGTCGAGCCAGCAGGGGAGAATAGCATTGTGTTTGTAAGCATTTCTGATACCACTTTCCCACCAAAATTAGTGGGAAGTAGCAGATTTTTTCAACACGGGTAAACCGGCTAAAAATCAGGAAGTGACTCCTTTCTTATTTCCAGCAGACCCGGATCTAATCAGCAGCAGATGAGCTGCGTGGCTGTTTTTTTTTTTTTTCCTCTGGTACGTCAAGCTGCATCAGCGCGACGAAACAAGGCCAAGTAAACAATGGAAAGGAGCATGGAAGCCATGGACACAGTGGTCAAATGTTTTCCATATTTCATACTTTTGTCCCTCTTTAAAAATGTACAAACTCAGCGCAGACTGAATGACATTTAAGTGCTGATGATACAAAGGCGGATGGAATTTGTTGTTGAGATGGCAAAGAGTCACAGAAGCTACAGACGGAGGCAACAGGGCAGATATTATGGTGTAGGCACGTTACGCCAACGTCATCCCGTAAATTAGCGTGTTCACCCAAGTGTGATGTTCCTACTGGGAGCACATCGGAGGCAAGCCAATAAAAACCCACGTCACTTTCAGGGTCAGCCGACTGGGGTCTAAGTGCCAATTAGAGCCTTTCCCACTGCCGACAAGAGCCAATTGTTAACGTGTTTAAATGGGTTTTTTCGCCTGTGAGAAAGGGGTATAAATGTGTCTGTATGTGGAGCTCCCCCATGCCATGCTCTCTAACTATATTTTCTGCACTTGTGCATTGGCGATGCATTGGTATCAGCTATTATCAGATCTTTTGACAAACAATGTTGTAGGCCAACAAAGAAGTTAGCATTGGGTTAGTTTCCTTGACTGCAAGCCTAGCAAAAACCTGTGGGATTTTTCACTGTGGATCATTGCAGATAACAAGCTCTGTGGAGAACAAAAAAAATCTGCAACTTGCATGTTCTGTTCGTTGTGACAATGTTAACAAATGGATCCGCTTTTCATGATTTTTTTAAGCTTTAAACATAATCAGCAAGAGTGAAAAGCTATTAGTAAACTACCATGGAACTATATCTCAGTTTGACTTAGAAACAGCCTCAATATTTCCAGTGTATGACATCTTTCTATACCCTCTTCTTTTAGATTTTCCTCTTTTCTTTATTTGTTCCAGTTCTGTATTTGTTCCTTTTATGAAATTATAATTCTGATTATTATATTGAGAATATTCTACCAGCTTTAACAATTTGCCCCCCTGGCAATGGAGGCACAACTGATTTGGCCCTGTTAGTGACTATTGTTGCCCATTCTTGGTCTTCAGGTACAATTTTGAAGCAATACTTACTAAAATCTTTTAGTCTCACTTTATTTATTTTCTTTTAAATTCCAAATTTTTTATCTTTCAGATATTACCAGTGTCTTTATTCTACTCTCATTTGTGCTTTCTATCCACATGTTTTCATTTCTGTAGAATAAGAGGGATGAACCTTCACGTTCCAAGCCCAGAGGAGGGTTTGTCATCCCTAGCTGGATTGCAGGCAACAGTATGTATCTTTTCAGCATTTTTATTTGTCTGTTTTAGAATCTTGTTTGAATTGTACAGTGTTGTAATTTACATACTGTAAACAATAAAGTGGCATAAATACATGTACATGCAGTGTATTCATAAATGTATGGTGTGGATATGAGAACCTGTTGTCCTGCCCTTCTCTCCTGTTACAGCTGAGGTCAAACCTAAGACGGACCCTGAAGGTACTAGTCGTCCAGAGTTCCCACCCTCCCCTTTTATATGTAGAAATGTCACATCCCTACTAATCATCCCATTAGCATGCTTGCATGTCCCAAATCAAACTGGGAGGGGATCAGGGTGGTTGTTTGGAGAATTCATGCAGATAAAAACTCACACACTTACCTGTATCTCATCTGGAGGCCTGTGGGTGTTAAGTTGTATCAAACTAACCCTTTAATTCACCACAGGGGCTCTAACCACATCATACTCATCCTGTTTGTTTGTCTGTTCTGTCAGCTGGCATGTTGTGGGTACATTTTCTGAAGCTTTTTTTTCAGTGGTTTGACGCTCTTGAAAAAATGTTCCTTCTCTTCATTTTCAGTGGAAAAAGAGAAGGTGAATCCAGAGCGCAAGAGTCTGGCTCCTGGCAGAGGCTCTTTGACCGAATCATCAGCCTCTATCCCCTCCAGTAAAAAGTCTGCAACCGGTGGAAGCCCTGCCTCCCAGCTAGGGTTGGAGATCAGTGACGGGTCTGGCAACAACATTATCACCCCCAATATTCCAGATTCCACAAGTACTGACGGTAAGCCAGTTCTCTTGATCTGTTGGATTATAGGTGAAGTGTGACACTAGACTTGTGAGTTGTCTGACTGGACTGATATCAACATGATAATGCCTCATTTCCAGAGAGGCTCCTCATTCAGAATAGTCCACATAGGCATCAGTAAAACTCGTAGATGTCAAGTCTCCAGTTTTGGCCAGGAAACTACTGTATTTTACCCCTCTTTCCCGCCGTCTTCCCATATTAGTATTATCCTGTAAATCTCCGGTATTATAATATAATAATTTAAAAAAATTCCTCTGCCTCTCCAAACTGAACTCTGTCACTGGCATCGTGAGAATGGGGCAGTAATGCACCAAAGTGATGGATGCCAACCCCCGTAAAACCGAAGAAGAAGAAGAAGCCTTGCAAGAACTGCCACCTGCAGTAGCCGGGGTGGTAGTTGTTGCGAGGTTAGTGCCAACAGCGGGAACAAACCAAGAAAAACAAAGTGGTTATTTTAGATTTCTTGTACACCTTAAATGTAAGGGATACTGGAGCTTGGTTGGGGGTGGTTGGACGCCTCGCAGCAGGCGGCGGAAAATTTCCCGTATTTTCAAATCCAAAACTTGACAGGTAGGGTCGAACTGATTTGAGTTTGTATGCTTGAAGGACTCCCTGTTGCCTTCCTTTAGTCTAAATAACAGTAATTGCAATGGGTCTGTGAAAAAGGTTAAGAAAGCTATTAAATGATGAACAAACTTAGAATCAGGGTTCCTGCAGATCTTGATTCATAGTTTTAATTTCAATAACTGCCAGAGTATGTTCACAATCACTAATGTTAAAAAAATTGTCTAGTTTTTACGTACTGAGTACCCCTGATCCCTGTAGAGCCCTCCAACCTGTCTATGCTCCATGCCTTGCACTGTGCTTGCTAACACAAGCCAAAGGGTTTTAACTTCTGATGAAACAAGGGTAGAATGTAACACTGGTTGGTCCATTAGGGGAGAGCGGGGGTATTGAGCCCTCTCAGGCAGCTACTGGCACTGTAAACAGGAGGAGGAGTAGAAGTCTTGATGCCACAGACATTTTGTCTTGTGCATAGCAGTACTCTATAAAAAAAAGTAAAAATGTGGGCTCTTTAAAAGGTCATGAAAGGTCTTGAATTTAATCTATGATATAAAAACATGGAAAAAATGTACTGTATGGGTGAGACGTCTCAGGAAACTGTCAGCAATGTGACGTGTACAGTTAGCATTTAAAAGGTTCATATAACTGCAACATCTCTTTCTCTCTTTTAAGCAAGCAGTGCACCTGAGATCCTCGAATTTGAATTATATTAATTATCCTGGCTTTGAATTTTAATAACATAGTAATCTCACTCAAACAAAATAGCATTTTAGTGCACTGCAGAAATAAAAATAACAATTTGTTCTGTAGTGCAAAAAATGTATTCAGCTTTCCCAAATTGAGTCGAAAAATGTTCCTATTCAGTCTTGAGTTTGTTTTCAAAAAGTGTGTGGTGTAAGCTGTGAGCAAATAATGTAAAAAGATTTAACAACCCCTGTACTTTCCTGTTATTACCCAGTGTCATTATGAGTCCTTTAAATTAAATTATTTCAAAGATTCTCGTAAAGTAAACTGCAAAACCTTACATTACTTTTCTGAGTCATGTACTTATAGAGGTAATGAAAAATGATGACTATTTGAAATTGCACCAATAAATAACTTTATAAGCACTAAAAAAAGGCAATGAAAAATAAATCTGATGGCACACTCAAGACTCACTGCAACAACACAGAAAGAGCCAAACATTTTGTGTAAGGGTTTTTCTTCTTTATTTTTATCCTGTTACTATTTTTACTTACTTAGATAAAGGCAACATTCAACCCATTATTTCTTCTGTCACTTTCTTACTTTTCCAGCCCCGTCAAGTAATCGCCTTGAGCCTCCCACCCTGTCTGATGGGGGCGATGTGTCACCTGTCGTGCTTCCTGGAGGGCTGACCATTGAGGCTTTCTTACCCAGCGACACTCCCACAGAGGAGAATCTGGAAAGGTGAGGAGGATCAAGCCAGTGAACAATAAGACCAGGAAGTGAGCAAGTTTATAAGAATTTCTAGGATAAGTGACAGTATTTGGAGTACTGATAGACTTTATGAGAGGAGTTAAGTTGAAGAAACGGGAAGCTGTCTTAAAGCTCAGGCTGAGGGAGCGTGGTAAAACTCCCCCAGCTGTCTGTCCCTGCTGTGTGCAAGCTTCTGTCATGTTGCCCGTTGCTTGCTAGCTTACAGAGCCTGCAGTTCTGTGAAGGACATTCAACAGATAAACTTGGACCCAGTCTTCCGTTAAAGTCCTTTGCCCTTCTCCTCGTTCATGCCCCTCTTTACCCCTTCCTCTCACATCAGCATGCATGCTTCTCATCTGATACCATTCTGTTCCTTTTGTCCTCTTTCACATGTGGTTTTATGCGTCATGCATCACTTAATGTTTACAACCAAGCTCTGTTGCAGTTTTTGTTGCATTAAATTATTTTTGTGCCGTTCCTGACTGTCTGTTGTTGTTTACTGGATTCAGGCAACCTAAAGGTATTACTGTGGTCATTTCTCCATGTATTGGGCCTGTTCAGAGTAAAGCATTTCTTTGCTGCAGCTTTAAACTTGTGAACAGTTTCTGCATTTAAACCAAAGTTAGAAAATTTACCAAGTGCAGTTCACACAGTAATAAATTCTTGATATCAGATATGCCGCTGTGTACCAACTCAATTTAGTCAAGAGTAATATTTATAAATACAAAACTTTTTTTTAAATTTGTTGTAAAGGACATCAAGTTTGTCCTGATGGAATTCACCTCTAACTCTTATCATGACAGTGTATTTTGTTTGTTTGTTTTAAATAAACTTAAAACCAGACAGACGTTTGCTTTTAAAGATTTAGCAATAATAAAACAAACTTTGGACTACTTGTAAATTTTTTTCAAAATGTACTTAAACAATAACCTTAAAATAAGCTCCATTCATCCAGAGCTGAAAACAGCACTGTAACAACACTGAGCACAAAAAGAAAGTGTCCCTTTTTTAGGGAGTTTATGCACATGCTGGACCTTAGACACAAGACTGACAAAGTGCTGTTAATAACAAAAAGAAACATACAAAAACACATCTTAAGTACAAAAAAAATAATTGTAAATTAGACCTGGAACAGTCATCCTGTGGACCCTCTTCAAATCTAAGGAATCAGATTGAAAAAAGAAATACATTTTATCAGAGGTATGTCTGTTGGTCCTGCTTTAAATGTCACAACCTTCATGTTTTACCCTGTAAGGTTAATCGTTGTGATACCTTCATACGTTTGACTGATGTGCATGGCCAATAGATTGGCTGTGTTTACTGTCTGAAGTTTTCATAGGTGTGGCTACTTATAATTAACTTGTACTTAATGTGTAATCATTGGCTTATCTTCAGACACTGATTTGTGGCAATAATGTTGTGCATTCATACAACAGTGTCAAATAACTAGCTTAAGAGAGATTCAAACAGATTTTTTTACTGAGGAGCTTATTTTGACAGTCTTTGTTATTTTAAAAAGCAAAACTTTAAATTTAGATTTTTGTTTTTCACCATGTGTGTTTTTCGAGGTGTCTGCGTCTGATGTGGTCAGGGCCCGTCCTCTGTCCTGCTTGTCTCCACAGTGTGTGCTGCTCCATGTTGTGCCAGGGGCTTTGGCATCGTGTGCCACTTTGACAAAGGTTCAGATGGTCAGCTTGTTGAGGATATGATGTTGAGTGTGAGGTTGCATGTGATGGTTGTTACTTTGGCTTGCAGTGGTGGTATTAAAAGGCAGACAAGTAACACTGTGGTGTCCCGTGTTTTTACAGAAGGAAGAGGTGGGTGTCTGCGCCTTGACAGAGTCATGGACATGCTGCAGGCCTTACACTAATACAGCATCCATATACCAACAAAACAAACATACAATACCACAACACAGTAACTCATTTGATGCATCACAGATACATAACACAAACACACGGCTAAGTATCATGTACCTTCCTTTGAAGGATTTAGCTTGATTGTTGAGGTCAGTTGGTTTACTTTTATTGGATGTAAATGCTGGTTGTTTGACATTGGAGTAACATTAATGTAGCTGACAGTTAAAGTTAGTTCAAGAGGAAGCAATAAATGGCTTTTTTAATTATTGTTTTACTTTGGATCATTAGGAGTATACCATTAATCTATGTGGTTTCATGCTTACAGTATATGAAGCATACTCTTCCTGTTTCATTGTCTAAATACATTATATGCATGTTTTTTGTCATGCATATTTACTTTGCATGATCACTAATTTTCTCTTTCTTTTGTTCATTGCAACTTTTTTCTCTCTGTGATTCCTCATTTGCTTTACTAACATTCATTTCTTTAACCTTTTAATTAACTGCTTATAACTTAATATGACCCCTCCTCTGTTCTTCCCTTAAAAAACGTACTTACTCTTTTGTATCACTTCTGTCTTTTCTATGGCGTCTCTTTTCCACCCCTCAAAACTTTTTTCTTGACTTCTCCTTGTCCTCCATCTTGCCTCCCTTACTTTTTGCTCAACATTTTGTCCTTCCTTGCATTTTCCCCTCTTTTCTCTACCATTTTCCTACTCTGTCTCTATTTTCTATCACCCCAAACTCCCCCCGCACCCCCAATCCTCTCCCACCTTCCCTCCCTACAGTAGGAAAGTGGCGCGTAGCGAGAGTGCCCGTGTGGACCGGCACTCCTCTCGGCGCCGAGGCTCATCCAGGGCCAAACAGTCTCGCTCTCGGAGCGATGTGGACCTCCAGCCGCCATCTGCCACCACCACGTCACCAGCCCCGCTTACCCCTCAGCACCTCCATCCGTAAGATGGACAGACCTCTTCTTAAAATCTCTCTGATCGGAGAGGTGCACAGCAGGGACAGACAGGATTTCAAACATTAACATATACACCTAAATATAAACTGTCATAATCATGGTGTAATTATTAGAATTTATTGATCAATGGAGTCTCAAAAAGTATTTTGTATTGAAAGGTTTTTAGAGCTAAAATGAAGATCTTTACAAAGCTTTAGAAGGTCCTAAATGCAGTGTTAGAAGTAAGTACATTTTGTTGCCTTGTTTTCAGTGTTTCTAAACATCAAAGCAGGTTACTGTCCATATTTATTCCAAAGTTTATCCTTTACTTTGGAAGTATCGCCCCTTTTTTAACGATATAATTAGAAATTGTGACAATATTTACAATGATTACGTTGTCTTAGAAAACTGTGCACTGGGTTAACCCAGCTCATGAGTTAAATCATTCATCCCTCTTCAAAATGTGAATCACACCATAATGGTAAGACTTATTCCAACTGAAAACTTACAGCTGTGTTTTCTTATACTCAGTACAAAACACAAAGTTTAAATGAGTTTCTGGAATAACTGGAAAAACCGTAGGTGCAATGAGGTCTCATAATGTATGCTTTTGAGAGAGAAATCCTCTATCTTTTCCTGTAACCACAAACCTTAATCAGTCTGGCTGACACGTTTACCCACTTATTAGTGACTGTTGGACAGATCTGTCTACAATGACAGTCCCTGTTGTGACAAACAGGCAGTAATTAATAGTTTAGCAGTCCTCTCATTTTCACTCAAGGTCAGATATTAACCTCTTAAGCGAAGGGTAATAATTGCTGAATATAGTCAAAGATGGTTGTTAAATTAACTTTAAGTTACAGTCTTTCTTTGACATTATTGTAACCAGCCATTATATGACTTTAAATCCAGAACATAGTAAAATAAACAGAATATCATTTCAGTAAATGATCCTTAGTGAAGACGTTAAGTTCAGATTCATTCAGACTTAAAGGTCTGAAATTCGTCTTAAATATTTCTTTTATAAATGTTAAACAATTGCAAACAAAGCATGAATCACATTAAATACATGGATAGAAACATAAATAAATTTATTTACTCCTTTTAAGTTGTTGATTTTGGTCAGCTAGCATCATGACCCATCTTTATTGAATTTGCGTCTGTTGTGTCTTTGCTTTAGTCCTTAAATAATGAGGCAGTTTTTCACCAGAATACACGGCTCAAAATCTTAAGACCTGTTGAAAAACTGCATTTAGCAATCTTGGATCTTAAGATGATTCTAAATAGAGCTTCAAAATGCAAAAAGAAGAAACGAAGCGAAAGATGAAAGATTTTGAGTAAACAATTTATTGAAAACAACAATTACACTGAAATAGGCTGTCCATCCGCTTATCAAAGGTATAAGACAGTGCAAAATTTGGTTTCATCTTATAATTCTTTGATTCTTCAGTTCAGCAATCAAAAGCTGGTATTTTTGTTGAATGTATAAATAACATTTGTTTTGGCTGTGTTGGGTATGATTCTGCACTTGATTTTGTAGCTTTAGTGATATGAACATATGAGTTTATTTACCAGAGGCCCTGGCTACCTTTTAACATCCTTAAATTGTTAAACAATCTCTGGTATTCTTTTAGAAATACAGCCAGCTGCTTGTGGCTGCTTTTGGTTTACAGCCATCATCCTCCATGAGTCCCAGTAGAGAATGATGTGTCAACTGTCTTTACAGTCACCTGGGTCTGACTTGAACTTTGCTGTCCAAACAACTTTGTATTCTTCACATTCACATCTCTTGTCTTCTCTCTCTAGTCCTGAGGGACTTGGCTTCAATTTTGAAGGCCCGGGCCACTCCCCCACCAGCTCCTCCCCTCAGCTGGAGGAGATGGAGCCGCGCCTCCTGGAGTTTGAGCAGGATCCACCCAACTGGAGGGAGCTGGCCCCCCCTGAAGCTCTGTCAAGTCTGAGCAAAAAGGAGACCAAGAGGCAGGAAATCATTAACGGTGAGGAGGAAAGATGCAGCAGCATATGTTTAAAGAGAATGAAGTATGCCAATTAATATAGGCTGAACTTTACGCTCTAACTTTTTCTTTCTCTATTGCCCTTTCACTTTTAGAGTTGTTTGCAACTGAGCATGCCCATGTGAGGATGCTGAGTGTCCTGCAGATGATTTTCTCTCGGCCTCTGGAGAGAGAGGAGCTCCTGACCATCCATGAGCTGGCTGCCATCTTCCCAAACCTGGACGAGATCATTGAAATGCACTGTGAGTGATGATTTCCTGTGGATGACTCGTGTTTGAATCCTCCTAGGGCCAGAAACAGAAAGTGCTGTAAACCATTAATCAGACATAGACTAGGGAATAAGTTTTTTATTTTTTTTGTTCCTCTGACAAAGAATTGGGATTTAGAACAGCTTCCAGTGGAGATCCAGTTGCACCTTATTTGAGGCACTGGTAACATTCACTTACCTTGCAGTGCAGCTGGATTCTCTTGAGTCATTGTGTGAAATCAGGAAGATCCATCTTGCAAAGCTCCAAGCCAAATCAATTGAGCTTGACGATGACGATAATAACCCACTGCCACTCTTTTGGGTAAGAAGTAAGAAAATTAGAAAAACATAAGTATTTTGTGTTTAATCAGAGTCTTGAAAAAGAAAAAAAAAATGAAGAAGAGGCGGGAGCAGGGAGCGACTTCTCTTGCAGGGATGCGCATTGATACTAACAGTTTCAGTAGCAGCTGTTTTGTCAGATCTCGACTGTATTTCTGTATTAAATGAAAAACAAATAATAACAACACTGAATGCATTTCTTTATAGAAAGAATATTTTTGCTTCACCTCTGATATGTTTAGGCAAGAGTTTGTTCTACAAAGTGACTCCTGTTTTGTGCTTTAAACTGCCACAGTAGTTGTTAACTACAAATAAGCGAGACGTTCATTTGGCTCTGACAACTTTATTCATCCTCGAGATGACACAGACTGACACAGACAACCTGACATCCACCTGACTCAGCATATATGAGTGCCCTCGTGTGCATCTGCCCCGTTACTGCAAGAATCACTCAATACATGTTTTACCGTAAAGAACATGGCACAAGATAATACATGTTAACAGGAGTGCCCTCCTACAATAACATTGATTGGTTTGCAATGAATGTGATTGACGGAAAAATCATCCAATCACCTGCTGGATATGCTTTTGTAAGGCTCTGTCTTCACCAAACACTTTCACTCTTCTGTGCTGTTTTGTATGAATTTAGGACTTAGGATTTTTTTTTTTTTAAATGGGACAGTATGCATTAATGAACATTTATATGTAAATGCATGGGATTATAGCCAAGTGGCTAATTTCCATCCCCAGTCCCATTAGCAGGTTGGTGTTTAACGCATAAAACCAAAACAAACATCGATAATAGGAATAAAACAAACAGAGCATATTAAAAGACAAAGCAACAATAAAGATGACATACAGTCCAAAAATGAAAACAGGCTGAGAGTTGGGGGACCATGGAACTTATACACAATGAATTATAAAAGTGCTGGAGTGCTAACTAAAGTGCCATAGTGCTAAAGTGCCAAATGCTAAAGTGCACAGAAATGCAAATGAAATATCTATCTGGGGTGTCAGGTTAGTCATTCACCTTAATTCATTACAACTACCTTATAAGTGCCTTTTAATTTTTTTAACTGCCTTGGAAAACAGTGTCTAGAGACAATCAACATGGATGTAAATTGAGGTGATGATGCCAGTAGACAGAGGCAGTCTAAAGAGTAACTTAATTTCAGACAGTATGCTGCCAACAGTGAAACGTGCACTGTCTGTGGCTGTGTGAATTTAAGCAAGGGTGCATACATCAGCAATATGCTTTCCCATTTGTAAATGCAGAATAACACTGAATATAAAAAGTGCAATGTGCCTACTGTTGTTCACACAAACTGGTATCTCCCCACTTTTTTAATCACAGAATCATCCACAAGAATCAATAAGACATTTGTCAAAGAATATGATCAAGAAGTAAAATCTATAGTGGCATGGGGATCAATAAAATCATGTAAATTACCATTCCGTCCTTTGACATTTTTCTGAACCCACATGCTTTAAATGATACATTATCTATTATTTTCACACCCAATAGCACTAAAGCTATCAAAGTTATGAAAGTGATAAAAGATATTCAGTCACATTTAAACTTGTAGCAGCTGTAAGTGTAAAATGATGAGACAGTGCACAGCATTTGAGAATCAACAGAGAATTTCAAAAAAAGGTAATTTCATACAAATCAATCATTTACAGTGTATTCCCAAACAAAAAACGAAGATACATGTCAGCCCTTCTGCATGAATATGCAGGGACGTGCAGCATTTATATTCAATGCTGCTGGAAAGATTGTGCAGATTGAAGTCAGAAATAACGAGAACAAGCAGTTTTAGGTGCCAGAAGTGAATGTTTGTTTCTGTGATCAAACAGGTAGTGATGTTATTTGATTTTAATTAGAGTTGCATTGAAATTTAAAGTCCCATGTTGTGATAACTTTTCTTTGAAACAAACCTAAGCATGACTGTGAGCTGCTTTTTTCAATAACAAGCAAGATATGATGGCATGAGCAGTTACCTATTATAAGGGATCTTTGACTAAAAAATTTTGGTGACTACTGCTTTAAAGTAACAATTTATATTTTTGTTTTGTAGATAACTTCTACGAGAACCTGAAGAAGCTGCGTTTGGATGACAACTTCATAGTAAAATCCATCAGCACCACAATGCTCAACAGAGTGAGACATCATCTTTCTATTTTTATCTTCCTTCCCCCCTTTTCTCCATCTGACCATTTAAGTTTTCATATCATTCAGTGTCATTCTGTACCTTTTTCACTTCTCTCTCCACCTGCCCATCTTTTCTTTTTCCTCTTGTTTTACTTCTCGCTGTCTCAAGAAGATGTCATTTTATGTGCACGTGTGTTCTAGTTTGGAGGCACAGAGGGGGAGTGGTTCCAGAAACTGACAGCCCGTTTCTGCAGTCACCAATCATGGGCCTTGGAGCAGATCAAGAGCAGGCAGAAGAAGGAGCCACGCTTCAACTCCTTCATACAGGTAACACTCCCACACACACACTCACACAGGTAGATTAAAGGACTCAGAAAATGTTATTAAGACTAACATTGGCCAGTTTGTATGGATATGCAAGAAGAAACAAAAAGTGATCTGA